>OW203768.1:25146929-25678651 GCA_934045905.1 Leuctra nigra | reverse complement strand
GTAGTGTAATCGTGCGTATAATAAGTTGTACGATCTCCAAGATCTCGTTATAAGCCATCTTCCTACTCACCATCAAATTGCTGATATGTCATAGTGTTGAATCCAGACATTTTTCTCGGGAGGGGCACTTGAATAGTTGGGGATGGCATATTTTTTTGGTAGTTTTTTGGATGTTGGTGTTTCGGGGGGGGGGGGGGGGAGTAATTTATGAATATGCTTGTAGATGTACGAAGCACAAAGCACTTATTATACATAACATATTTTAAAAAGTCACAGTGGAAAACAGGGGGTTCGGGGGCCCAGCCCCCGAGAAAATTTAGATCAAGGTCATTCGTTTATGTGCAATTTTGAATCACGGTGTATTGGGGAATACATTTTCCCAATTTCCCCTATTTTGGGGAATTATAAATTGCAAAATATCAACAAAAAAATGGTCTAAGAGATTTAAGAATAGGTAAATTTATTGAACTTATCAGGATATGCATGTCCAGGGCGCATACCCCTGGAAAATGTTTGGAATTTTAACTCAATTCTAACCGTTTTGGAAGGTTTTTGACATGATCCGTCTATTTTTTCGTGTTTTTTTTCGCATATTATTTTAAATGTGCTGTTTTTTTTAGATGGAACCCTGATTTCGGGGTGGCCCCCTACTGAATACGCCCTTGCGTAACTACGTAACTAGCAGATAAGCTATTCAATATTTACTTACCAATATGTTGACTGAATAATACGAATAACTTTTCTTTATTCAAAGAATATCTTTAATTTTATAATATTTTGCAATATTTGTGCCGGGGGGTGGGCACATACATACCTCGGGGGGTGGGGGGCAGCACTGTACTTTGTCATCACTTTTTCTAGTAATGTGATTAATATGACTACCTACATGAGCTCTGCAAATGTAGATTATATCGTGTCGAAGATATCACATTTTATCATCCCGAAATTGGGCCACGTCTATCGCTTTCGAGTCCTCCATTATTAAATTGCCCTGCGTGCAGGTTGTCGGTCACTGTGGACATTGTAAGAGATGGGCTGGTGTCTGTTCACTTCCACAGTCGCACCCTTTGGGTCCTCTGTATAGCTAAGCCCCACAATGTAGTATAATCATTCTAGGTTAATATCACATTAGCGGTCGATTCCGTTTTTTCATATAAATAACTCAATCTGATTTGAATTATTCACGGGATATTGGCTCGATACGAGCATGTCGTGCTTATAACGTTCAACAATAGATACTCAACCGTAGTGTTAGAAGAGAGCTACTCGCTGATACAAAACTGAACTGTTCCTACGAGAGGGTAATGTCATTGTTTTCATCAATAATATAATTTGTATTCTCATTAACGCAATGTTTAGATGTTAGCAGTTGGCGCATAGAATCAGTAATACACTGCGAAGATTATGGGCTCTTATGGGTTGTGGTTCACTTTATACTCGTATTGTTATTATGTTGAAGGACAGTTCATAGAAACTAGAACCGCTTTGAACAATATTCAGATACTTTCTCAATTGCAAGTTACAGATTATGATAATGAACGGGGATTTCAACGCGTAAAATCAAGAGTTGGTCAGGTGGCAGAAATATCAGACTAAGGCTGCGTTTCACCAATATTCCAAACCCGGGTTAGAGGCGGTAAACCTGGTTTAGGAGCCTCTAAACCAGGTTTACCGCCTCTAACCCGGGTTTAGAATCTTGGTGAAATGCAGCCTTAGAGTCCTGGGGACCGCTATGAAAACTGACTGATTGTGTCAAATTTTCCCAAAATACCTCAGTCTCCCCAAGGCTCATTATTTACTCCACTGTTATGAAACTTTGGGAGGTAGTTTTGATACCCATTTTTTCGTAATACTATTGAGAAAATTTAAGAAATACTTAAATCAAAAAAAGTTTTCTTTCATATATTTTTTTGAAATATGTGAAAAATAAAACTTTTTTTATCTTTAAATATTTTTTAAATGTTCTCAATAGTATTACGAGAAATGGGTATCAAAACTATACCTCTCAAAGTTTCATAACAGATGGAGTAAATAATGAGCGTTGGGGAGACTGAGGTATTTTGGGAAAATTGGACACAATCAGTCAGTTTCCATAGCGGTCCCCATGTATATCCAGTGTCATTGTGAAATGCAGTAATTGTATCCAATGATTTAATGTTTTGAATACTTTACAGCAGTGTTACGCATACATAAAGCAAAGTATCGACCATCGACGAAAGTGGGCATCTCACTGAGTGGCAAACCTCGTATGGACCAAATGATCAATATGCGCATGTACAATGACTCATATGTCTCTGCACATGTACAGAACGATCACGTGATCCATACGCGGCTTCCAGCCACGGATTGCAACAAAATGTGATGCCACCTCAACCCGTATTTTCATGATCGAGCAACACGGCAGTATAGCCTTATATCGCCCTGTTGATTTGAATTATATTCTAATGCGATTAAATATATCTGTGACGCAAAGCCAGCCATGTTCGTGAATGTAGGTAACATGCTGTGCGTGAGTTGCTGATTCGAGAAACCCAAATAATTTGCAAAACTTGTAAATTTGTGACGCCGTGTTGTCTCACAGTGACAAAGAACTTATAGCGTTTTCCACTGACTGCACTGGTACTGCACTGGGTTGCACTGAGAGCGGGTGTCGTTTTCCACTGGGAAATCCAGTGTGCACTGGAGTGGTTTTTTCGTTTTTCACTGGCAAAGTTGCACGCTCTGAGGGCACATTTCTTGCTCTGAGAAAATTCTCAGGGCAATCGAGTGCTCTCGAATATTCCAAGATGGACGCTTGAAAATAAGTTGCTGTTTATAACCTATTTGAATCTTCAAATAACAGTGATAGTTTAATTGATCAACAATGGATGATCTAAAACGAATTCTATGAAATGCATTGCTATTTTTAGGTTATGTTAGCCCTGGAAATATCCTTGTTTTCCACTGGGGTGGCTTTTTTGCCGCACTAGTGCAGAGCATGACGTCACAGAGCAATTATTTGCTCTCATTCAGTGCATGCCAGAGGAAAACGCTATTAGAACAACCATGGCGGTGCTTTCCAAAAAACAATAGACCTATTTAAAAATTATCTTGGTGGCTCTGCTTTCTAACAAAAATGATGTGCCGTTTGATTTCCAGGTACCCAAGTCCCCAGATATCCAGGGGTGTCATTCCTGTACGTTTTTAGTCTCTTAGTTAGCTATCTTATCGTAAATTTTGTTTACTCCACTGTTAACGTCCATAACAACGGTTGCTACTGTCTTAAATTTTAAGATAAGAGAGTGAAAATGCGTACAGGAATCACCCTCTAAGTACCCAGGTGGGTACCCCTAAACCTGGGGGAATCCAGAGCCACCAAGATAATGTTTACATTGGTTCTACTAACTCGATATCAATGGATACGTGTATCTTACACTAGGAAAACGCTCGGTGTAACGCGTTGATGAGCGAGCACTGACACGCACGACATCGCCAATCATAGCACGATCCATTCAATCAAAGATAACTAACTATACATTATTTATTACCAATTTTCTCTGCAACTTTTCATAAACACTCTGGATCAATTAAATAACATATTATTGTACTGATATTTTTCCATCAATCTCTTTGGACAGATATTCAAACACTTAAAACAGCAATAAGTCTGTAAATTCTTGACCGATTGGGCTGGAAATGTGTAAAATATGATGTTATCTAGTCAAAACGTCGTTTTCATAACTGTGAAACACAATCCATATCGTAAAATAAATTATTTTAGATAAGGTATACCTATACCTATGTATATGAAATACATACATTACATTTTGACTACATTATGTATTGCAATATGATCAACTAAGAAAAGAATCTGTCTTACTTGATATTGAGAATAGCCATCTATAAACTTTGCTTTGCTACATAGAGCAACCCAGAATGCAGTGGAATTTCTGTTTTGAAATGTCATTTCTGACAGTTATTAAAACTGTCAATAAGTGCATCTATGTTCTTGACTGGTAGGGCTGAAAATTTGTAAAATAAGAGACAATGTTGGTCTGAACGACTATGCAAAATATGAGTTTGATTGATCAGATTAATCGAAGACCATTTGATAGGTCAAATGGTGGTGTGGCTATAGGCCGTTTTAAATTAAGTATACAAATGAAAAATATTGGTGCCAATCCTTGCTAAGTTTTAAGTTGCCAATCCTTGCTAAGTTTTAAGTTGATCGATTAAACCTTTATGATTGAACGGTTCCTTGTTAATTTTCGAAAATCACAGGATCTCGTTCAAAAAATATACCTGGGACCACTCATATGATATGATATTAGTGTGTACACAATATCAGATCAATCTGTTGAACGGTCAATATTAGTTTCATATCGTTTAAAACTTTCTGCTCTAACAACCTTGCCTTGTAGATTCGAAGTCGCCGTGAATTTGACAGCCAACACGCAAAAAGTCCCTAAAATGACAAAAACTTTTGAAAATAACGACATATTAGAGTGAAAATTGGCAAAAATACCTTAAATGTTGGTACCAATGACCATGCGAAGTTTTTAGTTGGTCGGTCAATCGGTTCCAGTTTAAATTTCAAAAATCACAGGAAAAATGGTTTCAAATTTGAACCAATTGGAGGATTTGGCTGAAATTTTTTTTGATTGGGTACAATGTTGGTTGCAATGACTTTGCTAAATTTCAAATTGATCGAACCAACCAATCGAAAGATAATTTTTATAAAATTTGAACCAATCACAGGATATCGTTCAGAAAAGATCCCAGGGATCGCATAGAATACGTTAGTATGTGTACAAAATTTCAGATCGATTGGTTGTGCGGTTTGACCTGGGCAGTGCAGGCAAAAAAAAAAAAAAAAAAAAAAAACACACAGAGAAAGTGCCATAAGAGTACCGTGGTGACGCTCGCTACGCTCGCTCAATAAATTTTGCGAAATTGACTTTTTGGTACAATAATATTCGTATTATTTTCTCCATTTTACTGTGGTACCCTCTTATCTGATAAACAAATTGAAATTAGGGCAAGAGTGACAGCCATAAGAGTAATGCTTATTAAAGTGATTCTGTTTAAACTAGGTTTGTACAAGGTTTGTGACACTTAGGCATTGATGTTCACCAAACATTTTATTCGTGAAGAAATACATACATGAATAAATTCTAGCGAATCTGAATTGTGTCTATTTGAACGTATAACATTGAAAGTGTGGGAAATGATGAATTCCTTGCAGATGATAAGCCAGGCGCTGCCTGATGCCGAAGAAGCAGGTGATGAAGTCACATCGACGTCACAGCGCAGTCCGGAAGAGACAAGACGAATGTTTCTCGGAGTTAACGAGAAGTTGATGCGTTTGTTGGGTAATTATAAGTAGCATATTACTGTCTTCAGGCATGAGAACGAGAATATTAACTCAACATTTTCAATCGACGGTGCACAAAAATGCATGTAATTTTGAAAAGGCTCTTCCTATGACAAAGGATAGATTAGATTAGATTATTATGGTTTAACGGCGCGTCAACGACGAGGTTATGTTGCGCCGAATTCATTATATTATATCAAAAAATTCAACATGTAGTTATAATATATGTATATAAAATAATATGTACAATGACCAGACCGCCAGCCAATAAAACAAACGTCACACAAAAGTGTGGATAAATAAAAACGTATAATGACTAGATGGGAAGTTAAAATACACATCACACAAAAGTGTGTAATTGACCCAGATGCATTCTTTATAAATACTTGCATCTGAGTCGTGCTAAAAGAAGGATGTAATATAAATAAAAACGTATAATGACTAGATGATAAGTTAAAATACATATCACACAAAAGTGTGCATTTGACCCAAATGCATTCTTTATAAATACTTGCATCTGAGTCGTGTTAAAATAATATGTAAATAAATAGTGTAAAACAATAAAATATACTTATGTCTAAATCACAGATGATTATCACAGGTAAGTCCTAGAGTAGATAAAATATTCCGGCTTCCTTAAGAAAACTAACCAGGCGGTCGACTGCCTTCGTCTCGTCCCCCAGGATCTGTTCCAGGTCCCGCGGCATCTGCAGCCGACGCCGCAGATCCCGGAACCCGTCACAGTCCAGCAACAGGTGACGGACAGTTAGCGGCTCCAGACATTCATCGCACTCAGGCGGGTCTTCACGACGTAGCAGAAAGCTATGGGTGAGTATACTGTGGCCTATGCGCATGCGGGTAAGTACTATTTCTTCTCTTCTATTCTCCCTAGATGATGATTTCCATGGCTCAATCGATGTTTTAATAGATTTAAGTTTATTATTTAATATATTGTTCCATTTTTCCTGCCAATTATTCTTCATTTGTTCTTTAAATTTGTTTTTTAGATCATTTGATGGAACGCATCGATAGTCTAGGTCAGGTTTGAGCGTGGCGTTTTTCGCTGTCTGGTCGGCTTTCTCGTTACCAGCTATCCCCGCATGGCCAGGGATCCAGCAAAAGGTGATCACATATCCTTGGCTGTTCAGATCATGTAAAATTGTTTGAATGTCTTGTATAAGAGGTTGTTTAGGCGAAAATTTGTCAAGTGATTGGATAGAGCTCAAGGAGTCGGAACAAATAAGGAATTGTTTACTATCAGATGTTTTAATATAATTTAAGGCTTGTCGGATAGCATACAGCTCAGCTGTGTAGACACTGCAATCAGGGTTAAGTTTGTATCCCATATTTGTTCTTGATACCGAATAGCCACAGCCCACAGCTCCATTTAATTTTGATCCATCTGTGTATATTATAATAAAATCTTTAAAACCTTCACACATTTTATAAAATAGTTTCTGGTAAATTACATTTGTAGTTTGAGCCTTCGGATAAATACTTAAAGAAGTGTTGCATATTGGTCGGGAGACAGTCCAGGGAGGGATTTTTATAAAACATATCCTCTGTACCTCTGGCAACTCAATATTGCGGTTCTCCAGGAGTTCCGAAAGACGTATTCCAAGCGGTCTTGTGGCTTTTATCCTAGTATCGTATATTCTCTTGTAATTGGGACGGAATACCTTCGTGTACGTCGGATGATAGGGTATGCCTTGAAGGGAAGAGACGTAGCTACAGAGTAGATACTCTCTTCTCACTTCAAGGGGTGGTTCTCCGGAATCACAGTACAAACTGACAACAGGGCTCGTTCGAAACGCCCCTGTTGCCAGTCTTAATGCTGTATTGTGTACCGTGTCTAATGTTTTGATGTAAGAGGCCCTGGCTGAGGAATAGACCATACAACCGTAGTCCAGCCTAGACCTCACCAGGGCACGGTACAGGCGGAGCATCGTCACTCGGTCAGCTCCCCAGGAAGTGCCAGTAAGTATTTTTAAAATATTTAATGATTTACAACATTTAACTTTTAATTCATGAAGGTGTGATTTCCAGTTTAGTTTAGTGTCGAACAACATTCCTAAAAATTTTACAGTCTCCGTAACTGTGATATTTCGTCCGAGTAGTCTTAAAATAGGTTGTGGGTGGATACCTCGAAGTCGGTGGAAGTCAATACACATAGTTTTGCTTGTTGAAAATTTAAACCCTGTTTCCTCCGCCCACTTCTCAAGACGACCAATCGTTAACTGCAGCTGGCGTTCGGCTGTACATATTCCGGCTGACTTATAAAATATCGCCAGGTCGTCGACAAAAAGAGAGAAGTGAACAGGCCTTTTAATACAAGATGCTACGCCGTTAATGGCAATTAAAAATAAGGTACAACTAAGAACGGAGCCCTGAGGGACTCCGTTCTCCTGTACACGGTGTGCCGACAAGGTGTTTCCGAGACGAACTCGGAAACTCCGGTTTGTCATAAAATTATTAATAAAATGTGCAATGTGCCCTCTAAAACCCCATTCATGCAAAGTTTTTAAAATTCCGTGCCTCCAGGTTGTGTCGTAGGCCTTTTCTAAATCGAAAAAGACAGCTAAAAGATGGTGTTTAGAAATAAAAGAGTCTTGAACGAGTGATTCTAAATATGCTAGGTGGTCTACTGTGGAGCGATGTCGGCGGAAACCAGATTGCTCTGCAGCAATAAGGCCTCTGGTTTCAAGGACCCACACTAGTCTACGGTTTATAATTCGTTCTAAAATTTTACATAAACACGCTGTCAAGGATATTGGTCTATAGCTTTCTGCTTTATAGCGATCTTTTCCGGGTTTAGGAATGGCAATCGTGATGGCTTCTTGCCAAGCTGAAGGGAAATCATCTTCACTAAAAATTCTATTAAAAAGTTTTAAAATGTAG
Organism: Leuctra nigra; assembly: GCA_934045905.1. Taxonomy (NCBI): domain Eukaryota; kingdom Metazoa; phylum Arthropoda; class Insecta; order Plecoptera; family Leuctridae; genus Leuctra; species Leuctra nigra. Next base: position 25,670,400 of record OW203768.1, on the reverse strand, counting down.
TTGAGGGACGGTACTGTTAGAGCTTTCAGCATTTTATTATGAATTGAGTCGGGACCTGGTGCACTGTCTCGCGACTCTTGTATTGCAGATGACAGTTCCCAAAATGTAAAAGGTTGATTGTAAATCTCATTGTTGTTCGATATAAAATTTATTGCGTTTCGTTCTTCCCTATTTTTAATTGATACAAAGGCAGGAGTGTAATTGGCCGAGCTGGAGATGTTATAAAATTGATCAGCTAAAGTTTCAGCAATTAAATCGTGTGATGTTATTACGGAATTACTAACTTTAAGACCTGCAATGGGGGTAGTTGTATATTTTCCTGAAATCTTCTTTAGTTTATCCCATACTTGTGATGATGGAGTATGTTGGTTTATTGAGGAAACGTAATTCTGCCAGGAGGACTTGCGGGCTTGTTTGATGACAAAGCGTGCTTTTGCTCTCAATTGTCGAAAAGACTGCACATTTGTTTGAGTTGGATACTTATTAAATATTTTAAGAGCTCGTTTACGTTTTAAAATAGCCTGGGCACAATCACCGTTCCACCAGGGAACAGGGACACGACCAGGTTTCCCAGTTGTTTGTGGGATAGTTTCTTCGGCAGCATGGATAATAGTGTCTGTCACATATTTAGTTTGTTCTTTTACGTCAGGAAAATTTATGTTATCATCAAAAACTGCCAGCTCCTTGAATTTAACCCAGTCCCCAAGTTGAAGTTTCCATTTTTTGTGCCTGATATGAGATTGATTGTGTGCCATTAATTTAATTACTATAGGTAAGTGGTCACTTCCGCAAAGGTCGTCATGTACTTTCCAATCCATCTGTAGGGCTATGGAAGGGGTGCATAACGCTAAATCTAACATTGAGAATGTCCCGTAGGCAGAACTAAAATGAGTGGCTGTTCCCGTGTTTAAAAGGACTAAGTTGTTAAAAGTTAAAAAGTCTTCCACCAGGGTACCGCGTGGGTCAGTGTGATCGCTTCCCCATAATATATTATGCGAATTAAAATCTCCAGTTAATAAAAGTGGTGGTGGTAATTGAGCGATAAGGTTGTTTAGGTCTTGGAGATTTAGACGCTCGGTCGGTGGTAAATAAAGACTGCATATTGATACAGGGTTCGGAAGGTGCATCCTGACAGCCACTGCTTGCAGTGGAGTCTGTAAATGAATGGGGTCTGCATAGTAATTATCATTAATTACTATAGCAACGCCTCCGCTAGCCCGATCACATAAGATCTTGTCCTTACGATAAAAAGAATAACCACGTAGGATAGGTGTAGAGGAAGGCTTAAAATGAGTTTCTTGTAAAAGGAAACCAATAGGATTAAAATCAGCACATAAAATCTTCACTTCCTCTTTGTGAACGTTAAAACTATTACAGTTCCATTGTATAAAATCCATGATAAAATTGATATATAAAAAATAAAATAAAATATATCACAGATGATTTGACTAGCCTACTCCTAAGTTAGTATTTCCAATCACCGTCGATGCGGGATTGGTTTCAGTGGTGTCCATAGGATCGTTATCACCACTGACGCCTACAGTCTTTTTAACTTTGGCAGCTCTCAGATCCTCTGTACTCAAGTTTGAGGAGGATCTGTTTAATTTCACGGTAGGGCTTGTTTTTAATGGTGCTGCAGGTTTTACTGGAGCGACCTTTTGAGGGGGTGGTTTAATTGTTTCTAATTTAGATTTCATTTTAATATTTTCTAATTTTAGAGTTTCATTTTCTTTTCGTAGTTCATTTATTTGTTTAGATTGTTCTTCAATTTTGGCCTTCATTTCTTCTTGTCCTGCAAGCAAACGTTCCATCATCTTTAATACATTCTCCATTTCGGATTTTTCAGGTACTTTGTGGACATTAACAGGAGGTGTAGCTACGGTTTGAGCATATGAAATTTGAGGTTTTGAAAAATTAGGATATAATTGAAAAAATTTACGTCGCGCATCTTGTGGTGTTATTTTCTCTTTAGTTTGAATTTCTATTATCTTTTTTTCTTTCTTCCAGGTGGGGCATTCGCGGGACCAAGATGGATGGTCTCCCTTGCAGTTGACGCAGAAGGGCTCCCCGTCACATGGTTTCCCATGTTCTGTCGAAGAGCCGCATCTGTCGCAAGCATATGCCTTCTCACACCTGTGATGTGTATGACCGAGATGCTGGCAATTTAAACACCTGAATGGGTTTGGGATGTGCAGTCGGACAGGTATTCGAACAAACCCAGCGAAAATATATTCAGGAAGAGTTGTTGAGGAGAAAGTAAGAGAAATCATTGGTGTTGGAATTAGTACTTTATTTACGCGAGACATTATGCGCTTTACGAATATTACGTTTTGGCTTTCAAATTCTTTTAATAATTCTTCCTCTGAAAAGTTAAGCAGGTCCCTTGAGTAAATTATGCCCTTTGATGTGTTTAATGTTGAATGGGGAGCAACTGTGATCGGGAAAGTGCCTAGGAGTTTAAGTGCCATAAGAGTTGAAGATTGTTCTTTATTTTCAGTCTCAATAAGCAAAGAGCCGTCTCTAAGTCTCTTCACTTGTACATTGCCGATATCTTTCTGAATAAAACTGTGAAGCTTGAAAGGAGATACACCATTGAAAGTAGCTTCCTGCTCCGATCTCGTAACTATAAAGAATTTCGTATTTGCGGTCATTTTATAAATAGTTTTAGGATCAATAATGTTGTCAAAAAGATTAGGTAAAGTTGTATTTTTGTTAGTATTTTCTTCATTGGTATTTTTTTTATCTTTATTGAAAATTGGGGGAGGGGGGGAGTTTGCTGTGGTCGTCATAATAAGGTCAATCATAAATTCATCTTCTGGAGCCCCACCCACCACGGAGCCACAAATGGGATATTTTAGAAATACCAGGGTTGTCCAGAAGGTATAGCGGGTAGCGCTACACCAGTCATGAGTGACAGCATACCGACTGGGACACCAGTATGCATCATCATGCCAATGTAGACCACCCGCTCATCCATGTTGCAGCTTTAACACATACGAACAAGCCGGTTGGCTGGGGATGGATTAGTCCCCAGCCTCCCGTTTCGGAAGAAGCAGAAGCCAAAGCAGTGTGTTGGATTATGGTGGTTTTATATGCCACGAATCCTCAGCTACCAGGATCGTCCTTTCCTCCCTTACGGGTCTCCACGCACGGCAAACACGCGGGTGGGCGTTTTAGTGCGACCTGGAAGCTGACAGAAAATATAAGAAGAAGAAAGAAGAACTTAGGAAAGAAGAAACAGGTAAGTAAGAGATGACGAGAATGATGATGAGGATGATGTTGTGAAATGAGGAAGTGTTGTCTGCTCCCAAAGCCACACTCCGGTCACCATCAGGAACCCACTCGACCGGGTGCAAGTGAAATAATATATCAAGAATGTCCGTATCGCATAGTCGTCAACATAACTCATTGCACATGCAGGAATGGCATTTAAAAATGAGACAGAGAAAACAAAGAGAGAGGAAAATGATGATGAAATGATGACATGCACGAATCCCGATGTGCAATGAGTGGACTGCTCTTAGTTGGGACCAACCCGTGGGTTGGCCCCTTAAGCCCCACCACCGCGTCAAGGTGGCAGTCCTTCGGGGGGATGACAAAGGTATACTGATGATTCATTTAGATAATGTTTCCAGCTGTACTACATAATTAATTATTATTTTATCAACTCCACCATAAAAGTTTGTAATTATTTTCGAAATGTCGTAATTGTCGTAATTGTGTGTTCATCTACACACGTAATTGTGTGTAGATCAACAATGACCAATGTGTTCATTATAATGTTGAATGTCGCCTTTTTGTATATAAATGTGCAAATAAAGATAAATTGAAATTGAAATTGAGAAGTGTCCTGAAGGGTGCTGGGAATGAAGGGAATGAGGGACTTTATGCTCTATGACTGAGTTAATTTATTTTTAAATGAGTTAACGGCGTCATCTTGCAGTGACTTTCATGAGCTTTCAAAATATTCCCTCGGTTTGTAGAAAATGTATCTACAAAGTCTTTAAAAAAGCACATGCAATATCGATCTGTATGGAAGAAAGGTACAAGCAAGGTACAAGTTTAAACATAAAACTTCGTTTATCTTCCGAAAGTGACTCATTGCGTTCTTCCCCTGTACCCTTCATCTAGTCAGTCAGACAAAATACAACATGGAACCCTCGCTCGATTACATTAAAGTTCAGTTCCCATTCCCATCCTCTTCTCTGTCTCAAACTCGCTGTTTCTCTCTCTCCAGGTGTCTGTCCGGACAGAGATCCTCCAAGGACAGTCATGGACCACATCCTCCACACTCTGCCTCGCATCAGAAACTATGTGAATTCTCTCAACAGGTGTCAGTCCGGACAGAGATCCTCCAAGGACAGTCATGGACCACATCCTCCACACTCTGCCTCGCATCAGAAACTATGTGAATTCTCTCAACAGGTGTCTGTCCGGACAGAGATCCTCCATGGACAGCCATGGACCACATCCTCCACACTCTACCTCGCATCAGAAACTATGTGAATTCTCTCAACAGGTGTCAGTCCGGACAGAGATCCTCCAAGGACAGTCATGGACCACATCCTCCACACTCTGCCTCGCATCAGAAACTATGTGAATTCTCTCAACAGGTGTCAGTCCGGACAGAGATCCTCCATGGACAGTCATGGACCACATCCTCCACACTCTACCTCGCATCAGAAACTATGTGAATTCTCTCAACAGGTGTCTGTCCGGACAGAGATCCTCCATGGACAGCCATGGACCACATCCTCCACACTCTGCCTCGCATCATTGCCGTGAAAACCATCTACTTCGAGGCACTGCAATGCGTCAACCTCTACCTAGCCGTCGGCAATCCGTTCAAGATCATAGAACACGCCCTCGGCGCTGAATTGACCTTGAATCTAAACATCAAGTACTACGTCCTCTTCTCACGACGTCGAGAGATCCGCGACTTGGTCGACGTCCTCGTCGAGATGCACGAGCGAGACGACGTCGCCGACGAGAGGGTCAAGAAGATTCGAGATGAGACGGATGCACTTACGAAGTTTTTTGGGAAATATATTCATACATTTGCATTAATTTTACTCGTAATTCCATTGTTTTGGATACTTTATATTTCTTTAGTCAAGAGGAAATTAGGTTTTATGTAAGTACCAACGTATGGACAACTGTAAGAATATATTATAACTGTTTCATAAGTGTACAACTAGATTATAAGAGTAAAACTATGGAGATTTGAACGTTGCTTTGGTAGAGTTGTACACTTAACGTACTACGTTCACAGCTCGACACGTCGAAGCGCCGACCTTGAAAGATCAACATGGTTTATGTTTCAAGGTCGGCGCTTCGGCGTGTCCGAGCTGAGCCACCTGATTGGCTAGCGTCAAAGCGTCGTGCGCTTGTAAACTTACCTTTATGTGGACTTCCTGTGTTTTTTTAAGAGTTTTTATTCACCAAAATATATACAATAACATTAATACAAAAAAGTTATGATAAACAATAGAAAGACTTGAAGCAGCGCTCCTCTACTTTCTAAACATAATGTGAAAAACAGGTTGACATATTTATAAAATTGATTGTAAGCAAGTACATGAATACGGTAAGGTTACAGGAAAAATTAAAATATTAATAATGCAAGGTGATATCACAGTTATTTGAGCATTGAGGTTGGAATGTGATACTACGACATTATACCGGATGTATAATCCGGTATGAGAGGTATGAGAGGCCCCTGTTTGAGAGGTATAAAAAATAAAGAGATGAAACTTTCGCACATTATAGAAAATATATAAAATTTACATGTGTGCAATTTTCAGAGTTGTTTGCTCCGCGTTTAATTTTTATAATAATATTTGGACGGACGCTCGGCGATTGTCATGGGAAACATATTATTTGTATACGAAAACAATTGGGGGTTCGTGATCAGGGTATCACAATACTATGCGGAATTCAGAATTATTTGAATTTCAGAAGAAAAAATTGTGCCATATAAGCGAATTGTACATAATTTAAGCAGATTTGTAATTCTATGAAAAATAAGTGTGTGGCGGCTTCCACCCCGAAACAGAGTGGGGGGACGCGTCCACCCTCGCCCTCCCCTAACAATAACCGCTATTTGTGCTTCAGGAACTGGTCTCCGTACGATGTCTATTCGTCCCCGTGGTTTGAAATGACGACATTTGTCGAATGGATCTTCGTTCTCATCGGAATCACATCCATGCTCGCTGCGGACTGCACATTCATCTTGATCATCGTGCACATCGTACATCAGTTCAAGATGCTCAAGTAATACCAAACACAAGCTTCTAACATTGAGCGTCTCCATACCAAACATATGTCTCGTAACTCTGTATAAATTTCATTTTATTTCATTTCATATTGATAATTTTGTCTGTTTGTTCTTTTCACATTTCCGTTCAATCGAAGTAACGGATTAGGCAAAGTGTGTCGAAACTGATTCAATACAATAGGTACCCAAGTAGAGCGGCTAAGAGAAATTATTGATCATTATGCACTATGTAGAAAACGGGACGCCATCTTTAAAATATAAGGTGGAAACTCTTCGAGTCTTTCCGCGATATCAGTTCCAATAGCACGATTATCAAGGTCTGTAGATGCCCATCGCGCAACACTCACTAGCGCTAGGGCTTCACTTTAAAACATTCTTAAAACATTAAAACTCAATCGATAGACCATGAATACTTTAGTTCCTCAAGAAAGCGCTAGTGATTTATACGCGAGCGGCGTGGTTTATGCATCAACTTCTACCCTTACTTCGTATTCAAAGTTTTCAATGGTGATTCAGCGAAGAGTTTTTAACTTATATTTAGATGGTCCCTTTTTCTACATCGTTCATTATGTAATAAGATCATGAAATAGGAGGTTATCGTTGAACTTGAATCCAGCAAATAATGTTTTTGAATAATACATCTTGTTATGGCCTAGCCAAACAACAGATCAAGAGGGCTGAGGAAGGAAAACATTTTGTATTGATTAGTAGAAGTTTTGATTGTTGGAAGAGTTTTGATGGTTGTATGAGTTTTGTGATGTTTGTGGATTGAAAAAGATCATTAAAAAGAGTTATTAACTGTTTCCAACTATTATTTTATATATACTACATTGTGTGTTGGGGTTTGAGTGATTTTTATTAATAATACCTAATTTTGCAAGAGAACCTCAACAACTGGCGACCGTGACAGGACCGAATGATAACATGGCAGATTTGGAAATTTTGAAGGCCATAAAGAAAATGTCTGTACAGTTTGAAGAAGTAGTAGAACGCATTACTAAATTAGAAGACCAACACCAAGCTAAGTCAAATGTTAATCATCCTTCCCAGCCGAAGACGAATCTTATTGAATTTGACATCTTTGAGGCCAGTCAGTCAGCGACTCGGATTAAATTTGATTATCGGTCAGATAATACATGGGAACTGAGGTTGCCTGAGTATAGGGGTGCTGACCATGAGAGCCCTATCAAGTTTATGGCAAAGTGTGAGGTCACCTTTGTCAAATACCAGGTCCCGGAAGAATGCTGGCCCAGCTTTGCAAAATGCAAGTTTCTATACGAGGCCAAATCATGGCTCAGGGCTGTGAATGAAGAACAACTGTGCTGGGAAGAATTTAAACTTCGATTTCTTAACAAATTTGACGACCCTTCGTTATTGGCTGAGATTCGTGCAAAGTTCTACGGAGAGAAGCACAAGGCTGGACAGCCAGTTGAGAACTTTTTACGCCGTAAGGCCATGACATTTAGTAGGATATCCCCTAGGGAGGAGCTCCAGGCAGCAATTCCTACTCTCATCGAATTGCTGGACAGGAAGTACAGACCATTGCTCAGGGCTCCGCCACCGCGATCTGTTGAAGAACTGGTGATTCGGGCCAACCAGCTTGAGAGAGACTTAAAGATGGATGGCGTTAATGGACCAAGACCGACGACAGGTGGCATTGTCTGTTACCAATGTGGTCAGCCCGGCCATCTGAGTCGAGAGTGCAGTGGTAATCTTCAGGAAGAGAGGAATTCACACCAACAAGCTTCGGGAAACGGAGGGGGGAGTGGTCGAGGGCGAGAGAGGCCACTCCAAAAGTAATCCCAAGAGTCTTACATTTACAAAGCTCGTTTAAAAAGAGAAGGTCAGCAGCTATTTGGATGAAAATAAACAATATTGAAGTGATTGGGACTTTAGATCCAGGAGCTGAGGTTACATGTATTAGTTTTAAATGTGCTCAAACTTTGGGGCTTCAATTAAAGTCACCAAGTAATATTTCAACACTTCATCTTGCACTTAATGGATTAAGTATGCAAACATTGGGTGATTTTTCTACATTGTGTGAGGTTGGTGGACTGCATTTGGAGCTATGTGGAATTGCAGTGAATGATTTGTGTACAGACTTGATTTTGGGATTAGATTTTTTTAGGGCAAATGGGGCAATTCTTGATTTTGAAAAAGAATTTATAATTCTTGGAACAGAGGAGCGAGTTACTGTGCCCTTCTTCCAGCAGAGTCAGAAACCCATGACATACAATAACATTTTAACCATTCAAGATGTAAATATTGATCCAGCTTTATCACCAGAAGACAAAAATCGACTTCTGAGTGTGCTAAATCAACCTGAGCCTGGACTTACTGTTTTACGTGAAGAATTAGGTTGTGCTCGAAGTAAACCTCATCAGATTACTACGATTGACGAAATTCCCATTGTTGCTCCAAGATACCACTACACACCAGAGAAGAGGGAAATTCTGAACGAGTTAGTGGATGATTTGGAGAGCAGAGGTCTTATTGAGAAGAGTAATTCTCCATGGTGCTCTCCAGCAATTCTGGCGTCAAAAGGACTAGGTAAAGGTCATAGACTCTGTGTGGACTACCGTCGAGTTAATTCAAAAACAGTGAGTGATCCGTATCCTATGCAAAATCTTCATTGGACATTAGATGAACTTTCCAAGGGAAAATACTTTACTGCTCTTGATATGAGGTCGGGATTTTGGCAAATAAAGATGGATCCGAATCATAAAATGAAGACAGCGTTCTCATGTCCACGAGGTGTGTATGTTTGGAATGTAATGGCATTTGGCCTAAAAAATGCTCCTGCCCATTTTCAACGTGTAATGGACGAGATTTTGCGAGGATACACAGAAACGTTTTGTCGTGTTTACATTGATGACATCATCATAGTGTCAGAGACATTTGAGGAACACCTGGTGCATGTTCAGAAGGTGTTAACTAGGCTGTCACAGGCGGGACTCACATGTCAACTGAAGAAGTGTAAATTTGCTTATTCACAGATTGATTTTCTTGGTCATGTGTTAGATAGTGTGAACATAAGCATGCAGCCTGAGAAAATACGGGCGGTAGCAGAATTTCCTCGGCCTAGATCAGTAAAGGACTTACAGAGATTCTTGGGTTTGATACAATAGTATGGATGTTTCATATCTGGTAGAACAGAGGCCTCAGCTGCTCTACAGGTACTACTAAAGAAGGGACGACGTTTTGAATGGCGAGAAGAGCAAGAAGCTTCCTTTCAAGAGCTGAAGAGATTAGTAGCAAATGCTCAGTGTCTCCATCGACTAGATCATGAGCGGCCGTTGTATTTACAAACGGATGCAAGCGACATTGGACTAGGAGCTGTACTTTATCAGACTGTTCCTGGAGACCCAGAGAAACGACAGATTGTTAACTATGCAAGTTGCAAGTTGAGCAATGCTCAGAGAAATTATTCAGCCTGTGAAAATGAATGCCTAGGTGTTGTTTGGGCATGCAATAAGTTTCGTCTCTACTTAGAAGGAAGGCACTTTACACTTCGTACCGATTGTGGAGCTATTCAGTGGCTTGATAAGTGGAAAGACAATGATAGAAAACTATTGCGCTGGGCCTTGACGCTCCAAGAATTTGATTTTACAGTGGAACACGTTAAAGGAGTTACCAATATTGCAGCAGATGCTTTATCTCGTTTTCCTGAGGGCCCTCTGTTAGAAGAAGATCCTGTTTGCGAGAGAAGAATGTCAACACCAACGTATGATGTAAATGAAGACTCTGCTCTAAGAATATGCCCAATTAGATTGTTATCGGGTTCTATTATCAATAGGGTCAAAGATTGGCAAGGACAAGACGAACATATTGAAGATTTGAGGGGAAAAATTCAGTCAGATGATCCTCCATGTCGGTATACATTACAAGATGGATTAATTTGCCAAAAAGTCAAGGTAAAGGGTCAGGAGCTTTTTAGGCCATTGGTTCCAAAAACCAAGGTAAATCAGGTTTTATATCATTACCACGACAGTGAAGAGGCCGGACATCCAGGTTAGAGAGAAACTGCAAGAGCGATCAAGGATAGATTTACGTGGCCTGGGCTGTCTCGTGACGTTCGTGACTATGTTCGAACTTGTGAAGATTGCCAGGAAAAGAAGACTCATGTTGGAAAAACTTTGGGTATGCAGCAACCTCGCTTAGCACGTTACCCAGGAGAGGTGATAAGTATTGATCTTATGGGTCCATATCCGCGAACTTCATCTGGAAAGAAATTTATATTAACTGTGACAGATAATCATTCTAAATGGGTTGAGGCCTTTGCAATCAGCAATTCTCGCACTGCACATATAATCAGATTGATGGAGGTGGAAATCTTTCCTCGTTGGGGATATCCATCAGCAATCATATCAGACAATGATACACGTTTCAACGCTAGAAGCTGGAAAGCGGCACACAATCGTTGGATGACAAGGCGATGGACAACACCGATTTATCACCCCCAGGCAAATCCAGATGAACGAAGGAACCAAGAAGTGAAAAAGCAACTACGAATTGCTATCAAAGATGATAGTCAACACCGAAGCTGGGACAAAGCTTTGCCTGGAATAATGTTTCAATTGAGATGTAGACAGAACGAAGCTACACAATTCTCTCCGGCCGAGTTGATGATTGGTCGGAAATTGTTAAGGCCTGGTGACTGGCAGCAGAGTACATTTGTACAGGAAAATGATAAGAACACTCAACAAATGCGCCAGGAAGCAACGCAGAACACACAGCATTATCAACAGCAGTATACCAAGCGGTCGAACAAAGGTAGGCGTGAACATGGTTTTAAAACCGGAGATATAGTACGTAGACGCAATCATCAACAATCAGATGCTGCACGCTATTTCCATGCAGGGTTTGCACCAAAATATATTGGACCATACAAGATCACTGCATTCTTGAATCCGTCAGTAGTTTGTCTTTCAAAAATCCCTCCTTCCGGTTCTACTATCAAAGTTCACGTTAGTGAACTAATCGCAGCCCCAACTCGAAGTTCGTCTTCAAATGTTGAGGGTATTGCCGAAGAAGATGGAGAAGAAGAGGAGAACGACGACAGCAGTCTCGCCTCCTCACGGCACTATCAACCACAAGATGGAGAAGAACAGGAGAACGATGACAACAGTCTCGCCTCCGCACGGCATTATCAACCTCAAGATGGAGAAGAGGAGAACGATGACAACAGTCTCGCCTCCGCACGGCATTATCAACCTCAAGATGGAGAAGAGGAGAACGACGACAGCAGTCTCGCCTCCTCACGGCACTATCAACCACAAGATGGAGAAGAACAGGAGAACGACGACAGCAGTCTCGCCTCCTCACGGCACTATCAACCACAAGATGGAGAAGAACAGGAGAACGACGACAGCAGTCTCGCCTCCTCACTCGGTTTCTTACGTAGATCGAACAGAAGAAGAAGAACAGTAACAGACTATCTCACAAAGAGATTTTTAGAAGATTAATGTGCCACTGTCATTTCATTTTTTAGTTTAAAGGACATGTTTTGTTGGGGGCGAGTTGTTATGGCCTAGCCAAACAACAGATCAAGAGGGCTGAGGAAGGAAAACATTTTGTATTGATTAGTAGAAGTTTTGATTGTTGGAAGAGTTTTGATGGTTGTATGAGTTTTGTGATGTTTGTGGATTGAAAAAGATCATTAAAAAGAGTTATTAACTGTTTCCAACTATTATTTTATATATACTACATTGTGTGTTGGGGTTTGAGTGATTTTTATTAATAATACCTAATTTTGCAAGAGAACCTCAACAATCTGCTGAACATTCAATTGGAGAATGGCGATGTTTGGGGAAAGATTCTCAACAATTATAGACAAATTCTATTTTATTATAGATGTCTCAAAAAATTGGTATATATTTTCACCCAATTAACTTTCCTTTTCAGTTACAAGTTAGAACATATTCATGACATCGTCTTAAGTAAGATGAAAAAGATAGAGTCCAGCAACAATACATCTACACGGTTTAATAATAGAAGCTCAAAGAAGTTAAATGAAACAAAACGAGCCGAGAGAACTGCTCTGGTACAACATATTCTGGGAGAAGTGACAGCCGTTGGCGTAGAAGAGTCAGCCATGGACTACAAGGAGGCAGTGCAAGGTTCAGGTGGAAATGAAGCAACAAGTGATAATAACATGATGGAAACAAGAGACGAAGAAGAAGAAGACAGCAAAGCTGTTAGCAGCGAGTTTCAAGCTGAGTTCAACAAGAAGATGGAAGAATGTTTACATTGTTGCGTCATTCATCATCAGACCTTGATCAGGTGAAATTGCTCAATTAGTACAATAGAGGACCAAATATTAACTCTCGTATCACCTTGGACGGACAAATATCTTTTTATTTTTCAGACAAACTGGTGAAGTGAATCTGATATTTAAACATCTTCTCACCAATCAAGCGTTGTTCAACGTATTCCTGGGAGTTTGTTGGTTGTACATCGCCAGTCTGGTACGCGAGTTTCTGTTCATCTTGCACTTTGTTTTCTTCACAACTCTGTTCTTCTTTATCTACAGTTCGATTTTTCTATGTTTGAACTCTCACCAGATGGAGCCACCGTCACTTACTCTGTTAGGCCGAGAAAGACGTAATTGCAAGGTGAGCGCGCAATGAAGTATTTCTCGGCCTAGCAGAGTAAGTCGAGAAAGTAGGCCGAGAAAGACGTAATCCCAGAAAAAAACACTCCGTGTAAAAAAGGCAGCCAAGTCTCTTTACTTTAAAAAAATTCAACACCGAAAAGGAGTGATATCAAAAAAGAAGCCAAGTCAATGACATTTCCAAATATTTAATCGTATCTTTGAAATAAAAGTATAAACACCGAGAAATACTTTACAAAAGGACTTGGCGCATCGTTTTTTTAAAGACATCATTCTATCCTATAAGTGGAAAGAAATTTACAATTAGGTACATTTTCCTCTTTTTTTTAGAGCCAGTATCTATGAATCAAGCTACTTTTAGTAATGGCTATTTTATAGTTTTGTCAATGGCGGTAGAAGAAAGATTTCATGTTGTAATAGATAAGTAATGTAAGGGTGGAAGAATTAAATAACAATTGGAAGTGGGCTCATTTATATTTTTATAGCACTGTTAATATGGTGATATTAGAAGGGTATGTTTTCATAATTTGATCTTGATTGAGGGAAATCATGAAACGTTGTAAAATAATTACTAACTATCTATGGAACACTATTATATGTTTTTAAAGTGTCAAGTGTATAAAGTTAAAAAATTTAAAGAAATTCCATGTGCCGTCTCTGTGTACTTTGTGAAATGTATTGTTATAAAATGCGGATTAATAGAAATGTATTTCATGATGCGAAGGTATAACGCATGAGACTTAATTATGTTGACCACGAAACAATATTACGAAGATAACTATTGTGTATTTATAGAAAACATAGGCAACAAGTTTCATAGCGTATAATATTCAAATAGAAAATATTTTACAGTAGGTATGTATAATATGTAATTGAAAGATGTGTCCCTATTATTCTAAAAATTCTAAATGACGGTTGTATATAAATGGCATATGCTTATGAATAGAAAAATGTCTTTAAAAAAACGATGCGCCAAGTCCTTTTGTAAAGTATTTCTCGGTGTTTATACTTTTATTTCAAAGATACGATTAAATATTTGGAAATGTCATTGACTTGGCTTCTTTTTTGATATCACTCCTTTTCGGTGTTGAATTTTTTTAAAGTAAAGAGACTTGGCTGCCTTTTTTACACGGAGTGTTTTTTTCTGGGATATCACTTCTTTTGTTAGTTTATTCATACAGCTTGTAGCACATGTCCTACCAAGGACTAATTTCTTTAAAAAAATACGCCTCAACCGATTTGGTTAGTAAGAAAAGTTGCATTTGGTACAAGCTTAAAATGATTATCCAAGAAGAATAGTCTAAGTTTCGTTACAATCTGTCCAGACGTTTTCGATATCTGACTTCACTTCCAGTTTAAAAAATGGCGCTCAATAATACTGCCGCCTTGAATTCATAAAAGTGCAACATAATTGCATAATTAAGCTGCAATCTCGGCAGTTGTTTTCGATATATGACGTCACTTCCGGTTTTGAAATAGCGGCCGAAAATAATGCCATCTTGAATCCATAAATATAAGGGCTATATAATTACATAATTTAGTTGCAATCGGTACATCTGTTTTCTATAAATGACGTCACTTCCTGTTTTAAATATGGCGGCCAGAAATAATGTTGTCTTGAATTCATAATTATAAGTCCAACATAATTAGATAATTTAGTTGCAATCGGTACAGCCGTTTTCGACATATGACGTCACTTTCGGTTTTAACAATGGCGGTCGAAAATAATGTCGTCTTTAATTCAAAAATATAAGTCCTACATAATTACATAATTTAGTTGCAATCGGTACAGCCGTTTTCGATATATGACGTCACTTCCGGTTTTAACAATGGCGGTCGAAAATAATGTCGTCTTTTATTCAAAAATATAAGTCCTACATAATTACATAATTTAGTTGCAATCGGTACATCCGTTTTTGATATATGACGTCACTTCCGGTTTAAACAATGGCGGCCAAAAATAATGTCGTCTTGAATTCATAATTATTAGTCCTACACAATTCCAAAATTTGGTTACAATCGATACAGCCGTTTTCGATATATGACGTCACTTCCGGTTTTTGCAAATGGCGGCCGAGTACACCGCAATCTTGAATTTATAATTATTCACAATGTATGTTTCTAAATATCTATTTAAAAGTATAGATTGGGGAATTTAGTGTCATTTAGCATATTAATGGCGTCATTTAGCATATTTATGACGTCATTTCCGGTATAGGTAATAAGAAAACAATCTAGTTCTATCTAGTTGATACTTCATGAATGACCTTCTGAATTCTTTAGCGCTAATTTCCGTCAAATCGGTCATGCCGTTTTCAATATATGACGTCACTTCCGGTTTCATTTAGTGGTTCCTGCCGCCATTTCCGGTACCGTTTATTTGTATATTCATTTATCCCAATTGATTTTTTAAAAAGATTGCAGAATGCATAGACAGGAGCTAGTTCAGTGGCAATCGGTACAGGTGTTTTCGATATATGACGTCACTTCCGGTTTCAGGAATGGCGACCGAGAACACTGTATTGAAATTATAATTATTTTGTATTGTCTATGTTACAATGTAAGCTAATTATATGTGTATTTAAAGTATAATTTGATGAAATAAGCTAAATATTGTGAATTTATGACGTCACTTCCGGTTTAGAAAATAAGAAAATAATGTTTTTTAGTATCATACTTCATATAGATGACCATCTAAATCGAATGGCGCTAATTTCGTTCTAATCGGTCCAGCCGTTTTTTATATATGACGTCACTTCCGGTTTAAAAATGGCGGCACAAAAAATTTATAAGAGGCAAGGTATCATCAAACGCCAAAAGTGCATATGTGGTAAAAATTTCAGGTTGATCGGTTCAGCCGTTTAGGCTGTGGCGGTGATAGCAACTTTTTCGGGAATCATATGAAGAAGAAGAAGAAGAAGAAGAAGAAGAAGAAGCAGATGAAAGCGGTGTAATTTCACGATTTTCACTGCCCTCTAGGTCGTAAACGGCATGACTGGTTGTTGTCGCGTGATGTATATGTTGTTAGGTGGGCCATAGCTCAAAATTAAGACATTTCACAACAATGAGAGATTTTCCATTGTTGAGATCCAGTTGGCCGAAAATGCTATGTTGTTGCTTACAGTAAAAGTAGTTGGTCTGCTCCTCAGTTTATATAGGCATTTACGGTATGTTGAGTGACTGTGAGTGTACGGTACGACTTGGCTGAGTGGAGCGACCGCTCCACTAGATTGCAAGGTGAGCGCGCAATGAAGTATTTCTCGGCCTAGCAGAAAAACTGCGTATCAGCGCATTCTAGTGAGAGTTCAGACTCTCGCTGTCCAGACTGTAAATATAGCTGTATTCGAGAAAACACGACTCGAATACACGACTGCACTCTTGTGGCTATTGTGGTACAAGGTTAATGGCGGATGACGGGGGCACATGTGTATAAATATAAACATTTGCTTTAGTTGTTTTTTGTGGCTAAAAAATGATTTTTTAAACCAAATTTCAATTTCAATAGGGAAGTTAAGTAAAGTTTAGATTTTAGAATAATAAATATTTAATGAAAGTTAAAATGTTGTTGAAGACAGTTGTGGCATATTTTTGTTGTGTGATGAATAGTTTTCAATGAATGAATTTACAAAGTTTGGTAGATTGTAGCTGTCCATGAAACACAATTTGACGTCACACGCCGATTCGGGCCGATTCGGGATTCGGGCTATGCATCCCGTAAGCGACATTACTTTCCCTATTCGAGTGCAACTCTTATGACGAATTTCATTGGCTGAAGTTAAGTTGGTCGCGACACAGGGAACATGGCATGTGACGTACAGCTTGTTTTTGCAGAGCGAGTGAAATGTCGAAAACTAATAAATTAATTATGGGAAATATATGAATAAAAAAAAATTATAATAAAATTTCAAATTGCTCTTTGGATATTCTGTATGTAAACAAAATATAATCTCAACATTCACCTATTCCCCATTATTTCCTCCTTTTTCACTACACCTGGGATCACGAACTGTCAAAACACATAACTGAATTTGTCGACTGACAGTTGCCATCTTTCCAGAAGTTGCTCCATCACATATCGCATTGTACCGCTATGTACCGGTCTTTAGAACTGTTCATTGAAGTAATTTCATAGTTTGGAATGGGTTAATTATTAGTATTATTTTGTCCTAAAGACGTTTAGTGACATATTTATACTAATTTTCAGGCTTTAAACGTCTGTAGGACATGTATATGGTAGGACAACAAAGTAAAACTTATACCCCATTCCAAACAATGAAAATATTTTCACAGTTCTGAAAACCGGTACTTAGCTTTATTTTATGTAAAATTACATCGTAAAAGATATTCATAAAAAAACGATTCAGAAAGTTTTCAAGGTCAAACGTGGTCACACAATACTGTTACATGGAATGTTTTATAAACGCTGTTGAATGTTTGTTTCAGTCGGCGAACATCAATCAGGCTTTTGTCTTCGCGTTGGGCGCTTTCCTCGGCGGCCTGGTGGAGATAGTTGTCTTCAGCTGGCTGGCAGACAAGGTAACAGCAGAGGTAGGTATCGTGTGGGCTACAAGCTTGCAATTAGGTAAATTTGTAACATGTGTAACATAGGCCTATTGAAATATTCGACTGTCTTCTGTTAGATTGACGAAGTGTTGAGTTGACTGAGGGTCTGAGAGCTATCGTAATTTTCAACTGGTGGCTTTACGGTATACGCTCTAGACTTTTTCTCCGTTCCGGTTGTCCGTCCGCATCCGAATTGTGAATATCAGGGCCGTTCATTTCGAAAGTGTTGGAGCTGCCATCTTCAGGTGAGTCTTCAGTCTTCACCTGAAGATGGACCTAAACATCACAAAAACCTATTAGAGCGTATACCGTAACGCCACCAGTTGAGAAGTGAACTTACCTATCATTTGTGTTATTCTAATAACACAATAGTTCAGTACGTTTTCTCTAAGATAATAATTTATTACATTACAGAGCGTGCGCGTGCACGAGGCAGCCTGCGCCTGTGATTGGCTGGACACATCTGCAGCTTTCAAAAGCTCGCTGCGTATCATCATGTCAAGGTCACAGCAAGCTCTGTACATCCGAGCTGCTGGTATACCGCTGTCAAGGAAAGCTGCCAAGACAGTGAGTGTCTGAGTGCTTGTCTTGCTTCCTGTATGCAACATGGAGTAATAATGTATCTCAGCGCAGGTCTGTCGCGCAGCCTACTATCTCAACATGTTCCTCACCAGGATGTATTATGGAACGAAGATCAAAGACGGCTTGAAATAAGATTTCTATCTCCTCAACCTTAGATGCCAGATAAACTTTAAGAACCATAAAGCCATAATTAGGCTGCATACCGTATTATGATCCAAACGCCCAGTTTCCCTATCCTTTTAACATTGTGACGTTATCACCTGGGCGTGACCTTGAGCCGAATCTAGTCGAATGAATGAAAATACAGGCATCCATGTTGAATCAGAAAGCTCGACCTCTTGAGTTTTTTGCATTATGAGCACAGGTTTCAGCTCGTTTGTTGACGCGGCAAGTTTGATTTAACCCGTAAATCCTATGGTGACGTCACACGCCCAACTCGCTCCATTGTGGAATTCACCCTTAGTGTTGGGACGTGAAAATGTTCAAATGAAATAATGTCACTTACCTATTAAAAAATCTGTAAAAATGTTTTATTTTTGGCTAAACCTTATACGTTTGAGGTGTAGCCTAATGATACCATGGATCACTACAGGGGAACCCTTAAACGTAAAGTTGAGTAAAAATAAAAAATTATACGCGTTTAAATTTGAAACTTGCAATTTTGTCCGACCAACCATCCTTTACAATTCCAGAAAGTCGCTAAAATACATGACTTTTGCAACATGAATTGAATTGAATTTTCTACATGGGTGAAAATTAATCGAATTACGAACATTAAAAACATTTTTTGTGCATTCACACAAAAAGTGCATGAAATTCCCAACACTAGCCATAGTCTACATAAAATAATCCGAAGAAAATCACAAATCAAGACTATTCTGTATTTAATACGATTCGGTTTTTCAATACATCAATCTCGTATTATATCTGCATTGACTTTTTATCTATGTATGAACTTGCGATCGACAAGCTCTATACGACGTTCGACCCTAGCCCATCGGAACTCATGAAAGATTTAAATTAGGATCGATTGGAGGACAGACGGAAAACAACAAGATTGTGTAATCTACTTTGGATGGTGAAAAGTATTGGTGGATGGCAAGAGCTAGGAAGTAAATTGGTTAGAAAGGAAAGAAGCGGGAGGAAAAGGCATGGGAGACAGTTGGAAGAATGGATTGCGAGGACAGATGTTGGAAGGAATGGATTTATGCAGAGAACGACGAGAGATTGGAATTTGCTGAATAGAAGAGTGGTAGAGGTTGGATTTGAGACGGACTGTACCATGAAGAGATTTAGATACATGTTGCGAACGGCTGAGGAAGATTAGATAGTACACATTGTTATAATTCCTTGATATTTTTTAATGATTTCTTGTTTGTAATTGTATAGTTTTTGTTTGTTTTTTGTTAGATTAAGTGTTCTTGCCACCTGTGTAAGCTATTTGCAAGAGGTACCTAATAATAAAATGAATGAAAGGAAACTGTCTCTCTATACTTTCGTTATCTCTCCAAACACTTTTCTACTCTCCTTTCCTTCCACTCTCTTTCATGCAATTAATACATCCGTACCCGGTCTCAATAATTACCATCTCATTATTATCGAGGTTGATGTTTTTGATCTCAAATTACTTCACAACTAATGCGTTTAATATTCATTGATGCAAGTATGGATGAAACACAAAATGTATATGACTTTAATGTGGTAATAATTTGTATTTATTGGTTGATAGTTAGATAGAATTTTAATAAGTTCAAATATTTTTTAACTGTGAAAAAGACAATCACAACTTATTTATCATTTAGTCTTGGTTACAAAGTTTTCAACATATTCTTTCACACATTGTTTTACACATTCTTGATAAGAAACATAAATATTATGCTGATTTCTAAATGTTTGATATTTAAATTTAATATTTAATTATGACAACAAAACATAATAGAACGCTTACATTTTCTATTGGTTCATTTTTTTTTAATCTTCCGATTTGTAGGTTCTATCAATTTGAAATTTTGACAGGTCATTGCGACCTACATTGTCTCAAAAATTACAAAGTTTCAGCCAAATCCTGTAATTGGTTTAAGTTTAAGATCTTCT
The DNA here is from genome assembly GCA_934045905.1 of Leuctra nigra. Lineage (NCBI taxonomy): Eukaryota > Metazoa > Arthropoda > Insecta > Plecoptera > Leuctridae > Leuctra > Leuctra nigra. The sequence goes on along the minus strand of OW203768.1, from coordinate 25,650,271 downwards.
GATTGGTCGAAAATCAAAATGTTCAATTGTTGTATCATTTATGTTCAGATTTAAGAGTCTACGATACTTGATGAAATCCATGTTTCATGAAGCACAAAAAGGCGGCCCCTACTTTTTTCTAAACGGCTTTACCGATTGTCTTCAAAATTTCACAGATTATAGATAAATAATAAATCTGTGCCTCTAGTGCGCCAAAAGTGTTATTTTTTGTTTAGTATTTTCAGGGCAGAGGTGCCAAAAGGACCCGTATAATGCTCATATTGGCACCTCCTCAACACGAGTAAAAACATTTTTTTTAAATTTTTTTGGAGCACTAGAGGCACAGATTTACTCTTTATCTCTGTGCTGTAAAAATTTGGAGACAATCGGTCAAGCCATGAAGAAAAAAGTAGGGGCCGCCTTTTTATGCTTTTGTGGGTTTCATCAGGCTCTCAAGGTTTCATTATTTGAATTATTCTGAGTTTCTAATGCAGATGGGTATGTAACCCGCATCACACGATGGAATTTCGTAAATATCACGTACTATACTAAATATCAACAATTTCGACTGCGAGAAATGAGACGTGACGGACGTGCTAATTGCTCCCAGATGTTTTCACTATTCACTGACTTGGATCTTGATTGTCATGCATCATTCAATGCTCAATTGATTCAAATCAATGCTTAGATGCACATTAATTTTTAATTATTAATACATTATAATTAACGAATTAATTGATTATTTAATTAGTATTGTAAGGCTTTGGAGTAATATATTTTTTATGTACACACTCAAAACCTTGCTTATCTATTCACTGTTTTGTTTAAAGCGCAAGTAAAAGACTTTTCATGCCCAGACGCGGCATTTTGCACGCCGTCGAGACGCCGAGCAGATATGTACCGCAGTTATTTAGTCTAAGTAGGTACCATTGAGTCTTATGGGAGCGAACACACGGGCCGAGCAAAAGATGCGCGCGTCTTTTGATCGTCCCGCGAGCGTGTAAAACTCCACAGGGGGAAAAACCGCGCGACAGAGCAAGAAAAATCGCCCCGTGTGATTGCAGCCTTACGCTGCAAAATCAAAATGATTTTACATCATGTCACCTTTTTGACCAGGGGTCGACAGGTGATGCATAAAAAGTACATACATCAAAACATTTTTAGTAAGGTTCGGCACGAGTTGAAATCGACGATTTGTTACAGATAAAGAAATTAATTTATTTTCAACTCAAGAGACCAGAGTCATCGGAATTCTATTTCTCTCGAGTAGCAAGAATGAACCCAATTTAGACAAATTGTGTAATGTGTTTATGCAGATTTGGATTTTATTTTACAACACTGCGTAAGAGTTAGTGAGATTCAGTGTTCCAGAGTGGTCAGGTCGTCCAGCAGAAATGTAAATTCGCAGTCTTTATTGTGTTTACTCTGGTACAGTGACGATTGTTTTGTGAATGTTTTGTGTCCTTGAGGTATTATAAGGATGGGCGGTAATAAGGGGAAACGTAAAGGTAAGAAGAAGAGGCATGTCCATGGCAACCTCATTGTTGGATGGTAAAATGTCATCACGCGATAGGAATACCGTTTTCCCGCCAAAATGTCCACTGAATAAAATTTCACACCTACTTATGTATGAAAACTTGCATTTTTGAGTGCAAAAAGTTTGTTTCGTCAACATAGATGTTGAATTATTTTAAAATCTAATTTTTAATAAATTCAGTGAAAAACTTCGAATTGCATGAGCCATCAATTATTAAAAGTGCTTATTAGTAATTAATTATATCGACAGCTTATAAAAATTATGTTCGCGTTTAGCCGTTTACACAGTAAATTTAGTGAACACTTACTCTGGATAAAAGCTGTAGGTACGTAAAGCCCATGGCCTCCTTTCTTATCCAGTTTTTATCCATAACATTACTTCCGAATCCGTTGTTTGGTTGATCTTAGAAATTACTGCTAAAACAATCAGCAACAATCAAACAATATTGCGAGCACATGCGAGCAATAAATTACATTGTTTTCATTTTGTTGGTCAACTTACCTATCTTTGATTGGAACGCAAAGTCTCTCATATATCATACAAGGCAACACAATTATACTTTAAATTCGTAATTAAAGATAATTTGATATCAATAAATTTGATAATCGCAAATAATAAAAACTATATATTTGTAAGCAGCATTGAAAAAAAATCACCTAGCATATTAAAATAGTCGAATTAAAATATGTATTACACTCGATGAATTAATCAATAATGCATTATTTTTGTATTTTCCTCCTTATGGACCATATTCTCGGAAGTTTAAAAGGCAACAGTCATTCACGACTCACAAGTGGTGTTGTTTACAGAACTGGAGGCGATTTATGACATTGTTTAGATTTCATGTCTAGCTCGACCAAGCTCGACTGTTTGTTTGTATACGTGACATGAGAATATTACTATTTTATATATGTTATACACGGCAAAAGCCATTATCATCGTTTCTAAATTTTCTGCGAGTCCTGTCGACTCTTAAGTTCAAATTTGACATGATGATCAAGACCAACATTAGGATCTCATATTTTACACATTTTCAACCCAATCGGTCAAGTATTAATTTACATTTTAAGAGAATTATCATGATTTGTCAAAAGAGATTTCTAGAAAAAGGAAGAAGATTTAAGTCACGACACAAGGGATGCTATTCATATCTAGTTAGAGTGTTTAGAGTTTGGAGAGTTGCAAAGAAAATCGTACTGTGCTGGGGATGTTGCACGTGTCTGTGCTCGCTCATCAACGCGTTACACTGAGTGTTTTCCATCCTCTTTGTTGTATTTTTTTTCATACTACCTTCATTATTTCATTGATACTTTAAAAAATGCTTGAATATAATTATAAATCCCATTAAGAGTCGACAGGACTCGCAGAAAATTTAGAAACGACGATAATGGCTTTTGCTCTGTATAACATATATAAAATAGTAATATTCTAATGTCACGCATACAAACAAACACTCGAGCTTGGTCGAGCTCGACATGAAATCTAAACAATGTCATAAATCGCCTCCAGTTCTGTAAACAACACCACTTGTGAGTCGTGAATGACTGTTGCCTTTTAAATTTCCAAGAATATGGTCCACGGAAGGAAATAGAAAAATAATGTATTATTGATAAATTCATAGAGTGTAATACATATTTTAATTCGACTATTTATATGCTAGGTGATTTTTATTTCAATGCTGATTACAAATATTATATAGTTTTATTATTGGCGATCTTAAATGATCAAATTTATTGATATCAAATTGTCTTTATTCTTTAATGAATAATTGCGAATTTTAAAGTATATATTTTGTGTTGCCTTGTAAGATACATGAGAGACTTTGCGTTCTAATCAAAGATAGGTAAGTTGACCAACATTATGAAAACAATGTAATTTATTGCTCGCATTGTTTGATTGTTGATGATTGTTGCTCATTGTTGCTGATTGTTTTAGCAGTAATTTCTAAGATCAACCAAAACAACGTTTCTTGAGAATAACTGTCAGACAATTAGGTTTTGGTAAAATTATGATACTGTTTATTACAAAATACGGTTATACGGTATATGTGGTAGACTGGTAGGTATTCATATTTTTGCAAATTATTTTGGCGGGAAAACGGCAGGCTATCGCGTGATGCCATTTTTGCCATGGACATGGTTAAAATATGACATAATTCGACATGAATAACGTTTTCCCGCCAAAATGTTCAGTAAATTTAAATGTAATATTTAATATTTATGAATGAAAATTTACTCTTTGGAGTGCGAAAATATGGTGTTTTAACAATCAAATATGTTATTATTTTCAAAAAGGCATTTGCTTATTTGCATTCACTGCATCAATGAATCTGGATTAGTTCTCTGTCCAACCAGAGTGTATGGATGATATTGATGGCAATATCAGACAAGAAGCAATGACAATCAGGTGCTCGCTCAATGCTCATTAACAGATTAAAATTAAATCGGCATTGGTCTAAGTTTGCTGACTAAGTGCACAAGGACAACCACAAGGATAACGATGACTTTAGATTTGATTGATTCTATGACAAGCTATGAACATTTTCACGTTTTCATTTTAAATAATTATAAAGTGAAAATGGCCCAGTCAGTGTCTGGTCATTAGTTCTAGTTTACTCACAGGCGCTTGGTGGTGGTCAATGACCCCCCCCCCCCCCCCCACTGTTCATCTTGACACCCCCAGATATCACCCCCAGAAATAAAAAAATGTTGATATGGACATGCAAAAATGCCCAGATTTGCTTCATGAGGTTGAATTTACAAAATGTTCTCAAGTTTTGCAAAACTTAATTTCTTTGGCTAAATCAAATCGTAGATTTCAACTCGTGCTGAACCTTACAAGAAATGTTTTGTTTTATGAATCACCTGTCGAACCCTGGTCAAAAAGGTGACCCATAGTCTAATGATGTAAAATCATTTTGATTTTGCAGCGTAACGGCACACGGCGCGTTTTTTTCCCGCTCTGTCACGCGGTTTTTCGCCCTGGGGAGTTTTACACGCGAGTCTTTTGCTCGTCCCGTGTGTTCGCTCCTATAATACTCAATGGTACCTATCTGCTCGGCGTCTCGACGGCGTGCAAAATGCCGCGCCTGGGCATGAAAAGCCTTGCTTTACAACAAAACAGTTAATAAATAAACAAGGTTTTTAGTGTGTTCATAAAAAATATATAACTCTAAAGCATTATATTACTAATTAAATAATCAATTAATTCGCTAATTATAATGTATTAATAATCAAAAATAAATGTGCATCAAGCATTGATTTGAATCAATTGTGCATTGAATGATGCATTGGCAATCAAGATCCGAGTAAGTGAACAGTGAAAACATCCGAGAGCAATTAGCACGTCCGTCACGTCTGTTGACATTTAGTACTACGTGATATTTGTGAATTCCATCGTGTGGTGCGGGTTGCATACCATCTGCATTAGTAACTGAGAATAATTCAAACTAGAGAGCCTGATGAAACCGACAAAACCATAAAAAGGCGGCCCCTACTTTTTTCTTAACGGCTTGACCGATTGTCTTCAAAATTTTACATCATAGAGATAAAGAGTAAATCTGTGTCTCTATGAATTAAAAAAATTAAAAAAAATATTTTTACTCGTGTTGCGGATGTGCTAAAATGGGCGATATATGGGTCTTTTGGCACCTCTGCCCTGAAAAAAACTAAACAAAAAATATATTTTTTGGGCTATAGAGACACAGATCTACTCTTTATATATAATCTGTGAAAATTTGAAGACAATCGGTAACGCCGTTTAGAAAAAAGTAGGGGCCGCCATTTTGTGCTTCATAAAACATGGATTTCATCAAGTATCGTCGACTCTTCAAAATATATTTTTTCAGCCCTTCTCCACATTTAAGTTTTTGAACTGAAATCTAAACTTAATCTTAACTGACATTATTTACGCATTGTACATTTTGATTAAATGTTTTCATTGTAACCAAATGACTAATAAAATAAATAAATAAAATTATCTATATAATTTTTTTGATCTTTATCTTTATCTAGATAACGTAAATATAGTTCCACAACATTGATCTCACGAAACCGCAGAGTTTGGTGTCAATATCACTGCTTCAGCTTGGGTAGGAGTTTCTCTCGACGTTGATTCAGGTTGAGCTTGTTGAGGAACGCGTGAAGCTCTGCTGTGTATTCCTCAGGATGTGTCCTGAAGTGACCCACATGTGGAGACTCGTCCCAACACTTCCAGTATGTCTGCAAGTTGAAAACATCACAGCTACAGCTTGGGTATGAGTTTCTCTCGACGTTGATTCAGGTTGAGCTTGTTGAGGAACGCGTGAAGCTCTGCGGTGTATTCCTCGGGATGAGTCCTGAAGTGGCTCACATGTGGTGACTCGTCCCAACACTTCCAGTATGTCTGCAAGTTGAAAACATCACAGCTACAGCTTGGGTATGAGTTTCTCTCGACGTTGATTCAGGTTGAGCTTGTTGAGGAACGCGTGAAGCTCTGCGGTGTATTCCTCGGGATGAGTCCTGAAGTGACCCACATGTGGAGACTCGTCCCAACACTTCCAGTATGTCTGCAAGTTGAAAACATCACAGCTACAGCTTGGGTATGAGTTTCTCTCGACGTTGATTCAGGTTGAGCTTGTTGAGGAACGCGTGAAGCTCTGCGGTGTATTCCTCGGGATGAGTCCTGAAGTGGCTCACATGTGGTGACTCGTCCCAGCACTTCCAGTATGTCTGCAAGTTGAAAACATCACGTCATGTTTTAACTCGTCTTATCGACAGTGGCGGATCCAGCCCCCCTAAGAATCATTCAACCTGAAAAAAAGTCAAAAATTCACCATACAAAATTGACTATAGAGGCCCAGAATCAAGTATAAATTGATTAAATTCCAAAAAAATTGCCCTCGGGGCAATAAAGGGTACCTTATTTTTGTTTGTTTATTTTTTTGTATTTTGTTTGTTTATTGTAGTAGTAACCATAAAAAACACTCCGTGTAAAAAAACAGCCAAGTCTCTTCAACTAAAAAAAAAAAAAATTATGAAATCTAAAAATTCTGCACTGAAACGTAGTGATATCAAAAAATGAGCCAAGTCAAAACTTTATTTGAAAATTAAAAAATACTTGGCGCATCGTGTATATAAATAGCTTAGAAGTATTGGGAAGCGCAACGGAAACGCACATGACAGGAAGTGGCCGAGTTTAGTGGATCAGTTTCGGTCACGTGTTTGCACAGTGCTATTCTCCTACCCTTTCTGCCAGGTTTACCTGTTATTCGGGGACGTTTAGTTACATATTTTTAGACGGAATTCAAAAACTTTTACGTCTAATTGATAGTTATCACGTGTACTATATGTGTGCACACATATTTCGGGTGTTAATGATGACATGGCACTTAAAAAATTGAATTATTATCGGATCTCTCAGACTAACTTTACAATTGCAACAACGGCACATTCTTCCTTAATTGTACCAAAAATCAAAGTATGTATAGGTACTTAAATTATATTTTCCACATGTATTAACAAAACCACACATCATGAAAATTATTTATTGTATTATGGACCCACCTAGTTAATTTTTATTCAGTTCTTTATTTCAACAAACTATGATAGCCTGAGTGATCGGTATATAAGATCTATTGACAATATCTTTGAGGGCTGTCAGTTGAATTATTCAAATCGAATTCACTTTTAAGTTTTAATAGATTAATTGTTTATTGCGTCTTACAGTATGAAGCTCCAAAATGTATATTTGTTTCTGAATAGATATTTATTTAATTATTTGATTTCATCTGATCTGTGACTCGTTTCGCGGGCAAGGGAGATAGTTATTTAATTTATCCTCGGAGTGATTATTATGTTCTTGGTGCATCATTCAAACATAGTACCTACACATTTTTAAATATTTATTAATTTAAGCGAATATAAAAGATATTTAAGTAATAGCAAAATATGCTTGGAGAACAATAGTAAATAGAAGTAACTATCTATGCATTTTATTGCTTTGCATGACTGTTTAATTCTCCACTGGAATAAATCAGTAATGAAAGCAAAAATAAAAATTAAGTTCTGATGAATGGGTTTAAATTGAAGGTTTCTTAAATAATAATTGTGGTGTAGTTCAATCAATAACGGCAATTGAGAATGTCAACACTCGAAGTGGTACGAAAATATGTCTTTGAATATTCCGTCCCGTTGGCAAATAGGAGCCGTCTTTTCACCCCATCGCATATTCTTATGAAAAGTACGGTCAACTATCGTTTTTATACGTCTTTGTATATCGCATAAATTTAGTTTTCAGCTCCAGTTGTATAGTACAGCACTTTTATACTCACAAAATACCTAAATAGGTGCTAAATTCACTGAAACTCGCAATGTATGGCAGCTAAGACTAGAAGATATGATCAGTAAAACACATGGAAATAACGCTATCATGTATTATATTTAAATCTAATTGAACTAAATAAATAGTATAATATGTCAAACATTTGTGTGGATGAAAGGTGCGAGCAAATCAAATCATCAAATAACCGGAAGAAATACTAAAATAATCTCGGTTTAGTTGCACTTAGTTAGCCCGTGTAGGCGGCCCGAAGTGAATGCTGATCCACCAAAGTCAAGTTCAAAAATCTACCACCAGATAGCGTATTCGAGCGCTGCGCGTCCCAATAGGCTAGATATAAATACATATACTTATAGTACCTATACCTACAATGCCCTAAAAAAACGATGCGCCAAGTATTTTTTAATTTTCAAATAAAGTTTTGACTTGGCTCATTTTTTGATATCACTACGTTTCAGTGCAGAATTTTTAGATTTCATAATTTTTTTTTTTTTAGTTGAAGAGACTTGGCTGTTTTTTTACACGGAGTGTTTTTTATGGGGATATCACTTATTTTTTTAGTTTATTTACACAACTTGTAAAACTTATTAGGGCAACAATGGCTAATTCCTTTAAAAAAATACGCCATTTCCGAATTAGTTACTAAAAAAATATTGTTTGGAGCTAAATTTAAACTTAAAGTGATATGCCATAAAGAATTGCGAAAGCATCGTTCCAATAGGTCCAGCCGTTTTCGAGATATGGCATCACTTCCGGTTTTCAAAATGGCGGCTGAAAGCTCTTACACATTGTAGGTATTAATATGTATATAAATACTAATATTTCATTATAAGCCTTCTGAATATATAGTTGGTTTTTATATAAAGGGAAGTGAATTTAAGCAGATTTCGCTAAACTATGACGTCATTTCCGGTTTCAGTAATTAGAAAACTTTAATTTAACTATTGTTATTTCATAAAGAGGACCGTCTGAATCGATTGGCGCAAATTTCGTTCCGATCGGTTAAGCCGTTTTTGAGATATGACGTCACTTCCGGTTTCAAAATGGCGACTACCGGTTTGATTTATAAAAAGGCACCTCAGACGCCAAAAGTGCACATGTGGTAAAAATTTCAGATCGATCGGCTAAGCCGTTTAGGCTGTGGCGGTGATAGCGGTGTTTCCTGATATCATCATCATCAGATAGGTTTTAAAAGGGGTGTAATTTCACTGTTTTCACGGCCCTCTAGCACGCAAATGGCATAACCTATTGTTCCCAAATTTAGTATAGGGAGTGGGGTGGGCCATAGCTCGAAATTAAGATATTTCACAACAATGTGAGATTTTCCAATTTTATGATCCAGTAGGCCGAAAATGCCATGTTGTTGCTTACAGTAAAAGTGGTTGGTCTGCTCCTCAGTTATTAGGCATATACGGTATGTTGAGTGCGTGTGAGTGTACGGTACGACTTGGCTGGGTGGAGCGACCGCTCCACTAGATTACAGTAGGATTGTATTGTAGTAGGACTAAAATTCATACTAGGAAAACGCTCTGTGTAACGCGTTGATAAGCGAGCACGGATACGTGCAAAACCTCGAACCATAATTCCTTAAAAGCCGGCAATAATATACCTAAAACAACTGAAATCTAGAAGCACGATCCACTAAATTATATAAAAAATAGTTGAATTTGCTTCTCATTGCAAGTTATTGCAACAGTTATTGCAAGTCATTGCAACATGATACACACTCATGTGTATTTATTTCAGTATTTAGGTACGTAGGTATTATGGAATTATTATAAATAAAAATACAGAGATTCAAACCACAAAATAGGCCATTATCTAAGTGCTAATATGAGCAAACATAATTTAAGAAACATCATCCAAACAGTTACTTGCCGTTCCGTATAAAAGAGCTTATTTCTTCTAGCACATTGCTTACCTTACACAAACCTAACACATTGTATCTGATACAAAAGAAATAAATATTTCATAAACATAATTTCAACTATCAACCAACCAATCTATTTCTACAATCAAGCAGACATTTCATCGGTCTACAAATAATTTGCTTAGCCTTTGAAAAGATTGGAAGTAAGACTGCATGTTAAAACTCTCATAAACAATAAATACCTATACCTATTAACTACATCTTCAAAAATAATAAAATAAACCCTAAGTATAACCTCGCATGTATTGCTTTAACTATTATCTAATCGCAAAGAAATAATTGTTACGTATTCAAACAATAATAGATAGACAGCTGCTTGCTTCCGAGTTGTTTTGAATGGAGCGCATCGGGCGGCCGCAACGGACTACTCAAACCTACAATGCTATTTATATGGGAAAACGCGATTTTTTTTATTTGTGAACGGATCTTTCTCAAAAACTATGCAGGTCTAAGTTAGTATGAGATGAAGGTGTGTGCAAAATTTCAAATCGATACTTTGACCGGTGCGGCCTGGGTTGAACCAGCAAAAAAAACAAAAAAAAACCACACACACACACAGAGAAAGTGCCGCAAGAGTCAAGTGGAGACGCTCGCTCCGCTCGCTTAATAAACGAAATCCGCAATGACGTCATGAAGTTTGCAATGTGGTAGTTGGCATTTCGTCAACGAAGTCTTATCCCATTATTTTGATATTAATGTTAAATGTACCTATGTACTATTGGTAACTAATGTGCCTCATTATGAAATCAACCAGAAGCCGCCATTTAGAAACATAAATACAATGAAATCAAATGGTATCGGTGGCCTGAAGTGAATAGAGGAACATACAAGTCATGAGCAAATGCCCATGACGGCTGCCACCTTAGAGTGGGGTTTGTGTTGGCCAATGATCCACTGCAGCTTAGCCGGTGAGCGTATGCTTATGTGTAAGGGCTACCCATGCCGGACAGGTCAGTGGTGAAGCCCAGATATAGGGAAGTCAGGGTGGAGACCTACGCCTTGAATTTGCGGCCCCCTCGGGCTGGCCTGCCCCCTCGACACGGATTTCCCCCGAATCCGTTCACACCGGCCCGAACCCTCCCGCCCCAGGTCCGTCCCCATCCCGGCCTGACCTTCCCGCCAGTGATGGACTCCCCCGGGCCGGGCCTCTTAGGCCAACCTCTTCCGAAGACCACCATTTGAGATCAACAAAATTAAAAATAACTTTAATTGTGCGCAGAATGACCTAGTTGTCAACGCGCCATTTAACTATACTAGGAAAACATACTGCACGTACACCCACCTCCAAGTGTTCCTACCGTTTTATACATTGTGCTCTTGTGAGAAAGACAGTACGAATACTTGCACGCCACTGTACCTTCGTACTGCATGCGATTTAATATATTGTTTGTCAAATATGTTCATCTACAGACCGTGGTTACCCTGTACTCAAGGTCCACTAAATCTCTCTAGATCTGACTTGCATTCATCAAGGAGGCAGTGATACAAGTTGAATATAGGCATCCTGCGTGAGAAAAGGTTGCCATAGTAATTTACATAAAAATATAGGGAATAAACAAATCTGACAGCGGCAATCCAAATCTCATATTTAGAGTGATTACTTGTGAAAGAATGATATTTAAGTAAGTACAAGTTAATAATAATAAGCAATATTTATCCATACACATGTTTAAGTAAATATTCATCTGATAAATATGATCTATAGCTATTATTTATAGGTTTGACACATTTCCCCCATCCCCTCAACCTCCATTTTTCTACCACTGTGACGTCAATACAGGATTCCTATACAAGATAGGTACTTTTTGACATTTATTCCAAATGAAGCATACAAATTTATGTATAGATCAATGTCTATTACACTTGAAGTTCATTACAGATTTGTCAAGAAAAGCAACAATAATGCTGGTACCAATGATCATGCAAAATTTGGTGATGATCGGTCAAACGATTCCTCTTTCATTGGCACAGAGAGTTGAATTTCTTTCACATTGCCAAGCTAAGTGCAAACTACATAAACTAATTTAAACTAAACCCATAAAAAAACACTCCGTGTAAAAATACCAGCCAAGTCTCTTCAACTATAAAAAAAATAGAATAAATCTAAAAATTCAGCACTGAAAAGTAGTGATATCAAAAAATTAGCTAAGTCAAAACATAATTTTAAAAACCAAAATATACTTGGCGCATCGTGCATATAAAAGTATAGAAGCATATGCCAAAAATCAAATGTACCTACCTAATTATATATAATATACCTATAATGCCCTTAAAAACGATGCGCCAAGTATATTTTGGTTTTTAAAATTAAGTTTTGACTTGGCTCATTTTTTGATATCACTACTTTTCAGTGCTGAATTTTTAGATTTATTATATTTTTTTTATAGTTGAAGAGACTTGGCTGGTATTTTTACACGGAGTGTTTTTTTATGGGGATATCACTTATTTTTTTAGTTTATTTACACAACTTGTAACACACATCGGAGCAACAATGACTAAATACTTTTAAAAAATACGCCATTTCCGAATTGGTTAATACGAAGAATTGTGTTTGGTGCTCAATATACCTAAGCTTAAAGTGATATTCCATGAAGAATTGCGAAAGCTTCGTTCCAATCAGTCCAGCCGTTTTCGAGATATGGTATCACTTCCGGTTTTCAAAATGGCGACTGATATAACTGCCACCTAGAATTTATTTCTATAAATGTTATGTATCATTATAAGCCTTCTGAATATGTAGTTATTGTAGTAAGAGGTTATTAAAATCTAGATCTTCATTTTAATGACGTCATTTCCGGTTTCGGTAATAGTACATCTCTACTTTAACTACTGATATTCCATAAAGACGACCGTCTGAATCATTTGGCGCTAGTTTCATTCCGATCGGTTTAGCCGTTTTCGAGATATGACGTCACTTCCGGTTTCAAAATGGCGACTACCGGTTGGTTTTATAAAAAGGCACCTCAGACGCCAAAAGTGCACATGTGGTAAAAATTTCAGATTGATCGGCTAAGCCGTTTAGGTTGTGGCGGTGATTGCGGTATTTCCTGACCCTCTGAATCATCATCATCATCTAAAGAAGATGAAAGTGATGTAATTTCACTGTTTTCACGGCCCTCTAGCTCGCAAATGGTATAGCCTATTGTTCCCAAATTTGGTATATGTGGTGGGGTGGGCCATAGATCAAAATTAAGATATTTCACAACAATGTGAGATTTTCCAATTTTATGATCCAGTAGGCCGAAAATGCCATGTTGTTGCTTACAGTAAAAGTAGTTGGTCTGCTCCTCATTTTATTAGGCATTTACGGTATGTTGAGTGAGTGTGAGTGTACAGTACGACTTGGCTGGGTGGAGCGACCGCTCCACTAGATTATTCGACCGATTTTGCTAGAAATCACTATAGCCTTTTGCTATGGATAGTAATGAATCTTTTGTGAAAAATTGGCCAGATCCGTTACTTCGTTTAAAATGTAACGCGAAATATCTACAGATAAACAAAAAGGCAGATATTTGAGCCATAAGTTTCAAGGGGAGTCGCTCGCTCAGCACGCTTGATTAATCTAATGATGAGCAAAGTGACGTGAGTCTTGCGCAAGACTAGTGCGCACTCACCTGAACACCACACGCCGCCAACGCGTCATGGAACTGCCTGTTGCGCGTCTCCGTGCCGATATGATCCGACTTGGACACGAAGAACAGCGCCGGTGACGTCACGACACTCACCTGAACACCACACGCCGCCAACGCGTCATGGAACTGCCTGTTGCGCGTCTCCGTGCCAATATGATCCGACTTGGACACGAAGAACAGCGCCGGTGACGTCACGACACTCACCTGAACACCACACGCCGCCAACGCGTCATGGAACTGCCTGTTGCGCGTCTCCGTGCCGATATGATCCGACTTGGACACGAAGAACAGCGCCGGTGACGTCATGACACTCACCTGAACACCACACGCCGCCAACGCGTCATGGAACTGCCTGTTGCGCGTCTCCGTGCCGATATGATCCGACTTGGACACGAAGAACAGCGCCGGTGACGTCACGACACTCACCTGAACACCACACGCCGCCAACGCGTCATGGAACTGCCTGTTGCGCGTCTCCGTGCCGATATGATCCGACTTGGACACGAAGAACAGCGCCGGTGACGTCACGACACTCACCTGAACACCACACGCCGCCAACGCGTCATGGAACTGCCTGTTGCGCGTCTCCGTGCCGATATGATCCGACTTGGACACGAAGAACAGCGCCGGTGACGTCATAACGCCGGTGTTGAACATGTTGAGCGAGCGAATGTAGTGGACAGTTACCATGTCATGGAACACTCGCAAGTGCCATCTGTAATTGAAATAAGTTGATTAGCTAAGCTCACTTCTCCATTCTCCTTTTTAATTTCAGTGTCTAAGTCTTTTCGTTCATTATTTGTGAAATATTGGGTGTATACGTTAGTAAATAGTTTGAAACATTATACAGTTTGATTCAAGAGCGGTCATACTGACTTTTCCGCCATCGGGTGGTTTGGAGCGGTTGTGAGGGAAGTTACTTGGGAAATACAAAATAGGTATAAATGTCTTTATTTGGCGAACGGTTATGAATATTGAAAATGCACGACTGACATGGCAATGAACCTTTATCTATATTTTTATCGCTTACTGTTATAACTTTGCTTCTACTAATACTATGTGGTCACGGTGGTTAGCATTAGTCGAGCACGAAAACGCTCAGTGCGACACTCCGTATGATCGATGGACGATCGTAAATAATGTTGTAACATTTTTTTTTGAAACATTAATATAAAATATTTAATATTTTTAAAACATTATGTAAATTTTTTCAGGAATACAAACATATTTTAACAATTTTTAATGTTTATTTTGCATTTTAAATGCATTGTATATACCTACATGTTGCGCAATGATTACGATAATACATTATAATAATGATAGGAAATAAAAATATTTTGTGGCTCACTTTTTAATAATATTTGTACTGTAATTGTTTCCAAACATGAAAACATTTTTATAACATCCAAACATTCCAACATTTTCAAAACACATTGAAATTCAAATGTTTAACTTACATTATTATAGGTACTGAGATTAATCTTCGCAACCAACGTTACGTTGTTAATTTACGTGTGGATACAACAATAGTTAAAGGCTCTCATATACAATGGCAAGCAGAAAAATTAGAGACAAATAGTGTATGTCTCGAGATCAGTTAGCCTACATAATTTCGCAGACATTGTAGGGGATAAAATGATGTGCAGTGGATCAGAGCCCTTTATAGATTGGAGGGGATGTTTACCCCTTTCGAAACGCAACAAAAGTGCCCTCTATGAACTGTGGAGTTGCCCTGAAAGGTTAAAAGGGTACCTGAAGGTACCTGAGGGGTTTGAAGGGTACTTCAAATGTATATCTGTTTTCATTGAAACTGTGAATAGCCATCTTCTATCACATAGAGTATGAAACTTAATAAAAGTATAATTAACCTGAGGTATTTGACGGCAATGCTCTGCATGTATTTACTGCGTGGGAAGAGAGCCGGAGCTATGCCGACGGAAATCTCCTCGACGGCGGCTACGCTGTCCCACACTTGTCCCACGATGCGATCGAAGACGTGTTGGTAGAGCTCGGGTCTCTGCTCGAGTATCAAGCACACTTCGCCCCACAAGTATCCGCCCACAGAGAGGCCGTGGATCAACATCGGCTCGTAGCAACAGTTACCATGGAGGAAGTCGACCAACTCCTTAGCAATCACCTGTGGGATTCAAGTAGTGAGATGCAGCTTATTTCCGTATCATATTTCCTTAGTTTAAATTAACCTCATTGCCGTATATTACCTACACCCTATTTCCCAAGTGGAGCTTAAACAACTGAAACTGAAGCTAATTGTAATGGTCCTAATGTGATTACCTTTGCAGTTTGCACCTGTAATGGGAGGAGGTAGGCAAACCCGATTATTTTTTAAATTTTCTGTGGAATTTTCTGAGTAAAACAATGTCCATATGTTGTAATTTTTTTTAAGAACTAAAAAAGATATGATGATTTTCATTCAAGTGATTTCAGTATATTATTTCAACTGTAATGAAGTAAATAATTATCATGTATCGATGAAACCTCGATAACTCAAAAGCGTATTTCTGAATATGCATGTATACCTGTAGCCGAAAAACTATCCAATGAAAACCCTTTAATTTTTTCCTCAATAATCCTTAATTCATTACCAATAGATGGTAGTAGAATTAGATAGCTGATATAAGGAGAAGTGATAAAAAATTATGACAAAAACTATACGTTTTTTCTTCAATTATTGAAGTACCATTCAAATGTCAGATTTGTTACCATGCAACGGGAACCCCTCCCCAAATGTGGTTACCTTTGTGCCTGTAAGAGGCCAGATCGCTTGCCAGGGTGTAACACGAGCTGTCAGCACGTCGAATCCTTGTTGAATGTAGATGTTGACAAATTTCGAGATATGCGATGGTTTTGCACTCAGCCACGGTATCAAGATGACTAAAGGTTTATTTATCTCGTGTGAAACCTGAACTGTTGCTGCATGTTTTACTGATCTGACGTCATCATGTGTAAGTAGAGCCAGATTCTTGGTCACGTGGTTTGTAGTATAGAATCTTGCTGACAACCAGTTTTGAACAGACACTCTGTACAATATGGAAGACACGCGGAGAGTTGCTTTACTCTGCGAAACAAAATGATACGATTTTTATTAAACATGAGAAATTCAATAAGACATTTTGTTTATATCGTATAGAGTTTTCGTACATTATTTATTTGTCTCAGAAAACATTTGGTAACCAGCGATGTCATTGAAATTCCAGTTCTTGAGACAATCATTTCGGATGGCAGAACCTGTAGACAGAAATTTGTTCAAAATAATTACCTACTAGAGGGACCCGCTTACAAATTGTAAGTTGTGTGATTCGCATTTATGATTAATTTATCACCAACTACCAAAGTTTGGGAAATGTTACAAAGCGTCCTTCCTGACGGTTTTGTTCGTGGTATTACCTCAGTCGACAGGCAAATGCTGGGAAAGTATACCCAACAAATGGGCCCCGACCGCCTCCTTCTCACCCTCCATCTTTACCTACTATTCACCATCATCTAAGTTGTGTTATTCGCATTGATTAATTTATCACCAACTATCAAAGTTTGGGAATTGGTAAAAAGCGTCCTTCCTGACGGTTTTGTTCGTGGTAATATCTCAGTCGACAGGCAAATGCTGGGAAGGTATACCAAATTAATAGGCCACGACCGCCTCCTTCCCCGCTTCCATCTTTACCTTCTATTCATCCTCATCTAAGTTGTGCGATTCGAATTTATGATTAATTTATCACCAACTATACGTACCAAAGTTTGAAAATTGTTAAAAAGCGTCCTTCCTGACGGTTTTGTTCGTGGTATTACCTCAGTCGACAGGCAAATGCTGGGAAGGTATACCCAACTAATAGGCCACGACCGCCTCCTTCCCTGCTTCCATCTTTACCTACTATTCACCATCATCTAAGTTGTGTGATTCGAATTTATGATTAATTTATCACCAACTACGTACCAAAGTTTGGGAAATGTTAAAAAGCGTCCTTCCTGACGGTTTTGTTCGTGGTATTACCTCAGTGAACAGGCAAATGCTGGGAAGGTATGCCCAACTAATAGGCCACGACCGCCTCCTTCCCACCTTCCATCTTTACCTCCTATTCACCATCATCTCCCATCATCATAATAGGTTAGCTGCAGAACAGTGCGACGTTATACACTACTAAAACAAATAGGTACCTTCATGGAAATTACAAATCTACTACAGATTAAAATTTCTAAACGAATCCAAGTTACAAATCTGAAATCATAAATGAGTGAATTATACGCAACTTAAAAACATAACGGCCCAATGAGTACATAAGAAATGAAAAATGAAAAATTGGGTAAAAAGATTTTAAAAAAGTTTCTAAGAAAACATGGAATACTCATATCAAATTTAGATAAAACCAGAGCAGCTCTCTCATTGACTGAAATATCTGTCAAGTGATCTTACTTGCCTCCTGATGAAATAAAGGTCTGCATCTCTGCACAATTCCCATCAACATCAGGAATTCACATCAGGTTACATGGCAGATCAGCAGGGAGCCGCTGAGCTTCTCACTCGATTCCCACATTGCTGAATGTCGCCTTTTTGTACTTAAAGATGCAAATAAAGATAATTGAAATTGAAATTGAAACATCAACGATTGATCGCTTTAGTACAATTTTGATTCCCAAAACGTAACTGTCAATATAATAATGAGAAGTTGCGACGTTAGGTATGTATACTCGGGCTTAAAAAATCACTTACGCCCCCCACCCCCTAACCCCTCACCCTTTGCAACCCCAAAAATATCATATATTTACATTATATTGCTTTACCCGTGGTTCTACTAAGCCAAGGTCCCAAGAGTTAATTCCAATTTTCGTTCAATGTAAAAAAAATAAAAAATCACGGCATACATGCGCCAATTTCAAAGTTTGAAGTTTCTCTGTTCTTCCATGGGCTACACGTCTTGGTTGGCTACACTCTTGCTTCTCATGTAATTTCTCTCAAAATACTGTCAAACGTTAGTGAAACGGAGTTAATTCATCGATCTGGTATGTAGAATGTGATTTCGTAAATTTTTTGAACGAATTATTGTTATAACTTACTTGAAATTGGATATAAAGATTCGTGCTGACATTTTGACGTTTTGAAATGACAGTTTGATTCATTTCCATTGTCGGACACCCGGACATACGCGGACATACGGACATACGCGACATGCGCATGCGTGAAAAGTGTACATTATATAAGAGGATTTGCATAATTTATTTTTCATGAAATATGTGCTTCTGAAAAATATCAAATCGCGTTCAACGTAACATTAAGATAGTTCATTTTACTTTATGAAGATTTTAACAATACGCTGGTCGGGTTCATTTATATACAGTCATGGGAATATATTCGGTTAGATTGCAATTCTGTCTCAAACACTCGAACAACTTTTCCATTCAAGTACCTTGTTGCTCGGATCAAATACTCATTCATTACTTACTTTTACTTTTGCAATCCTGTTTCCGAGTTACTTAGTATTGAATAAATAATAGTTTGGCGATTCGAACGAAAAAAGTCAATATTATTTTTCTTCATAAATCGTAAGACGGAGTTGGTGTGACATTAACATTTTTGGACGCCTCAAAAAACGGGACGTTTTGAATTGTGTTTTTAATTTTTTTATAAGTTGATTATTTAGAAATACAAGTAAATAGTACACTGTAATACCGTCACTAGACCACGAAACAGCAATGAGGTGCTTGTCCGTGGTATAATACACAAAACTGTAAATTGGTACATAATAACATTAACAAAATGCGCAATCGAGAGAAACAAATCTAAATCATAATATTGATACTAATTAATCGAAATGTTCATCTGAATGATACGAAACTTGGAGATAATGTTCATCAGATATTTAGTGTGGGCTACCGTAGCCCTTTACTATTATTTTGTTAAGTGAATGTCAACAAGTAGTGAGTTTTTTTTTATCAATATCTTTTATTGTTAACAAAGTAACTTTGTACGAGTATTCAGAACAGTTCAATGAAAATAATTCCATACCTTGTAATAGTTTATTAGATTTACTTTGTCCTACAGACTTTGTCCTAATATTAATATTAATATTACTATATAATATTATAATATTATAATATAGTAATATTAATATTATTATATTATATATATTTTTTATTTAAAACTCTGCCAACAACAATTGTTGGTTGCCAACAAAGACACAGAATAATACACAACATAAATGAAAAGATAACTAAATTAACAAAATCATGAGAAGTGACTAAAATTAGGTAATAAACATTTGAACTATGAAATTAATGATATAAATGGTTTTTCAAAATAATAACTGATCTCCTAATTGAGCGAGCGTAGCGAGCGTCACCACGGTACTCTTATGGCACTTTCTCTGTGTGTTTTTTTTTTTTTTTTTTTTGCCTGCACTGCCCAGGTCAAACCGCACAACCAATCGATCTGAATTTTTGTACACATACTAACGTAATCTATGCGATCCCTGGGATCTTTTCTGAACGGTATCCTGTGATTGGTTCAAATTTTATAAAAATTATCTTTCGATTGGTTGGTTTGATCAATTTGAAATTTAGCAAAGTCATTGCAACCAACATTGTACCCAATCACTTTCTTTCTCTGATTAAAATACAGATATTGTGCCTTTTCATACTGATAAACTGCTTGCCGCTTCTGTCTGTCTCGTTTTGACTTCCTCTCAGGATTACCAGTCTCTTGAAATCGCCTGTCATTTGCTCGATATTGTTCCTTGTTTTTCCTAGCTTGATAATATCTTGTAGCTGGATGTTTAGGGCCCGGCAATGATTCAATGGATTTAGAAAGAAAGTCAGAGAAGTCACTTACCAAATCTTGAAATATTGTCTCTGTCTCGGGCACTGCTTGAAACTGCACAATGTATTGGTCAAGGCGAGCTTGAAATGCCTTTGTCTTCTCATCAGTGTCTGTGTTCGTCTCATCCCGTGCATCAGCGTCGACTGGAGTAGATTCTTGTGAGAGATCTGGATTAGCATGAGCAGCAGCATTACCTTTCGTGTAGTTTCCAGCAACGCTAGCTCTAAATTCTTCTGGATGAGCTCGAGAAATATGTGTTTTAACACGTTTGAAACACTTTCCACAAAACTGGCATGACTGTGAAGCTTGAGAATTTTGAGTAGCAGGAATATCCACAGTGATTGTCTTATTGCAGTCTTCGGACATCTTCAAAAATCCTCTTCAATACAATTTCATCTTGGAAATTGATGACATATTCAATTGTTCTTGTGTTCCAAGCAGCGAGCTTCAGCCCTGATACACAACTTACACTGTTTTGATGACCATTCTGAAGTAAATCTTGAAGATATTTATATCATTGGAACGGGTTTTACTTCTACTTTTAAATTAAACAAATAATATTCCACCAAATTCTAAATAAAAGCAAAAATATTGAAAAAATACTGGAGAGAGAGAAAAGTTTATCCTCTGTCGTTCTCGGCCTTCGTGAATCCAATGAATATAATGAAATAAATATAATATAATATTATAATAATATAATATAATTTAATATGAATATAATTAATTAATAAATATAGTAATATTAATATTATAATATTATAATATAATTATATGCTGAATAATATAATTATAATATAATATAATATTATTATATTATAACTAAGTATGCATTTTATTTTAGGCATAATACTTCTATACTATTTATATACACGATGCGCCAAGTATATATTGGATTTTAAAATGAAGTTTTGACTTGGCCCATTTTTTGATATCACTACTTTTCAGTGCTGAATTTTTAGATTTCTTCTATTTTTTATAGTTGAAGAGACTTAGCTGGTATTTTTACACGGAGTGTTTTTATGGGGATTATTATTATCAGAAGAAAGCCGTACAATTTCACGGTTTTCACGGCCCTCCAGCTCTCAAACGGCGTAACCTATTGCTCCCAAATTTGGTATATGTTGGTGGGTGGACCATAGCTCGAAATTAAGATATTACGCAACAATGTGAGATTTTCCAATTTTGAGATCCAGTAGGCCGAAAATGTCACTTTGATGCTTACAGTAAAATTGGGTTGCTCCAGCCTTTTTACATGAGAGTGTGCGCGCCGTACGACTTGGCTGGCGTGGAGCGACCGCTCCACTAGATTACATGTAAAATTGTGTTGCCATGGTGTGACGGCCTCCTAGACATAAAAATTTCTTTGCAAATTTGTGGAAATTTACAGAAGACTGTGATTATATTGCTAAACCCTCCTTAAGACATCTCATCTACTGAGTACTGACCTCCTGTATTACACAGCCACCTCGTTATATGTTGAGATGAAGGCCAGTGATAAAACCAGTCTTGCAAATCATGCTTATTTTTACAAATGAATCACATATTCATGAAAGGGCATTAGTCCATGCTAAGTAGTTCTGAGATAAATGAAAAAAAACTAGATAACGCTTTCTAGATATTTTTTAAAATATGTAATGGTATTGATTCCAATACTAAAAAAATATTAGCTTTTAGACCTGTTTGTTAGAATATTTATATAAACCTTACAACACCTCTATTTTAGGCTATTTTAGGCTATTTTTGCACTGGACTAATTCCCTTTTTTGAATACCAGTTAATTTTCCCAGTAGGTACTATATACTAATCATATTCAAAATAATGCTAAATCAAATATTTTTGCCAAATATTTTTGCCAAATATAATTTATACCAGAAAAACACTCTGTGTAAAAAAGGCAGCCAAGTCTCTTTACTTTAAAAAATCGACACCGAAAAGTGTGATACCAAAAACGAAGCCAAGTCAATGATATTTCCAAATATTAATCTTTTATCTGAAATAAAAAGTATACACATCGAGAAATACTTTAAAAAAGGACTTGCCGCATCGTATTTTAAAGTTTTTTTTTAAGTACTAATAAAGTTTACCTATTTATTTCCATCCAGTGTAGGTTACGGACTGATGCACTTTCTTCAGAACATATGTGCGTCTATCTTCAATAATGTGATTCCTGTGATTGGTTGATAAATGAAAATGACTTCTAACCGACACCGTTTGACCTTCAAAAAGATATTTTTCACAGGTTTTGAGGCCGTCGTAAAGTTTTAGGGTTATAAATTTCATAAAAATCAGTTGATTGGTTAAAATTAAATTGCGTTTATTATGTGATGTTTTACATTTAAACTGGAACTGCGTGGTCATTGGGACCAAACTTTTAGGTATTTTTGCCAATTTTAAGACTAATCTGTCTTTATTTTCAAGAGCTATTTATTTATTTGATAGACATTTTATTCTATAATCTTGAATAATTTGAAAAATATATGCCATACAATTTCATTTATTTAAACATACATTTTTATTTTTTATTATTATTTATTAAACGTTAGTCTTTGGACTCGCAAAATTGAGCAATTTTGTACATGATGTTGCTTTTCCAAGTTCTGTGGAGCAGAGACTTGCAAACTAAAGCCGCTTTTACATAACACGCGTTTCGCGTTTAGAGTTTCGCGTTTTTTATTAACCCATCAAAACCACCGAAAATTTCGCCGCATGCGTTTTATTTTTAAGCCACCTTATCTCGATTGTCGGGAGGTATTTTCAGTACGGTACCGTGCGTGGCGAAAATGACGTCACTATATGTAAACTATAAAATAAACTATAAAATAACTGCAAAATAAGACTATAATATGTTAATAATTTCTTACCAGTGCATAGGTCCATTTAATAATATCTAATAACACCCACATTGTTACTAACAATAATAATAAATGTATATCAACATTCTGTTTTTGACAGCCTCTTCTAGGCGTTATAAAAAAAGAAAACCCGCGAAAACGCGAAACGCGAAACGCGTGTTATGTGAAACCGGCCTAAGGCTCGATCATCAACGCGTCACACAGAAAGGCGTTCTATATAGTAATAATAATAAGTCCGAATATGACAGCATGCTGTAAAAGTCAACAATTGCAGTATCTAGATTAAAATATTCATCACTTCTGTATGATGGTCGTAAAAGTGACCAATTCAAAAATCCGTTTAAATAAAGCAGCCGAGTCACATTTATTAATAAATAAGCACTGAAAAGTACTGATATCAAAAATATATCAAGTCAAAACTATTTGAAAAATCAAAAAATACTTGGCGCATTGTGTAAGTAGTATTACCTATAGACGTGTAGGTCAGAAAATACCTGCTCCTATATCTATATTACCGAAGGACAATGTCTATGACATTACCAATATCTAAATATATCAGCGTAATGTTATCTCTATAATTATGAAGTTTTATAAAAAAATATCATTGACAAAAAGATAGCTATAGATGATTAAATTATAATTTTATATTAGATGTTATACATATTTTTTATATATGTACTTTAAAGATACGTACCTACTCACCGTGAATTCAAATCCCATGAACTGTTTTACATGCGAGCGTCTCAAGCACCTGTTGCCAACTATTGCCAGAGGAGAAATAATTGGCAAATGATCAATATTATGTGATGTTCTTACAACACCATCATAAGGCTGATCTGACCTTATATGGCATCTAATTAAACGAGCGAAGCGAGCGTCTTTCCTCAACTCTTGCAGCCCTTTCTCATGTATGTGTATTTTTTTTTGCTATTTGTTGGTTCAACCCAGATCGCACCGGTCAACGTATCGATCTGAAATTTTGCACACTGTGTTTTAAATGGGGTGCATCGAGCGGCCGCAACGGACTCCCATTTAAAACACCCATTTAAAACATGTTCACACAAAAAATGTGTGAAAATTCCCAACACTTGCCATAGTTTACATAAAACAAACCGAAGAAAATCACCAAACATGACTATTCTGTATTTAATACGGTTCGATTTTCAAGACATTATCATTCTCGTATTAAAACTGCATTGGCTTTTTAACTGTGTTTCCTAGCCATATTGTTAGACTTCTTCTAATTTCCTCTGATTTATTCTAATTTTCTAATTTTCGAGGGGAAAGATGGGAAGAAGTTGATAGGAAACATTTGTGGGAAAATCAAGAATTATGGGAACAAATAGTTACAAAAGTGGATGTAGTAGAGGAAGATGAGGATGAAGAAGAAAAAGACGGAGGAGGAGGAGGAGGAGGAAGAGGAGGAGGAGGAGGAGGAGGAGGAGGAGGAGGTGGAGGAGGAGGAGAAGGAGAAGGAGAAGGAGAAAAAAATCTGTCTCTACTTTCGTAATCTCTCCAAACACTTTTCAACTTTATTTTCCTTCCAATCTCCTTCATGCAATTGAACTTCAAGAGGCCAAGTTTTGAAACTACGCTTGACTTGAATTTTAAATCTTGAAACTTAGTCTTGAAAGGACGCAAACGCTCTCGGACGTCAATGGGTACCGTACCGTTCAATGTAAGAATGACGACCTTGAAATCTACTGTCAACTGTTTAGCTTCATTTTGAATAAGGTTTTAATAACTGTATAATATCTGTAATAATAATTATAATGTTAATAAATTGTTTGCAATAGATTGCTGGATGCCAATCAAATAAGTGGCTTACATTAATTTTTCAATGGCGATCATTCTTACAGTAAATGGGACTTGTTGACGTCCGAGAGCGTTTGCGTCCTGAAAGAGTAAGTTTCAAGACTTGGCCTCCTGTTATCATCTCATTATTATCGAGGTTAATGTTTTTGATCTCAAGTTACTTCACAACTAATTAATTTTATCTTTATTAACAAAGTGTGGATGAAACAAAAACATATTATATATGACTCTTCAATGAGTACAGCCGGTTCCACATAGACAGTTTGTGAGTAATTACATGGGCTAATATTCTTCCAAGGTATGTATTTTAAAATAATGTTTCTAGTGTCAGATCGGCGGCTATGTTATTTGATCATGTGACGTAGTCGCGCGTGATTGGATATAAAATGTGTTACGTCACTTCCGCCGCGCGTCTTTCTTAAAATCCTCGATGAAGTTTATGCGGCGTGGAGAGGATAAAATCCGCGTGCGGCGGGCTTGTGATTGGTCAAGAGAGAAAAAACGGAAAACGCAAAACGCAAAAACGGTCTATGTGGACCCGCGGCTTTAATAGTTTGTATTTATTGGTTGGTAGTTTGATATACCTCATTTTAATAATTTTACAACTGAAAAAGACAATCACAACTTACTTACCAATAGTCTTGACGTTAGAAAATTTTAACATAACCTTTACAATTTTTTTACACATTCATTCTAAGAAACATAATACTAATTTATAAATATATGATATTTAATATTATAATATTTAGATGACAAAACAAATCATTCAATTCATTTACACAATCTTGGGTTTATAGAAGCACATACATTTGTTACATTTTCTATTGTGCCTAATTGTTCGTAATTAGGAAAACGCTCCATGTAACGCGTTGATAAGCGAGTACCGGTATGTGATGCACCTCTAACCAGATTTCCGTAAATAGAGACAACAGAAGAGTTAAATTTATCTTAAAATTACCTTATTTAGGGGAGGGCGAGGCCCAATTTGCAGGGGTGGGGGTTAGGATTGGCAGGTCATTTATTTTTTAATGCATTTTAACGCGATTTAAACACAGTTTTTCCGATGAAATCATCTAAATCCATTAAAATTACCACTAAAAAAACACTCCTTGATTTGTAAATAGTTCATTATGGAGTTTGTTGAAAATGTTCGCCATGCGGATATGAGCCACTGCACAATGGATTCCGCTATTGAACAGGCCTCCAGAAGGCCGACTCACACTGGCCGGCGTACTGGGCCGCCACATTATGAATAAATAGTAAGAATACTTGTCAAAACAATTGCAGGAATATTGCAGATGGTGAAGATGATATTAATATAAAGCTAAAAATACTTAACGACAATTTACAATATACTGAGAATAAGCTAGCCCCGATCAAGGAATTTACAACCAATAAACCGAAATGTCCATGGATTACCGATAACATTCAGAATATGTGCAAGCTCAAGTCAAAAGCACTTTTGAAGTTCAAAAGAAGGCCATCTGCAGCTAATTGGCAATATTATTGCCATGTTAGAAATTACATAACAATAGCAGTGAAGAGAGAGAAAAGATCATTCATGAGGAAAGAAATACAAGCAAATGTAGGCAATTCTGCATTCTTATGGAAGAAACTTCAAGAGTGGGATATCCACAGTTCGAAAAAGGCAAGACAAATAATTCCTGAAGAACTAGCATAGCCGGATTTGATAAATGACTATTATGTTGATTCAATACCAAATTCTTTAATTGCTTCAAATATAATTGATCACTACAAGAACAACACTCACACTGTTACGTCAAAAAATGCCTTTGAGCTCAGAGCAGTTAGTACAGAAGAAATAGTTGATCAATTGAGGAAAATTAAGACCAAAGCAACAGGCATTGATAATATAAATATCAATACATTACTTCTATGCATGCCAAACTGTTTAAATGCTATACACAGTATTGTGAATCTGTCTCTTGTTTCTGGAATATTTCCTGATCTATGGAAAGAAGGAGTAATAACACCTTTGCCAAAATGCTCGCATCCAAAACAATTCAAAGACCTTAGACCCATAAGTATTCTCACTACAATGTCCAAAATACTTGAAAGAATTGTTGTGAAACAACTGACTGCATACCTAGAAGAACTGAAATTATTATCCAATAGTCAGTCAGGATTCAGAAAAAATCGAGGGACAACATCAATACTCCTAGATGTAACTGATGAAGCGATCAAGGGAATGGAGAAGAAAATGGTTACAAGTCTTATGCTATTAGATTTTACAAAAGCTTTTGACTCAATCAACCATGAACTCTTACTGGCTAAACTCACATATCTTGGAGTGGGAGAGATGACAATTAAATGGTTTGCAAGTTACCTCACCGGACGTCAACAACGGGTAAAATTATCAGCTAATAACGTATCAATGCCAAGGAAAAATAGAACAGGAGTACCACAGGGTTCAAGTATAGCTCCACTCCTGTTCATAGTTTACACAACTGATATCGATGAGAGTGTGAAACACTGCAAAATACACAAATTTGCAGATGATACCCAGCTTCTATATACCTTTCGCCCTCAAGATCTAGCTGCAGCGCAAGAGAAAATAAACGAAGATCTTCAGTCTATTGCTGCATGGAGTGAAAGTCAAGGACTTTCCTTAAACACTTCGAAGACAGTATCAATGATTATAGGGAGCAAATGTCAACGAATCAAAATACTTAATAGCGAGTTTAAACCAAATATAAATGGTTGTACAATTCCCATTTCAGAAACTTCAAGGAATTTAGGTTTAATCATGGATAGCCAAATGACATACACAGATCATATTCAGAAAGCAAACAGCAAAGCTTACGGCAAACTACGAACATTGCAAAGATTTAAACAAATCCTGACCAGGTCAACAAAAACAAAGCTCGTTGAGGCACTTATAATATCAAATTTAAATTACTGCGACATCGTTTACGGATCATGCATTTCAAAGAAAGATATAGGACGTGTTCAGAAAGTCCAGAATTCTTGTGCCAGGTTTATATTCAATATTAAGAGAAGACACCATATAAGTCCCTACATTCAGAAACTTCATTGGTTGAAGATGGAAGCAAGAAGGAATCTTCACTTGACATGCGCAACGCACAAGATACTGTTAACAGGAGAACCTAAATATTTGAATGATAAGTTAAAAAGAAGACAAGATATTCACGGAAGAGATACGCGGTCCAAAGAAAAGCTTGACTTTGGCACTCATCGAGGTACAAAATTTAAGAATTGTTTTTCATATTCAGCCTCGGTAGCGTATAATGCAACAACTAGGGAAGAGCAGACATTAAGTTTAATACCATTCAAGACACTAGTCAAGAACAAACTCACGCTAATTCAAGAACAAGAATTCAAGAACAAGAAGTAATGTGCATCGGAAGACAACAATAAAGATCACACACATCCTGCTGAGAATGTTTTTTCAGTGGTTTTCCCTCAGCTAAAAAAAGCAAATGCTTGGATGTTCTTCCAATATTACCACTGACATTGAAGCACAACTATATGTATAATGACTTTTATGAATAACTTAAGAAGAAATAGGTAAACGGTGAAGAGGTGAAGCAGCTGAAGAGAAGAGATGGATGTATGGAAGATCAACGACTCGATTGTTGAATACAGACCAATTGTGTACCTATTTTATGTGCTCAATAAATTACATTATTATTATTAATAATCTTCCATTAACGAAGATCATCCCAAAAAAATTATAGCTTGCGGGGCGCCGTCGGGATCCGACAAGTACCAGATTTAACCTCTTTACCTTTCCTACTATCATTGCATATTGCTTATTGTTCTGTATTTATACATTAGTATTCAAATCCTATTACATTTAACTCTTACTTTAGTCATCACTCTCCATCCCCTATCTAAATACACACACGACACATCACAAGATCTCAAAAGACCGCAGAGTTTGGTGTCTACAACACAGCTACAGCTTGGGTAGGAGTTTCTCTCGACGTTGATTCAGGTTGAGCTTGTTGAGGAACGCGTGAAGCTCTGCTGTGTATTCCTCAGGATGTGTCCTGAAGTGACCCACATGTGGAGACTCGTCCCAACACTTCCAGTATGTCTGCAAGTTGAAAACATCACAGCTACAGCTTGGGTAGGAGTTTCTCTCGACGTTGATTCAGGTTGAGCTTGTTGAGGAACGCGTGAAGCTCTGCGGTGTATTCCTCAGGATGTGTCCTGAAGTGGCTCACATGTGGTGACTCGTCCCAACACTTCCAGTATGTCTGCAAGTTGAAAACATCACAGCTACAGCTTGGGTAGGAGTTTCTCTCGACGTTGATTCAGGTTGAGCTTGTTGAGGAACGCGTGAAGCTCTGCGGTGTATTCGCCACTAAAAGTATCAATAGATAGCGCTGCCGTCACTGTGAATATTTTCAAGATGGCGGGAGGTAAGGGTACTCTGTTCGCGTCCAACGTGATTTCTTATGGCAAAACCTGGTTCAAAAACACGCAATTAACAGGATATTCAGACAATTGAAGTCCTTTATACCTAATCTGATACTAAGTAAAGTTATGACTGTATGAACATACAATAACTATTCGTTTCTGTTGATGGATACTAGATAATTGTTAAATAAAACTTAAAATTCTAAGTAATAACACTTCTGGCGAGTGACATGATTCGTTGGTCGATGGGCGGAGCTAGCTTCTCTTTGGCTGACGCATTTCATGTTTGCATCATTCTGAGACCGCAATTTGAACTCGGATAAAAATTCTGAGGGGACAAATCGAAAATGCATAATCTTTTTTATACTGGTAATTAATTTAAAGGTTCTACGTTTAAAAGTGCCTGATGCAGAGGTGTCTAAACTTAGCATGTTGCTTTTGAGAAATTGGTTCTAATACCCCAATCACTAGTGCCACTTTCTGCCGGCAGAGCGCTCAATGCAACTTTTAGTGACGAATTCCTCGGGATGAGTCCTGAAGTGTCTCACATGTGGTGACTCGTCCCAACACTTCCAGTATGTCTGAAAGTTGAAAACATCACATGTTTTGACTGATCTTAGCGATCGTGAGATCCTTTGATTTAGACAATTGTCCATGTTAACGCTCTGACCATGCGCTCTAGAGACAAGAGAACAAGCCCAGCGGACCGGGCTAAGTCGTGCAGTGCGCATACAGTTTATTCCATTTCAAAAGGGGAATGGACGTTCCAAGAAGTTCGCAATTCTCCCACAGATGGCATTGTTTGCAGTTCCACTACCATACAAATTTTGCTTTGGTGATTATCACTCTTGTGTTGAAACGACCACTAGATCCTTAAATCAGTCATAAAATAAATAATGTATCACTAGTTGCCATAAAATCGTCTATTAAATAAACAGAGGAACGGAATTTACACTGGATGCGTCGAGTTACCCGCCTGGCTTCCATCTTCCTCGACATCTTTGGACCAGGTTAAATAGACTTCGAACCGGGCATGGGAGATGCGCCAGTCTATTGCATAAGTGGGGAATGTTGGAAGATCCAGGATGTGATTGTGGTGCGCCTATGCAGACCATCCAGCACATTATAGAAGAATGCCCTCTTCACTCATTCCCTGGGGATATTGCCGATATCAACCTGGCTACTCCTGATGCAATAGCCTGGATGAAAGACCTAAATGTCCATGTTTGAATGTATGTGTTGTGTATTTTCTTATTTTTTTCTTGTTACCTATGATCACTTTTATACTTATATTATTTTAATGAAACATGTGATATCATAACCCATACGCCAAATAAATAAAATGGTGGACAGTGTCATACGCTGCAGATAGATCAACGAAAACAGCTTCTGTGATTTTTATCTCTTCGAAACCGTCTTCAATGTATTGGGTTAGGTTTAGGATTTTGCCAGTGCATGACTTTTCAGGGCGGAAACCAGCTTGAGGTGAGGCCCGGACAAAGAGCAGCCAGGAATAGAATTCCCTTGAATTTGCGGTCCCCTCGGGCCAGCCTCCCTCTCGAGACGGACTCCCCCCGAATCGGGTCTCACCGACCAAACCCTCCCACCCTCCGGTACGTCCCCATTGCGGCCTGACCTTCCCACCAGTCTGGACTTCCCCGGTCTTCCCCGAAGACCTTCATTTATGATCAACAAAATTAAAAATAATTTTTATTGTGCGCAAAATGACCTAGTTGTCGACGCGCATGAGTAAAGCGACGTCAGTCTTGCGCAAGACTAGTGCGAACTCACCTGTACACCACACGCCGCAAACGCGTCATGGAACTGCCTGTTGCGCGTCTCCGTGCCGATATGATCCGACTTGGACACGAAGAACAGCGCCGGTGACGTCATGACACTCACCTGAACACCACACGCCGCCAACGCGTCATGGAACTGCCTGTTGCGCGTCTCCGTGCCAATATGATCCGACTTGGACACGAAGAACAGCGCCGGTGACGTCACGACACTCACCTGAACACCACACGCCGCCAACGCGTCATGGAACTGCCTGTTGCGCGTCTCCGTGCCGATATGATCCGACTTGGACACGAAGAACAGCGCCGGTGACGTCATGACACTCACCTGAACACCACACGCCGCCAACGCGTCATGGAACTGCCTGTTGCGCGTCTCCGTGCCGATATGATCCGACTTGGACACGAAGAACAGCGCCGGTGACGTCATGACACTCACCTGAACACCACACGCCGCCAACGCGTCATGGAACTGCCTGTTGCGCGTCTCCGTGCCGATATGATCCGACTTGGACACGAAGAACAGCGCCGGTGACGTCATGACACTCACCTGAACACCACACGCCGCCAACGCGTCATGGAACTGCCTGTTGCGCGTCTCCGTGCCGATATGATCCGACTTGGACACGAAGAACAGCGCCGGTGACGTCATGACACTCACCTGAACACCACACGCCGCCAACGCGTCATGGAACTGCCTGTTGCGCGTCTCCGTGCCGATATGATCCGACTTGGACACGAAGAACAGCGCCGGTGACGTCATGACACTCACCTGAACACCACACGCCGCCAACGCGTCATGGAACTGCCTGTTGCGCGTCTCCGTGCCGATATGATCCGACTTGGACACGAAGAACAGCGCCGGTGACGTCACGACACTCACCTGAACACCACACGCCGCCAACGCGTCATGGAACTGCCTGTTGCGCGTCTCCGTGCCGATATGATCCGACTTGGACACGAAGAACAGCGCCGGTGACGTCATGACACTCACCTGAACACCACACGCCGCCAACGCGTCATGGAACTGCCTGTTGCGCGTCTCCGTGCCGATATGATCCGACTTGGACACGAAGAACAGCGCCGGTGACGTCATGACACTCACCTGAACACCACACGCCGCCAACGCGTCATGGAACTGCCTGTTGCGCGTCTCCGTGCCGATATGATCCGACTTGGACACGAAGAACAGCGCCGGTGACGTCATGACACTCACCTGAACACCACACGCCGCCAACGCGTCATGGAACTGCCTGTTGCGCGTCTCCGTGCCGATATGATCCGACTTGGACACGAAGAACAGCGCCGGTGACGTCACGACACTCACCTGAACACCACACGCCGCCAACGCGTCATGGAACTGCCTGTTGCGCGTCTCCGTGCCGATATGATCCGACTTGGACACGAAGAACAGCGCCGGTGACGTCATGACACTCACCTGAACACCACACGCCGCCAACGCGTCATGGAACTGCCTGTTGCGCGTCTCCGTGCCGATATGATCCGACTTGGACACGAAGAACAGCGCCGGTGACGTCACGACACTCACCTGAACACCACACGCCGCCAACGCGTCATGGAACTGCCTGTTGCGCGTCTCCGTGCCGATATGATCCGACTTGGACACGAAGAACAGCGCCGGTGACGTCACGACACTCACCTGAACACCACACGCCACCAACGCGTCATGGAACTGCCTGTTGCGCGTCTCCGTGCCGATATGATCCGACTTGGACACGAAGAACAGCGCCGGTGACGTCACGACACTCACCTGAACACCACACGCCGCCAACGCGTCATGGAACTGCCTGTTGCGCGTCTCCGTGCCGATATGATCCGACTTGGACACGAAGAACAGCGCCGGTGACGTCACGACACTCATTTGAACACCACACGCCGCCAACGCGTCATGGAACTGCCTGTTGCGCGTCTCCGTGCCGATATGATCCGACTTGGACACGAAGAACAGCGCCGGTGACGTCATGACACTCACCTGAACACCACACGCCGCCAACGCGTCATGGAACTGCCTGTTGCGCGTCTCCGTGCCGATATGATCCGACTTGGACACGAAGAACAGCGCCGGTGACGTCACGACACTCACCTGAACACCACACGCCGCCAACGCGTCATGGAACTGCCTGTTGCGCGTCTCCGTGCCGATATGATCCGACTTGGACACGAAGAACAGCGCCGGTGACGTCATGACACTCACCTGAACACCACACGCCGCCAACGCGTCATGGAACTGCCTGTTGCGCGTCTCCGTGCCGATATGATCCGACTTGGACACGAAGAACAGCGCCGGTGACGTCACGACACTCACCTGAACACCACACGCCGCCAACGCGTCATGGAACTGCCTGTTGCGCGTCTCCGTGCCGATATGATCCGACTTGGACACGAAGAACAGCGCCGGTGACGTCATGACACTCACCTGAACACCACACGCCGCCAACGCGTCATGGAACTGCCTGTTGCGCGTCTCCGTGCCGATATGATCCGACTTGGACACGAAGAACAGCGCCGGTGACGTCACGACACACATTTGAACACCACACGCCGCCAACGCGTCATGGAACTGCCTGTTGCGCGTCTCCGTGCCGATATGATCCGACTTGGACACGAAGAACAGCGCCGGTGACGTCACGACACTCACCTGAACACCACACGCCGCCAACGCGTCATGGAACTGCCTGTTGCGCGTCTCCGTGCCGATATGATCCGACTTGGACACGAAGAACAGCGCCGGTGACGTCACGACACTCACCTGAACACCACACGCCGCCAACGCGTCATGGAACTGCCTGTTGCGCGTCTCCGTGCGCCTGTTGCGCGTCTCCGTGCCGATATGATCCGACTTGGACACGAAGAACAGCGCCGGTGACGTCATAACGCCGGTGTTGAACATGTTGAGCGAGCGAATGTAGTGGACAGTTACCGTGTCATGGAACACTCGCAAGTGCCATCTGTAATTGAAGTAATAAGTTGATAGCTCACTTCTCTATTCTCCTCTCTAATTGCAGTACTTATGTCTTGTCACCAGTTTATTCTTCACATGTTACCAGCGATCAAACACTAGAGGGATAGTTCATGCTATTTATGTGTTAATTAATGTGTTTCTTTTATATATTAAGAAAAAATATATTTGATTATTTTATTTTCTTGGCCCAGAAAGGGTTTAAGTAAAACCTGAAAATTACATGCTTTCATTGAAACTGAGAATAGCTATCTTCATCACACAAATAAAGACACTATATTAAAAATATAAATAACCTGATGTATTTGTTGGTAATGCTCTGCATGAACATGCTGCGGGGGAAAACAGCCTGAGGGAAACCGATAGGGACCTCCTCGACGCCGGCTACGCTGTCCCACACTTGTCCCACGATGCGGTCCACAATGGGTTGGTACAGCTCGGGTCTCTCCTCGAGCCTCAAGCACACTTCGCCCCACAAGAACGCGCCGACAGAGAAGCCGTGGATCATCATCGTCTCGTGACTAGATTCGTGATGGAGGAAGTCGACCAACTCCTTGGCAACCACCTGTGTGATCAGACATTATCAGCCATGCCAAGATTCAATATTCCTATATTATATTCCTAAGAAGCCGACTGCCTCGTCGCGAAAAGTTGCGAAGTTAAAATGAACAAAGCATGTACCGCTGCAATGAATATGCTATCCATAAATGGCTCTGAAGTAAGTGTTGGGTAGGAACGGAACGAAATAGTTCCGTTCCTAGGAACTAGTTCCTTTTCTTAGGAACTATGGAACGTCTTAGTTCCTTTTTTCTAGGGAGGAACTATGGAACGGTTTAGTTCCTTTTTTTGAGGAACTGTAACGATTTTTGCTAAGTTCCTTTCTTTTTAAACTTGACTACACTTTTACTCCGAAAAACTGCACTTTTCTAGAAGGCACATATTTGTTTAATTCTGTCAGAAGTCAGCTATTATAATTTGGCATCTAAAAATAATTCAAACCAGTCGTCACCTACCCTAACACAATCATGGACATCTATCTACCTGTAGTCGTTTGGCCAACCCTTCAGACCAAACTTCATTCCTAGCAATGACAGTGTGCAGGCACACAGATTTCAGATTTCAGATCGTCGTCTTTTTAGCTTTTACTTTGTTTCCTTCCTCACTTTTCCTTTCCGATCACTGTGTAGGACACATCACATCGCCACTGAATTTTTAGTTTTTACGAATCTTCTTACATCTCTTATAATCTTTTCGAATCTACTGTGATACAGTGATTCCATTTTTGATTTTTGATTTTTAATTTTTAATTTGCAAATTGCAATTTTTAATGTTCCAATTAAAATTACACATTTCTTTAAAAAGGAACTAAAAGTAACTAAGTTCCTTTTATAAAGGAACTAGGAACGGAATAGTTCCTTTCATTATTGAAGGAACGGGAACTGGAACTAGTTCCTTTTTTCGGCGAGGAACTTGGAACTGGAACTAGTTCCTTTTCAAAAGGAACTTACCCAACACTGCCATTTTCCTATTTACCGAAATACAAGTTCAGGATATGTAGCCACTAAGTAGTAATTCAAGTTAATGAGTCATTAAGTTAATGTCATTAATGACATTAACAATGTCACAATGTCACAATTGTCATTAAAGTTAATGAGACTCCCAAAAAGACTTCAAATAGAATTACCAGACAAGTCTCTTGAGAAAATAAAATTAAAATTTAACAATGAAAAGTAGTGATATCAAAAATTTTGATTATTTTTTTATCCTTATTTTCAAAATAATAAAACACATTGATTGAGAAAAAAGTTTTGACTGTTTAAGATGAACGTCTTGAAGAAGCCTGTAGAAAGCGGGCAAAATATTGAGAGATTCAATAATAATAAAGTTTGTGAAACGTATAATATACAATTTAATGTTAATTTATGTAAAAGCCAAACTTAAGAACGGAAAACGAATAATTTATAGTAATATACCTTATATTATAAACTATATAAACTTATATAAGTAAGTAATAATCTACCTATGTTGGCACTAATATTTTAGTATACAAATTTTATTTTTGTTCAATATGAAAGATGAAATATGAAATATAAATATAAATATAATATAATATAATATAAATATAATATGAAATATAAAGATGAAATATGAAATATGAAAGATGGGAAGAAGTTGAAAGGAAACATTTGTGGGAAAATCAAGAATTATGGGAACAAATAGTTACAAAAGTGGAGGTAGTAGAAGAGGATAAGGATGAAGAAGAAGAGGACGGAGGGGAAGAAGAAGAAGAAGAAGAAGAAGAAGAAGAAGAAGAAGAAGAAGAAGAAGAAGAAGAAGAAGAAGAAGAAGAAGAAGAAGAAAAAGAAAAAAAGAAGTAGGGGAAGAGGAGGAGAAGGAAGACAAATGTGACAGGCCTGGCTAGCCGGCATTACTAAATGTATGTAGCCTATAAAAAAATGTACTCTACCTAGTGTGGAATAAAATTTTTATGTAAATAAATGTGATAATAAAAAAAAAAAAATCCTGTTTGGCTTATAGCATCACCCATCATCCTGACTCCATGTAAATGTTTAAACGTGATTAGTTACCTTTGCGCCAGTAAGAGGCCAGATCGCTTGCCAGGGTGTAACACGAGCTGTCAGCACATCGAATCCTTGTTGAATGTAGATATTGACAAATTTCGAGATATGCGAGGGTTTTGCCTGCAGCCACGGTAACATGACGACTAAAGGTTTATTTTTCTCATGTGAAACCTTCACTGCAGTTGCTGGATGTTTTACTGATCTGACGTCATTGTCTTGTGTAATTAGTGTCAGATTCTTGGTCACGTGGTTTATAGTGTAGAATCTTGCTGAGAACCAGTTCTGTACGGACACTCTGTACATTGAAGACACGGGGAGAGTTGCTTTTCTCTGCGAAACAAATGATATGATTATTTTAAACATGAGAAAATCAACGAGAAATTTTGTTTATGGGTCTGTCCACCGTTAGTCTTAGGGAGTTTGTAGCACAAATTTATACTTTCTGTGTGAGATACGATTGTAATAGCTCTTACAAATATTAATGCAACTACTGGCATCAATTTGGGGATGTATCTAAAGACAAATACCGTAATACGACGTTTTCACATTGTAAAAATACATTTTTATTTTGTTTCATTTAAGCGTTAGTCTTTGGACTCGCAAAATTGAGAAATTTTGTAGTTGATGAATGAAGTAGGTAAGAATTTCTCTACAGATACTTACATGATTCATTTTTAAATATAATTAAGATGATCATTCATGTATCCAAAGCAACATTCAAATCTAAAATATAATCAGAATTAAAAATAGAACACATTATTCTAATTTAAAATGCATGGGCGCCCGCAGGATTTCTGCCAGGTGGGGGCAGGGCAAGGAAAACAATATTTTACGGGATAAGGGGTGGTGAGGGGCGCGCCCCCTACTCTGCCCCGCAGGGCATTTTTTGTTTTTTGACACTTTGAAATCAATTTTCTTTAGTTTTTTGTTACAAAATGAAACTATACGTAAAATCCCAGATTTTTTTTATGTTTTTCTGACCTCCAGGGGTGGGGGGGGGAGAGCAAGCGCCCTCCCCCCGCTGCCCCTCCTTGTGGACGCCCATTATTATCAGTGACGGTCAAATTAACCGAATTTAACTCCACAGATGTCATAAATTTACAAGCCACTTTGGGATCAGTGATCACAATGGGCATTCATCTAATGAAAGTAAAATGAAGAAAATCTGAGTAGGTATTTGATAATTCAACAAAAGTTAACCTTTTGGTGGACAGACCCTTATATGGTATGTAGGAAAAGAAAGTTTTCGTACTTTATTTCTACTTTTGGTAACCAGCAAAGTCATCGAAATTCCAGTTCTTGAGACAATCATTTCGGATGGCAGAACCTGTAGACAGAAATGTGTTCAAAATAATTACCTATTTGCATAATTTATTTTTCATGAAATATGTGTTTCTGAAAAATATCAAATCGCATTCAATGTAACATTAAGACAGTTCAATGTACTTTTTAAAGATTTTAACAATACGTTGGTCGGGTTCATTTATGGTACAGTCATGGGATCGGTTAGATTGCAATTCAGTCTCAAACACTCCAACAACTTTTCCATTCAAGTACCTTGTTCCTCGGATCAAATACTCATTCATTCATTACTTTGAACTTTGCAATTGAGGGGCCGCGTCGATAAACCAGCTAATGGTAGTTAGCTGGTTTATTCGCACATAGCAATCCATGCGTTCAGTGGTGTGTTTAATACAAGTCCTGAGTTGGAGCTTTTGTATTCCTTTCATCATGATTCTAAACCGAATTATATGTCTAGTTGTCCCACTTGGTTGCATTCTAATAGGAAAGTTTGTCATCAAATAATATCTCAGTTAGTCAAACCGGTTAGTCGAATGTTTTATCTCCGCTACCCCTCGATTCTGTTTCAGAGTTACTTAGCATTTAATAAGTGGATATTACACTATACAATTCAAACTGAGTAATATCTAGCCAATTTTGAGTGAAGCTCTGAAATCGAATTGCACGAAAATTCCCAATTTAATACACACTCACGAAGACAATGCCCTCCAATAATAACGGAGAATAGATATTATGCAATGTGGATAACAATAAATGTTTTTATTGAATTTTTATAACTGTTTACAATAGTACAGTATTTATTTGACATAATTCATACAATTTGGATATTGCAAAAAGAAAGTATTTGCATTTATCAATTCTTCTCTTCGTAACTAAAATCGTATACATTATGTACTCTATATTTAATATTTTAAACTGTTATAAAAACTATACAAAGGCAATTTTATTGTTTCCAAAGCTAATTATACATATTTAACAATTATTATATTTATATTCGAATGTGTGCTACTGCTAGATTGTTCGCCTGACTCCAGTAGTAGATCCGGCGCCATTGATGCTCATCATTCTTGCTGGGAATGAATTTTATCTACTTGTCCTAATTAATTTTATTGGTATAACGTAACTAATTGCTTTAATTAATTTTGCTTTCAGTTTCAGAATTCATTGTACATACTTACTCCTTTCGACCTTCAGAATGCAATAACATTATTGTTCCTTTTATTAGTATTGTCCTCGTGTTTGCAACTAACAAATTGGCCGGATAAATTATAATGATAAACATGGTGATGAAGATTTAAGTTTAGTTAGTAGTTCGTATATATTAAATCTTTAATGTGGAAATATAGTCGTAATTACTTGAGACGAGTTGAGGTTCAAAGACTGAGAAATCGCAACTTATTTTGATGATTCTGTTTGATGACGACTGGTTCCTTCGTGGTTCTTGAATGGCTTTACAATTTAAATGAAGATCTGGAACCCTTTTTACCTCTATGCTGGAATGATTCAGTTTGTTAATTTTAGAGCACCATGATAACTTCTGTCCTAATCGAAAAATTAGAAAATTATGTAAAAAACGCCCCGGGGCAACAATTGGAAGGTTGTTTTTATTCAGTTTGCTCATTTTAGAGCCCCTGAATCACTTTCATATTGTTGAACTTCTAAAAAACGCCCTGCGGGGCAACAACTGGGGGTTGACAAAATGGCTTGAAATTTTAACCATGATTAGATAAAATACATGAACTTAGGGTTATTTCTTGGTACATTTTTAATTTTTCGCTTCGTTTAGTAAAAATTAGTTGATTTTTGGTGAAATTTTTTATATTTTCTTATCTCGATGGGTGCCATATGAAAATTAATTTAAAAAATGTGCCAAGTGATAACCCTAAGTTTGTATTATATATAATCATGATTAAAATTTGAGATCAATTGGTTCACGGGTATGGGCTCCAATCGTATCGGAAATTTCATAATTTTGCGCGGTTTTGTTGAATAACTGGCGCCTAATGAACAATGCAAGTAGCAAAAATGAAAAAGTGCTACTAATAATATGTAAAATTAGACTGATCATTTGAACATCCTATCAAAGTTATATCCACTTAAAAACAATTTTTCTCTCTCAATTTTCTAAAACGGCCGACCGCTTGTATCACCTTAAGCGTTACTCTTCGGACTCAAAAAATTGAGGAATTTTTAGCTTACTGTTTCTCTTTGAAGTTCTGTAGAGCAGAAACTGCATCAATTCGTATGCAATACGAAGTCTCGCTTATCAACGCGTTAGACAGACTGAGTCCTAGTAATAATAATACGTCGGAATACGTACTTTAAAAGTCACCAAAATCAATTCTAGATGATCAAGATTAAACTATTCACAAATTCTGTATGTTGGATGTACAGTAACCCATAAAAAATCCGAGTAAATAATTCCAGCAAGTCTCATTTAATTTAAAAAATATGAAAATTCTGATACTTATATCAAAAAATATGCCAAGTCAAAACTATTTAAAAGATTGCAAAATTCTTGGCGTATCGTGTATAAAATAATATAGACGTGTAGGCCAGAACCGTGCCTGCGCCTATATCTATAATAATATATCTATCAGAGTAATGTTATATCCTATGAAGTTTCTTCAAACTATCATTGATATGAAGATATGCTATAGAAACGGACTCACCCTGAGTTAAGCCGCACGAACTGTTTTACTTGCGAGTTCCAGAAGCACCTATTGCAAACTATTGTCAGAGGAGAAATAATTTTTCATTGATCTGTATCATTTGATGTTCTTACAACACCATCTGATCTGATCTTATCTGGCTACTAATTGTCTAAATGTAAGGCAAGGAAATCATAGGCAGTAATTAGGTACTTTACAGCCGATACTGAAATAAAAGTTTATACCGACAATAAAACATTTTTGTTGAAACTAGAGGAGCGGTCGTTCCACCCAGCCAAGTCGTAGAGTGCGCAAACTCTCACCCATCATACCTAATGCCTAAGGGCCAGATTTCCAATGATATGCTTAATTTTAAACAGTGTATTAGGACTGTATTGTCATGGCAACAACCAATGACATTCCTAGTATGATCACTAAAAGTAAGTGTTAACTTATTTAACAGAGTATTGAGCTGACCTACACTTTTACTGTTAGCAACAACATAGCATTTTTCAGTGCTATGTCCAAATACAGTGCTATGTGCTATGTCCTACTGGACATAGTACATTTCAGTTGAAGAGACTTGGCTGGTATTTTTACACGGAGTGTTTTTATGGGGATAAAGAATAAGTACATGAAAGAAGCATCATAGTGTATAATGAAAACAGTGATGATATTCTAGAATTGTGGGAGAGTTTGAAGGTCGAAGTAAAAGTGGCTTCACAGAGGTTCGAGGCTAGAAGAAGACAGGACGCATTCATCAGTGGGAGGAGTTGGAAAGAAGCGTCACACATTCCAAGTAGTTTTCACGACATACTCAGCAAAACTAGCTTATCAACATGGGTATATCAAATTCTTACATATAATTTTTGGGGGGCTGGGGGATTTTATTTTCAATATTAGAATACAAATTGCGGAGTTGGTGATAGAAACTCAAAACTATCCCAAAATACTCTTTAAAATCATCTAAATATAATATTAGGCCCTTGTGTGAACAATATTTTTAATTTGGCTGCGGTGCATATCGAATTGTTTCATATTTGGGGGGGGGGGGGGGGGGGGGGCTAGTCAAATTTTTATTTTCAATAAATTTCACAAAATACTCGTTTAACTCATCTTTTAATAATCGGCCCTTGTGCATGAAAATTTTTAAGTTCCCTCCATTTTTATTCTAAAAACCAAAATCAAAATTTGACCTCCCTTACCCCCCAAATAATAATAAACCATTGATACGCACCGACGCCTGTGCTAATGAGCTAGTTTTGTTTAGTATTTGGTGACATTTTTACGGGTTTATCATCGAAACCCTAATTTGTATAACAACAATTAAAAATATCTTCTATCCCCCTCCACCCCAAAATATTGAAAAAAAAATATGAACAATGGTCAATGGCCCATTATTTTAAGATGAGTATAAAGAGTATTTTGTGAAAGTTATAGGTTTCTATCATTAACTACGCCATTTTTATTCTAATATTAAAAATCAATATTGCCCCCCCCCCCTCCCCCCACCCAATATGAAAACATTGATATTCTCCGTAAAAATATAAAATTAAAATGGCGTTTGCAGCCTTTCATAACTTTATTTTATCGTGTAACTATGTGTGTAAGTTATTTTATTTATAGGGTAGCTTTTTAGTCGATACTTTAGTATAAATATTTATTAGGAGAATGGAATGAAGGAAGAAAATGCTTCTACGAACTGTCATACTACCGGTGACGATGCTGTCACCTCTAACCCTGTCTCTAACCCTCATCAGTGTGTTGGTCTAATGTCCGTCCGTCCGATCGGGTAGCTTAGTTGGTAGAGATCTCGCCCGGCAAGTGAGAGGTCCCGGGTTCGAGCCCCGGTTCGGTCGGATATTTTTCACAACACACATCCCTTTATTTCAAAAAACATTTTCCTACATTTCAACTATATAGTAAAAAGAATCATAAAATGTCATTTAAGGATATTATGACAGGTCTAGTAGTAACGTTCTGGCTCAGTAGATGGCATTATACATCCGTTTTCCACCGCGAAATATGAACATGACTTTTGGACATGAAATGTAGGGGATTTTTAGCCCCAGGCTGCGGAGGGGTAGGGTGGAGTGGTCGTTTGCCTTATCGCATCAAACATCTATACCTGTCGAGCAATTACGTGACCTTTGCTAATCAGTAGTAACATTAACAACAAACAACAATATTGTGTTGTGACGAATGAAGGAATAAATGAATGAATGTGTGAAACAAACATGCGTAAGTGTTTTATCGCAACCGTCATAATTGATTGTACACTGTCTTAGAATTAACTTACTAATATTGACGACAGAAAATTATTCATATTGCAATTGTGTCTACTATTAATTGAATTAATCATTGAGCGAGCTCCTACTTTTGTTTCTTTGGCGTAGTCATAATTTGTGTTAATTTATACATTTCACATCTTAAATTTTTTATCACAACTTCACATTTTTATTGTCACAGCCGTCAAGAGAGAAAAATCATAAATTATCTAGTTAGCTCTGCTCTGCTTTTACCGTGATCCAAGTATCTATTATGGTTTTGATCCATTGTTGAAAAACCATCTAGTGGAGCGGTCGCTCCACCCAGCCAAGTCGTACTATACACTCACAATCACTCTACATACCGTAAATGCCTTTATAAACTAAGGAGCAGACCAAACACTTTTACTGTAAGCAACAACATGGCATTTTCGGCCTACTGGATCTCAAAATTGGAAAATCTCACATTGTTGCAAAATATCTTAATTTCGAGCCATGGCCCACCTGACACCATATACCAATTTTGGGAACAATAGGTTGTTCCATTTGCGTGCTAGAGGGCCGTGAAAACAGTGAAATTACACCCCTTTCAAAACCTATCTGATTATTATTATAACTAGAGGGTCCCGTCATGTAAAACATGACCAATGTGCACCAGTGAGGTATGCGTAAATATAAAACGACAGCAATATTTGTCAGCAGAGTGTGCGTCGTTAATACACTTGACGTCGTTGATGACCCAATCTTAACAGAATACGTTAACAAATGAGGAACGAAGAAAAGCTATTATGGTGAAACAATTTCATATAAGTTTCCAAATTTACACCAGAGTATTCGTACTAAGTAAAAATAAGAAGAAAAACAATGTATGCGCCTTAAAAAATATATTATATATAATACGTTACGTTGACACCGTGACCTGATGCCCACGACCTTTTCTTCATTTGTGATGCTATGCTATTACATGGTATCTACGGTTTCATTATATACGTTCCTCAGATGTAGGGCGGAAGTAAATTTGTTTGATTTTGCGGTGCACAATTTTGGATTGTAATCAAGCTCTATCAAGTACCGTTTCACTGATGTTAACAAATAACGTTATATTGAAGTATTCTCTTACAAAAACTCATGTCACCATTACAAATGATTGGTTGATGTCAGAAATACTGTTCTCTGAGCTCACTTCAAGAATATTGAAATGGACTTCAGCCCATCTACCTCTAATTAAAGTATAGATATTCAGTTGACAATGTAAAACTTAAACATTGGTGCTTCAAACTTTATCAACAGCAACATGAATTCGTTGTCAATACGTGACTCAATACAGACCACTCTACGAAATAAGAAACGACTGAAAATGATTAATCTAACAACATTATTTAAAAACTTCGTCGGTTAGTTGGTTTGAGGGTTACAGAGCCGTGTTGATTAAATGTAGGAAGAAAATAATACATTTGATCGTTTGCAAATTGTATCTTGAGGCCAATGTTAAAAATCTATCGGCTTTGTTTGGTTTTCATGGCCCTCTAAAATTTATAAAAATTACACTTTGACGTTTCTTGGAGTAAAGAAGTTTTCTATGAAATGTCTCTTTTGAACGGTTATTATGTGTTATAGTAGATTTTTTACACACTCAAAGGAATAAGGATTACGT
Organism: Leuctra nigra; assembly: GCA_934045905.1. Classification (NCBI taxonomy): domain Eukaryota; kingdom Metazoa; phylum Arthropoda; class Insecta; order Plecoptera; family Leuctridae; genus Leuctra; species Leuctra nigra. The sequence continues at coordinate 25,605,743 of OW203768.1, read as the reverse complement.
TTTAGGTAAGCTATGATTATTTCTTTACTTTGAGAAGGCAAAAGACGTATTTTTAGACACGATTGGCAATGAAAGGCCACCATTTTAAATACAAAATAGTGCCGTTTTCAATGTAATGTAAAGATTTGGACAGTTATTCTGTGTTAAAATACATTTCTTATAAACACAAAGGGATAAGGTTTGCCATTTAGGTAAGTTTCAGTTATTTATTTATGCACAAAGAGCAGAAGATGTATTTTGGACATGATTTGGGCAATGTAACGTCGACCATTTTAATTTTAAATACAACATAGAGAGTGTGCGCGCGAAATTGAGAGGATGCGCGCGCAGGCCGGTCTGACACACAGACAGACAGACAGACAGACAGACAGAACTGGGTAATTGAGCGAGCGAAGCGAGCGTCTCCTTGTGGCTCTTTTGGCACGGACCTCTTTTTTTTTTTGTTTTTTTTTGTTTTTTTTTCCGTTTACTGGCGCTATACAGGTCAGAGTTTTTCTTCGATTGAGCTGAAATTTTGTACACATGTGGAGACAACCTTTTCTGTTTGCTGACCCCTAATTTTTTTGAAAAAAATTGATTGGTTAAAATTTAAATAAACATCTCCTGATGGTAGGTTGAAAAATGAAACTGGTCTTCGATAAATCTGATCAAACTCATTTTTTGGCTATACAGGTCAGAGTTTTTCTTTGATCGAGCTGAAATGTTGTACACATGTAAAACCAACCTTCTCTGTTTGCATACCATATTTTTTTTTGAAATCCATTCATTGGTTAAAATTTAAATAAATATCTCCTGATAGGCTGAAAAATGAAAACGGTCTTCGATAATTCTGATCAAACTCATATTTTGCATGATCATTAAGACCAATATTGTCTCTTATTTTACAAAATTTCATCCTAATCAGTTAAGAACGTATGAAGTTATTTACATTTTTAATATCTGTCAGTAATGAAGTATCGAAATGAATGTTTTCCAGTGCCAATTGAAAATTGATTCTGATTTGCTTTATGAACCAGGTGCTTAGATGCTATTTTAAAGTTTCGATGAAAAGCATACACTTTTAAGTTGATATCATAATCAATTCAATATGGATGTAAATGTTTTCTGTGCGTTGTGTACGCATTTCCGGTTCGAGAATTTGCACGTTCCCGTGCTCGCTCATCAACGCGTTACACTGAGCGTTTTCCTAGTTATAAGTAAGATGATTCAGATATCAGGAAACACTGTTGACAGGGCCACAGCCTAAACGGGTTAACCGATCGATCTGAAATTTTTACCACATGTGCACTTTTGGCGGCTTAGGTGCCTTTTGCTATAACTGGTTTTATGCCGCCATTTTGAAACCGGAAGTGACGTCATATCTTGAAAACGGCTGAACCGATCGGAATGAAATTTGCGCCAATCGATTCCGATGGTCATCTATATGAAATATCAATAGTCAAAATAGAAATGCACTATTACTAAAACCGGAAATGACGTCATAAAAATGCCAAATCTGACTAAAATCATCTTTTATAACAATAACTACATATGTAGAAGGTTTATAATGTTACATAACATTTATAGATACAAATTTTAGGTGGCTGTGATGTCAGCCGCCATTTTGAAAACCGGAAATGATGCGATAACTCGAGAATGGCTGGACCGATTGGAACGATGCTTTCGCAATTCTTCATGGAATATAATTTTAAGCTTACATTTAGCGCCAAACACAATTCTTCTTAGCAACCAAATCACAAAGGCGTATTTTTTAAAAGAATTATAGTAATTGGTGACACAATATATGTTACAAGTTGTAACAATAAACTGAAAAAAGGAGTGATATCCCCATAAAAAACACTCAGTGTAAAAATACCACCCAAGTCTCTTCAACTAAAAAAAATAGAAGATATCTAAAATTCAGCACTGAAAAGTAGTGATATCAAAAAATGGCCAAGTCAAAACTTTTCAAAAAATACTTGGCGCATCGTTTCTTATGTATAGATGAGTATATTTGATTTCCGGCCTACTTCTATACTATTTATATGCACGATGCGCCAAGTATTTTTTGAAAAGTTTTGACTTGGCCATTTTTTGATATCACTACTTTTCAGTGCTGAATTTTAGTTATCTTCTATTTTTTTTAGTTGAAGAGACTTGGGTGGTATTTTTACACGGAGTGTTTTTTATGGGGTAGAATTAACTTACTTATATTGGCGACAGGAAAATGTTTTTTATTACAAGTGTCTTACAAATAAAATAAATTGAATATAACGTATAAATAGAATCTGCTCCCTGAATTATTAGCATGCCATAATTCACTAACGGGGCAAAATTTAATACCTAATCATTTGTTGCGTTGATCCAAAAAATGAAGTACCTATGAACAACATGACGAGAGAATCATTGAAGGGTGATTTGGGATGCTGTAGGAGCTTGGTTGATTTATGCTTCAAGAGTGCGAGAATAATTTCATGGTCATCATACTGTACTAACTAAACTGCAGATATTTTGGTTTCGAACGGATAGATGCCGGTATCTCTTATCACCATTTTAAACATTATACACAATGCGGTCTTCATCAAAAATACGAAATTTAACTGTCAAAAATCAAATTTCATTTGCTTTTAAATTAGCTCAGTGTTCAAATGTGCTTACTACATACATTTGAATGTATACAAATGTATATACTTACATTTACAATTACATTTACATTTTACAAATCTATTAACATCAATAAGTGCCCAAAACAGGTGGGTGTTAAATTTTATAATAAATTGAGTGCAGTGCTCAAGTCCAAGCAGGATTATGAACGTTTGTAAATTGTTAAAGCTTGTGTGAAAGATTTTTTAATAACTAATTGTTTTTATTCCATTGACAAATTCTTGCAGAATTCTATTTAATATACCAACTCAAATTGTAAATTGAGTTATGTACCTATGTATTATTGACATTGTCTAATTCACATATATGTGACCAATCTGAACAAATAAAAAAATTGAATTGAATTGAATTGAATTTGAAAATTCTACGGATTATAATGAAAGACGCGAAGACACATCTTCAGGGGAAAAAATCAAAGTAAATTATGAGCGCTCTTAAAAAAATATAAATACATTTTACATAGCTTCCAAAAACCATAATAAGGTTCAATAAATCTTAGGAAGTTCATTTAAAAAGTGATTTTACTACTGGCGTTTTCCGCTAGTTCTGCACTCAATTTGAAATCTGTATTGAATATTGTATGGTAACGTAATTTCAGTGCAAACATATTGCGGCCAGTGAAAAACGCCAAAAAGAAACCTGACTGACAATAAAATTTGAAAGAAAAAAATTCATACATAAAATTCATAACATTTATACAAACACGTAGGTACCTACACGGTGCAATTTCGTGAACAATTTCTATTCCACAAAAGTTCTGCACATGTGCAGAGTCATTTTATTATCTCAAAAGTGACATTGCGCACGAGCAGATAAACTGTGGCACAGAAGTTGTTCAAGAAATTGCACCGTGTAAATCGGGCTTTAGAATAAAGTTTAAAACAGTTCAAATAAATGTTCAACAAAATTTAACTGGCTGAAGTTAGAAACTTTATTGATTACTATCAAATAAGATATTTTATGAATTATTTAAAATAATTATTATAATGATTTTAATAAAAAGTAAAATAAATATACAGTATCCTGGGAATCCACGTCCCGACACAAGGTCCTAATGAATATGCCTAACTACCGCATTTGTGAGTGATTGTGATTTGTTTTGATTGCGGGGTAGATATCGAGCAATATCTCCATGCCCCGGGCTAATACAGGTTTTCAAACTTCACTATCTGACCGCTACCGATTCAGAGCGCCGATATCAGTCTGTGAATTTTCCGTAAAAAAGACGAATTTTCACTAAAACGCTTGCTGTATCTCAGATGATTTTTTAAATTAATTTCCTCTTGTAACTTTTTCGGTAGTTGTGCGTTCTTCATCCTGCTTGTGAAAGCATCTCGCTATGTTGAATAGTATTGCCATAAAACTGTGTCTAAACTTTTTCAAATTTAATTCGTAACTTTTAAACGGAAATGAATATCTGCAATTTAGAAGGTGCACTGTCTTCATTAATATGTTTGGCGTTATTTGAACCTATTTGAGCTTTGCTATGACGAATATTTTTTTGAACGAGCAATTTATAACATTGGTTTCACGCTCAGATGCGAGCTAACTCTCGCCGCCGAGCTGCTGTAATATCCTTAACTTGCAACTCCTGTATTATAGCGAGGTTTCAATTTATTGGCCTTCCGAGAATGAACAAAACTGTAACACTGCAGGAGGTATAGGGAAATCATTTAGTTTTTGGTTGATAACTTTTAAAATAGAACACGTTGGTATTCTTTTCATTTTTTTCCTATTAGAATGTCCAACTATCTATTTAGAAATCAGTTTTTTGAAAAACGTTAAACCTCAATTTAATTCAAAACTAAAAAATAGCATGGAAATCGCCATGATTTTAATGGCCTAGATAAGACACATTTTAAAAATAGGAATTTATAACTACAATATCTCAAAATCTAGACACGAGAAGTTGTTCATATTTCACAGTATCGTGTAAGCAGTGATTATTGATACCTCAAATAAGCTCATTTGGAAGATGTGACTTAACCGTTGAGCTACCTTAATCATGAACTGTTAATGACGCATGACTTTCACTTTCATCCGCCTCGTGAGGAGTGCGCTGCTTGCAACAGGAGGGATGTTAACCAGGGAGAATGAAACCGCATGGCTCTCGTGCTATAGAATACATGGAGTACAGAACGCCGTGGCTTTCGCTTCATCTAATACTGTGCGCTGCGAACAGATGGCGTGCGTGCAGTGAAATGTGTAGCGTATGCTTCAATAACAACATTTCAATTTTGTTCAAGTTAGTATTGTTTTGTTTTTATAACCACTTGTTCAGTGAGTTTATTAAAATATTAAAAAGAATTTATGTATTGAATTTATCTTGGATAATTTCTAGCGATCTCTTAATTATTATTCAGATTATGTAAGGTATAAGTTATCTCCAGTTTAAGCTCAAGATTGTTACCTTTAAAAAACGTTCACTTTGATGAAGTTTTTTGCACTGATTTTTGAGCGAGCGAAGCGAGCGTCTCCTTTTGGCTCTTTTGGCACGGACCTCTGTTTTTTTTTTTTTTTTTTTTTTTTTTTTTTTTTGGCTGCTAATAGCCGATACACAGGTTGCACCGTTTCACCGATCGATCTGAAATTTTGCACACATGTTAAACACACCTTCTCTGTTTGCAGACCCTAATTTTTTTGAAATCCATTAATTGGTTGAAATTTAAATAAACATCTCCTGATAGGCTGAAAAATGAAAATGGACTTCGACAAATGTGATCGACCTTATATTTTGCATGGTCATTAACATTAACATTGTCTCTTATTTTACAAATTTTCAGCCAAATCCTCCTATTGGTTAAAATTTAAAAAAATATTTTATGTGCTTTTTGAAATTTAAACCAGAACCGTTTGACCGATCAACTTGAAAATTTGATGGTCATCGGGTCCAACATTATCTGTATTTTTGACAATTTTCAGACTAAACTGTGTTTAAATTCAAAAGTTATTGACAGTTTACGGATATTTTGCGTGTTGTGGCTATCATACTTCTCGAATTTCATATTTCACGGCATCTTCGAATCTTCACTTCAAGGTTGTTAGAGCAGAAACTTTCAAACGTATATTATGAAACTGAAAGGACCGTCTAAAATTTTTTTGAACGATATCCTGTGATTTTTGGAAATTAACAAGGAATCGTTCAATCATAAAGGTTCAATCGATTAACTTAAAACTTTGCGTGGTTATTGGGACCAATATTTTAGGAATTGTTGTAGATTTTCATACAAGTCTGTGACAAAATTCAAGAATTATTGGCTTTTAATGACATTTTCGATAAACATAATTTCGGTTCGAGGTGTTGCGCGTATCCGTGCTCGCTCATCAACGCGTTACTCAGAGCGTTTTCCTAGTATTATCAATTCCAATATCCAGTTTGGGAACAAAGAATAATTAACACACAAATTGTTGGATTTATTTTATTTTTGTAAGATATAAATATTATACTACGATACACTATTTATTTCAGATTTGTTTATATTCAAATAAATATATTTAACACAAAGATCAAATATATAACATAAAATGTATCAACACTCTCAACTTTCTAACGCTTTCATAATTTAAATTTACGAAACATTGTTGAAAATCACTGCATCAACAACATAAAATCTTCTAAAATCTCATAAATATATTGAATTTATCTTTGAATTGATCCGTGAATATTTCAGCCCCCTAGAGTAAGCAATTTTTTTAAATTTCGTATGAAGTGCATCATAACTATCTGCCAGTTAAACTGATGACAGCGCCTTGTTTATCGTATTTATATTCCAGCCGATTACTATGGTGCACTTTATAGTCAGCTTTAATTTAACATTGCAGGAGGCCCATTACAAATAATTAAGATTTGTACTTTGTAGTTCATTTTTTTTTTACAGTTTTGTGTAAAATAACTGGTACGCGCCCCAAAATTTAATTTTATATTTTCTTCTTTTACAAATTATCGAACAATTAACATTTGAGGCCAAATCTTCGAATTACACGTTTTGAAACTGTTTACGTTTAAATTCCAGTAGAAAACAATTGCTCTCTCGCTCAACGTGTACAAATTTAAAACAATAACAACGTATTTAATGGTTTCAAAAGGTTAATTTCACAAATTGCTTCGACTTGTTCGAGGTATGAAATGCTTGATGAAGATGATTGTAAGTGATCAGGATGTAAGCCCAAGTACCTACTTATGATTAACAATTTCCATTTGTGTGTCTTTTAGTTGGATTAAGAGTCGTCTGTACTGGGTAAACATTGAAGATCATATTTTATAAATCTCGTCATAGCTTTTGAACAATAAAAATAAGGTATACAAAATTTAAACATTAATTAGTGTAGATAATTTTTGAGTCGACAATAGCAACAAAATCTTCATATAAATTCAATATTTGAACCCAAACTTAAGGAAAATCTGAATTAATAGAGAAATTTCAGATCGTCATAACTTTCAAGAGAGAAAAAAATAATAATAATAGAGAAATTTCAGATTTTTCACGAGTTTGACTTTATAATATGGTGTTTATAAGGTCGAAGGTCAACTAAAAATGAGTTCAGCTAAATATTGTTTACATAATATTTGTTCATTTGAATGGTTAAAAAGCTATAGCGATATTTAGGAAATATTGTCTGCAATGTTTTCTTCGATTGCGTAAGTGAAAGGGAAACGCACGCTTTGTTAAAGCGATTTTAGAATTTTTTCTTCACACTACCAGGATTTTAAGAAATCAGATATTAACGACCCATCACAGGTTCATAGACTAAATAATGCCACACACTGGAGTACTTTATAACGCCTGGAACGACCTCAAAGATGTTAAATACGATTATGTAACCACAAATATCGTATTTAACACTTTGAGGTCGTTCCACAGAGGTCATAATGAACTCCAGTGTGTGGCAATTCAAAAAAAAAATCAGAAATCGCTTTGACAAATCGTGCGTTTCCATTTCGCTTACCCAGGCCTCTTAAAGGCAACATTTACAAAAACTGTGGACGATGCAACTTGCTGACCAACTGTTGCAATGTACTTGGGACCGTGACCGTGTTGTGACGTATTAGACGTGTCTGAATCCGTTCTCGTCCGCCACCCAGTTGACCGATACCGGGACGCCCTCGGGACTGATGTAGGAGTAGCTGCCAGTCTTGGCGATGACGTATTCCCAGCCGCCATTGGTCGTGATCAGTCTCCCTTGCTCGCTCACCTGGGTGTTATCTAGCGTGGAGTAGCTGCGACAAACAAGATAATAAACATAAATAACGCCCTACAGACCTCTGGTACGACCTCAAAAGCATAAGCCAAAAGCAAAACGTTTGCTAAGGGGATAAAAATATAATAGTATCCATCTAGAAATTATGAATGTAGATATAGGTAATGAAAAGATTTTATGGAGACACTGTTCAAAAATGGTTAGAAGTAACCAACTCTCTCCCAAACCAGCTGAAAGATCCGCTTTCTGGAACTGGAAGTTGTACAATATATTTAATGAATGTGTTTACCTTTAAATGGACGGATCTCAAATAGCAAAATTGCTAATAATTAATTCACTACTACTACGAGACCTGGGTAAGGTTGCATGAGGGGATGAGATTTTAAAACCCAAAAGTGACTGAAATTTGGACTTTCACAATTATTTGTTGTTGAACCTGAAGACTCACGGCAATATAAAATAGCTTAGTCACACCGGGCATTATCTGGCTATTTTATGATATTTAAATGAGTTCTACCAATTTGCCCTAATTAGAATGCAGGTTGTACGAGTGAGTACACTTTAATGAAAACTTCATTCGGGCCACCTGCATAAGAAAACGGCTGAATATAAAAAATCGGTATTTTTTGTGCACATCCGGAATCATTACAATTTGTCAGTCTGCTATTTTATAATGTAATGTCATTAATATTTAATTAGGAAAAAATTAAATACTGAAATAAAATTAATTGTGATTATGTTAGTGAGGCCTCAAGATATTCAGTACTCCCCCCCCTAACTCAAGAGTTTCATTGTTTACAGCACGTTCCATAGTCATAAATTTCCCAGACCCTCATAAAATAAAACCTTTTTCATACAACCTTTTGGTTATTGAATAGAAATTGACCCTCGCAATATTGAACACTTTAAGTGCCAAGACAACAATGTCAGGTAGATTGGCGGAAGGATTCGAACCCCCGTAAGGGAACGGAAATCGTACGATTCGTCGGAGAGATTTTTTTTTATAAATTCGTCTTCACACTTATAGAATATTAAAAAATCATATCTATATCCGTTACAGCGTAATAGACTAAATAATGCCACACACTGGAGTACTTTATGACCTCTGGTACGACCTCAAAATGTTAAATACGATATTTAGCGTAACATATTATTCATATTTAACACTTTGAGGTCGTAATGTACTCCAGTGTGTTGCATAATTTTTTATTTGTGAGTTTAAATGTGCGCCTAGGTAGGGTTTTTAAATGGTTTTGCGTGAAGATAATACTAAAATGAAAGCACTTGAAAAAACTTTGAACTATTAGACACATTAAAGGCTGTTCACAGAGTTTCAGAAACTTTTTAATTATTGTATGCGAAAGAATGAAGGAATGAGGTTTGCACATTGCTTAGCGAAGAATCTACCGAAAACCCTACAGATTTCTGTTTGCTGATACTTGAAATTGTTCCGAGGTTATAACGGTCTTACGTAAAATTTCGTATTCGTAAAATTCGATGAAATTATACCTAAAATGAATTTTAGTCACAACGATGTAGCTTTGCAGCTATAGGTCAAGTATCAACAAACGAAAGATTTTTCGTCAGATTCTCTGTTCAACTATGACCAAACTCATCACACTCGATTTATTCTGCACCTCCTTTAAAGACAGTAGTTTGTAGTGTAGTTGTTATCTAAATCCATCACTTACCCTTGAGTGTATTGTAACTTTGTGTCCCTGATGCTCAACTTCTGACCCACATTGAGAACGATGTCTTCAGTGACTGGAATAGATACTGGAATAGCTATTGGAACAGCCGCTGGGTAAGGGGCTAGTTCAGGTACTGGAACAGCAGCGGGGTAAGGGGCCAGTTCAGGTACTGGAACAGCAGCGGGGTAAGGGGCAGGTTCAAATACTGGCACAGGAGCTGGGTAAGGGGCTAGTTCAGGTACTGGAAGGGGAGCGGGGTAAGGGGCTAGTTCAGGTACTGGAAGAGGGGCAGGATAAGGGGCAGGTTCAAATACCGGAACAGGAGCGGGGTAAGGGGCTAGTTCAGGTACTGGAAGAGGAGCGGGGTAAGGGGCAGGTTCAGTAACGGGAACAGCTGCGGGGTAAGGGGCAGGGATATCGTCAGGTATGTACAGGAAGACTGGAGGTGGAGGTGGGGGTGGTGGTGGGGGTGGTATGGCTGGGGGGTATGGAGCGTCATCTACTACTGGTACGGCAGCTGGGTATGGCGCAGGGGCTGGTACTGGTACGGCGGCTGGGTATGGCGCAAGGTTTAATATTGGTGCGGCAGGAGGATACCTCCCTGCGCAAGCGCCGGCAACCAAAAGCAGAAGCATCTGAAAAAGAATTCAACTCGATCAGTTTCTTCAATAATTATTACATTCATTCAACAGCAGGTGTTTCTATGGTTGGGAGATATTGTATTGTTCGAAAAAATCATATCTTGGATTTTATCGCAATTATATATTTATCAGAATTTATTTATATGTGTGTAATTTTCGGACTGATTACAATACACTCATTTTGTTAATAGTTAATGTTAGTGAAAGTTGCTATGTGGATTTCAAAAGTAATTCATTACATGTTATAAAAATGTTTCATAAATCTATCAATCAACCAGTTTAAAAAATCATCTTAGGGCCGGCCAGTCTTTCAATACTCTGCTAAATTTTAAAAGGTTGATTTTTTTTTATTGCACACAATTAAACACAATACAATAAATACACAAATCTACAAACTATCCCACATTGCCAAAAAGCTAGTCTGTGGGAGACAAAATAATGTAAATAAACAATAAGCATACGGAAACAATAAAAATAACCAACTGCGTAAACAATAAAGTAACATCAGATTTATCAGCCTAGTAGAAATAAGGAAGTAAATACACATTGAAACAATCCACAATCAAAAATTAGTGATCATTATGTAACTGGATCAATAACCGTTCAACCAAAATCATTCCTAGTAAATAGCCACATATTAGTTTCTTTTTTTATACAATTGCATGTATCGAAATTTCTTAAATTTTGAGGTAAATTATTAAAAACTGTGGGTAGTACTTGATAATTAAGCTGTCTTTGTCCATACTTATTAATATATTTAGGTATTCTAAATTTTCCTTGAGATTTAGCCCGTATTTGTACTTCACAATCATATAGAATTTTGAACTCAGAGCTAAAATATTGTTTAAGAATTAAGGGGACTCTATACCCGTTTGATCTACGTTTGATCTGACTAGCCTACAAGCCCACGGTGCACGCCATTTTACTCCCCAGTAGAAAAAGGGGTTATACCTTTCAGTACAATTATCTTTATAGTGGTGATGACTACAATAATGCGGTTTGTACTGAAGTGCATCACAAAAGATCGATCTAATGTAATTCATATGACACTTTAATAATGAAAATGATTAACTTTCTTGAAAAGGCTCTGTGAATTAGGAGAAACATCGACCAAAGACAGATTATCAGCCTGTGTTCAACTTAAACACATACCTGTAATTCTAGTTTACGACTCTTCCTTATTTTTCTCCACGATTCTTCTCATATCAAATAAACATCACGAAACTTCTCCAACTCGCCTGTGCCGTCAATGCATTTATCATTTTCGTCGTCCACATTTAACGCAATTTTTTTACAGTCGCGACATCATAAAATCAATTTAACAGCATAAGGAGGCCGTGACTATCAAAACAATTGCACAAAATCGCGTTAAATGTGGACGACGAAAATGATGAATGCATTGACGGCACAGGCGAGTTGGAGAAGTTTCGTGATGTATTATGAAATCTTAAAATTCTGCACTGAAAAGTAGTGATATCAAAAAATTAGCCAAGTCAAAACTTTATTTGAAAATCAAAAAATTCTTGGCGCATCGTGTACATAAATAGCTTGGAAGTATAGGCCAATCATAAATTATACATGAAATATACATATACATAGTATACCTATAATGCCTTAAAAAAAAACGATGCGCCAAGTATTTTTTGATTTTCAAATAAAGTTTTGACTTGGCTAATTTTTTGATATCACTACTTTTCAGTTCAGAATTTTAAGATTTCATAATTTTTTTTTTAAGTTGAAGAGACTTGGCTGGTATTTTTACACGGAGTGTTTTTTATGGGGATATCACTACTTTTTTTAGTTTATTCTAACAACTTACGTGTGACATCAAATGAACTATTACTAAATCCTTTAAAAAAAATACCCTTTACAATTTGGTTATTCTCATGAAAAAGACAAAGGTTTCATTCCAATCGGTCAACCCAGTTCCGAGATATGGCAACACTTCGGTTTTCAAAATGGCCGCTGAACTTTCTGCACTGCCACATAGAATTTATAACTATGACTTATGTGTATCATTTTTAGCTTTCTGAATATGTATTTATTGTATAGGGGGGGATTATAATGATTTATACATTTGAATGACGTCATTTCCGGCCTCATAAATAGGAAAATTCTAGTTTGACTGTTCATATTCCATAGAGATGGCCTTCCGAATCGTTTGGCACTAGTTTCATACCGATCTGTCAACCAGTTTTCGAGATATTACGTTTCTTCCGGTTTCAAAATGGCTGCTGAAATCACTGACCTCTTGAATTATAATTTAAACATGATTACATTTTATTAAAAGCAGTCTCAAAAAGTATATTTATTGCATCAAAATGTAAATTTGTTAGATTTTTAAAATGTGTGACGTCATTTCCGGTTTCAGTATGGGAAACTGCAAATATTATTGATGATAATACATAAAGTTTACCGACTAAATTGTTTAGCGCTGGTTTCTTTCAAATCTATTAAGACGTTATTAAGATATGATGTCATTACTGGTTTCAAAATGGCGGCTTCCGGTTGGTTTTATATCAAGTCAAATGAGATATCAAAAGAACATACGTTACAATAATATCAAAATAATTGGATCAAATTTGTTGCCGAAATGCCAATCGATGAATTAAATTTCATGACGTCATTTCCGGTTTCGTCAACATAAATTTTAGTCTGTTGCTATTGATAATCCATATAGATAACCGTCCGAATCGTTTGGCGCTATTTTCGTTCCAATCGGTCCAGCTGTTGTTGAGATATGACGTCACTTCCGGTTTCAAAATGGCGGCACAAAAAATTCATGGGGTGAAGGTTAAATCAGACGCCAAAAGTGCACACGTGGTAAAAATGTGAGATCAATCAGTTCAGCCGTTTAGGCTGTGGCCTGTTTACCGGATTTGAATTCCAGGAGACTACTACTACTAAGATTATTATTATTACTAGGAAAACGCTCAGTGTAACGCGTTGATGAGCGAGCACGGGTACGTGCAAATTCTCGAACCGGAAATGCGTACACAACGCACAGAAAACATATACAACCATATTGAATTGATTATGATCAGTGCTCGAAGTAGGAATTAAATAGTGGCGGTATGGTAACATAAGAATACCACGTGCGGGTGGGGGGGGGGGGGTGGGGGGGGGGGGGGTACGATATTAGATGAGGGTCCAGATTCCAGAATTACACTGACAACCATTGTCATGTCATTAGTTAGATTAGTCTTTTACCTTGATGAAACAACTAAATTAAATAATGAATTTTACTTTATCTTGTAGTGAATGTTCATAGTTCACAGTTATGCTTGAAATATGCAGTCAAAAGATAACCATGAAATACGAGTAAATTAGAATCTAAAATTACGTAAATTTCCAAGAATATCTGATTTTAAGCATTCCGTTTTTTCTGAGAAGAAACGATATGAAATCAAATGTGTAAAGAAGTACCGGTATATCATACCGTCCCATACCGGCCTTCTTCGAGCACTGATTATGATATCAACTTAAAAGTAGGTATTATGCTTTTCATCGAAACTTTAAAATAGCATCTAAGCACCTGGTTCATAAAGCAAATCAGAATCAATTCAATTGGCACTGGAAAACATTCATTTCGATACTTCCTGACTGACAGATATTAAAAATGTCAATAAGTTCATACGTTCTTAACTGATTGGGATGAAATTTTGTAAAATAAGAGACAATATTGGTCTTAATGATCATGCAAAATATGAGTTTGATCAGAATTATCGAAGACAGTTTTCATTTTTCAGCCTATCAGGAGATATTTATTTAAATTTTAACCAATGAATGGATTTCAAAAAAAATTATGGTGTGCAAACAGAGAAGGTTGGTTTTACATGTGTGCAAAATTTCAGCTCGATCAAAGAAAAACTCTGACCTGTATAGCCAAAATATGATTTTGATCAGATTTATGGAAGACCAGTTTCATTTTTCAACCTACCATCAGGAGATGTTTATTTAAATTTTAGCCAATTAATAAATTTCAAAAAAATTTGGGGTCTGCAAACAGAAAAGTTTGTCTCTACATGTGTGCAAAATTTCAGCTCGATCGAGGAAAAACTCTAGACATGTATAGCCAAAATATGAGTTTGATCAGATTTGTCGAAGACCATTTTCACTGTTCAACCTATCAGGAGATGTTTATTTAAATTTTAACCAATCAGTAGATATCAAAAAAATTAGGGTCTGCAACGCCCAGAGAATGTCCAAACACGTGTGCAAAATTTCAGCTCGATCGAAGAAAAACTCTGACCTGTATATCGTCAGTAACAGAAAAAAAAAAAAAAAAAAAAAAAAAACAGAGGTTCGTGCCAAATGAGCCAAAAGGAGACGCTCGCTTCGCTCGCTCAATTATGAAAACCGCCCTAAAACACTGTTTTCACGGCCCTCTAGCGTGCAAAGGGCGTAACCTATTGTTCCTAAATTTGGTATATGTTGTAGGGTGGGCCATAGCTCGAAATTAAGATATATCGCAACAATGTGAGATTTCCCAATTTTAAGATCCAGTAGGCCGAAAATGCCACTTTGATGCTTACAGTAAAAGTGGGTTTGCTCCAGCCTTTATATGAGAGTGTGCGCGCCGTACGACTTGGCTGGCGTGGAGCGACCGCTCCACTAGATATGAGAAGAATCGTGAAGAAAAATAAGGAAGAGTCGTAAACTAGAATTACAGGTTTGTGTTTAATATCTTTGTATTGTCCAGTTGAACACAGGCTGATAATCTGTCTTTGGTCGATGTTTCTCCTAATTCACAGAGACTTTTCAAGAAAGTTAATCATTTTCATTATTAAAGTTTCATATGAATTACATTAGATCGATCTTTTGTGATGCACTTCAGTACAAACCGCATTATTGTAGTCATCACCACTATAAAGATAATTGTACTGAAAGGTATAACCCCTTTTTCTACTGGGGAGTAAAATGGCGTGCACCGTGGGCTTGTAGGCTAGTCAGATCAAACGAAAAATCAAACTGGTACCGTGGGGAATAGTCACCTTAATTTATACTCAAAAAGATCCGAAATATCTAAAAATTCTAAATACGACTATGTATTAGGATTATGTATTGTCTTGGAGTTTTGTTCTAACTAACTTTTAAAAGCTAATTGAGATTTCAGTAGAGTATTGAAAGACCGGCCCTTAGTAACTCATTTATGTTTTAAATTTAAATTTAAATAAAATATAATAAAATAATAAAATAAATTAAAAACCTACTGCCGCCTAAGAACTGACTCGTGGTATAATTGCTAGGTACTCACCAGCATTGTCTCGCAATGTTTGACGAACTATTTGCTCCTTGTTGTTGTTCACTTCTTTTATACTCTCCATTTGAAACAATATCCTGCATTCAGGTAATACCAGTCGCTCCGGGGCTGGGCTGGGAGTCCGCATCGTGTTGACAGACTCATGTTAAATAACACGGCAATGTGAGGTAGCACTATGCGGCCGAGTCATGTGTAAACGCTCTGTGTAAC
This sequence comes from Leuctra nigra, assembly GCA_934045905.1. Taxonomy (NCBI): domain Eukaryota; kingdom Metazoa; phylum Arthropoda; class Insecta; order Plecoptera; family Leuctridae; genus Leuctra; species Leuctra nigra. Next base: position 25,590,096 of record OW203768.1, on the reverse strand, counting down.
GCGTTGATGAGCGACTGTGGTGTGGCCATGAAACAAATCTTTGTACACGCTAAAGGCATGACACGCAAACGAAAAGAAAGAGAGGAGAGAGGTTTAGCACACAAATAGTGCTAAAGGCTGAATTACACTGTTCAAGTTTCCTTGAATTCAACCCTTTCATGGGGGTTGAATTCAAGACTTGGATCGTCTAAATGAAAACATTCACGTTTCCAAGTCTTGAATTCAAGACACCTCTTCAGCCTTTTCAATTAGAACATGTCCTATTTTCCTTCAAGTCTTGAAATACTTCAACCAATTGTTAATTTCACCGCAATTTCAATCAACAATAAACATTAAATCGTCTATATTCTCTTTCATGTTTCCTTGAAATCAAGGGTTGAATTCAACCCCTTCAAGGAAACTTGAACCTTGTAATTCAGGCTTAAGTGATGCTAATATATCCATTTGCAGTTTTATAGGATATTTTCCGCTCTCTCAAATTCCGAGATCTTAAAAAAATCGAACTGTAAGTTGGGGTTCCAATGCTGTCCAAAGTCCAAAATAAGTGTATTTCAGTGAATCTATAAGACTTTAGATAATTTATTATTTCTGTATAGTGAGACAATCCGCCCCCTCCCCCTTCCCACGCCACTCATTCGGCGAATTAGTGCAGTAGGTATAGTTTAGGCAATATCGGGACTTAAATTTCTAAGTCATCGCTAGAATGGACTTCATACACCAGCCAAGCGTCTCTAAAAACATCAACAAATTATATTAAAACATTCAGAACTAACTATCAAAAAGTGTCAAGTCAACACGATTATTTACAAATAATGTTTTAATTTACAAAAAGTATACGTGATTGTGCTTTCATAGACTTTTATTGCCCTTTACTTATCATTTTGATTTCATCATTTTAGTTTTGAAATTAGGATTTAATTTGTCAATCTTGTTTGATCGCTTTTGGACAGTATTAATTTCATTGTGAGAGACTTGGCTGCTGCTTTTATACGAAATGATTTTATTGTAAACGCAAGTGAGAAAATAACAACCAACTTCGAAAAATGCATACATTTAAAGAAGAAATGAAATTGTAATAAATTTAGCGAATCATCAAATATCAAATATAATTCTGAATAAATATAACCTGAGACTTATATAAGCACCTTTCCTCTTGACTGAGGTATCTGAGGTGACTGAGGTGACTGAGGTGACTGAGTTAAATGCCGGGAAGGTTCCCTACTAATATGCCACGGCCGTTTCCTTCCTACCGCCCATCCTCACATTATATTCATCATCATCATCTCCCAATCATCCTCGTAATAGTCCATCCGGCGCCATATTACGTAAAATGAAATGCATCGCATCTTGAATTAAAATCTTGGTGATACAAGCGTTCGGCCGTTTTAGAAACTTGAGAGAGAAAAATTGTTTCATAAGTGGGTGTAACTTTGACAGGATGTTCACATGATCAGTTTGATTGTGGCACTTTTTAATTTTTGCTTCTTGCCTTCGGTTATTCAACAGAATCACTCAAAACTGAAATTTTCGATACGATTGGAGACCATTACCCGTTAACCAATTGATCTCAAATTTTAATCATGATTATAGATAAAAGACAAACTTAGGGTTATCACTTGGCACATTTTTTAAAGTAAATTTCATACGGCACTTATTGAGGCAAGATATACCCTTTTTCACCAAAAATCAACTAATTATTACTAACTAGGAAAACGCTCTGTGTAACGCGTTGATAAGCGAGCACGGATACGTGCAAAACCTCGAACCATAATTCCTTAAAAACCGGCAATAATATACCTAAAACAACTTAAATCTAGAAGCACGATCCACTAAATTATATAAAAAATAGCTGAATTTGCTTCTCATTGCAAGTTATTGCAACAGTTATTGCAAGTCATTGCAACATGATACACACTCATGTGTATTTATTTCATAGGTACGTAGGTATTATGGAATTATTATAAATAAAAAATACAGAGATTCAAACCACAAAATAGGCCATTATCTAAGTGCTAATATGAGCAAACATAATTTAAGAAACATTATCCAAACAGTTACTTGCCGTTCCGTATAAAAGGGCTTATTTCTTCTAGCACATTGCTTACCTAACACAAACCTAACACATTGTATCTGATACAAATGAAATAAATATTTCATAAACATAATTTCAATTATCAACCAACCAATCTATTTCTACAATCAAGCAGACATTTCGTCGGTCTACAAATAATTTGCTCAGCCTTTGAAAAGATTGGAAGTAAGACTGCATGTTAAAACTCTCATAAACAATTAATACCTACCTATACCTATTAATAAACCCTAAGTATAACCTCGCATGTATTGCTTTAACTATTATCTAACCGCAAAGAAATAATTGTTACGTATTCAAACAATAATAGATAGACAGCTGCATGCTTCCGAGTTGTTTTGAATGGAGCGTTTTTGCGCTTTTTGCGATACGATTTTTTGAATCGTATCCAAAAAGTGCCTGCAACACGAGGCAAAAACGCTCTTGCTTGCACAACCTTAAGGAACATTCCTTTAGAAAAGAATCCAGTTTATTTTACCAGTATCTCAGAGGTAGAAGAGCGGAAGTCCATTTCAATGATAATTGAAGTGAGCTTATAAACCAGTACTACTCTTCATACAATCATAAATGTTGTAATGGTGACACGAGTAATTGTGTAGAATAAGTTTGGATTTTATTCAATCCATGAATATAAAAATTACATAGAACGTTTCACAAACTCGTATTATTTATAAAATCACTCGACATTTCACCTGCCCTGCAACCTGCTTCGCAAGCAAGCTTCATCTGCAGGCGTGTGACCTTGAACAGTGGCCTTGTTTTGATATTCTGTCAACAGCGAGGGAAGAAAGCTATGCGGATGTCGCTCTGAGAGCCCGGCTTCGAGTCTCGACACTCACTCTCACTTTCATATCCTAGAGGTAGAAGGACGGGAGTCCATTAGCTCGCCAGTTGCACACTTTGAATGTCGCTCTGAGAGCCCGGCTTCGAGTCCCGACACTCACTATCACTTTCATACCCTAGAGGTAGAAGGACGGGAGTCCATTAGCTCGCCAGTTGCACACTTTGAATGTCGCTCTGAGAGCCCGGCTTCGAATCCCGACACTCACTCTCACTTTCATATCCTAGAGGAAGAAGGACGGGAGTCCATTAGCTCGCCAGTTGCACACTTTTGGAATCATATTATCAAGCTCTATCAATTCGAGAAAATAATGAACACGATTACACTCTGGTTGCTATTGGGGTACCAGGCGAGTAGGAATAGGGGGGGGGGAAGGGGGGAACGGACCCCCCCCCCCCTGTCTGGAGCCTGACCCCCCCTGCTAGATATCCTGAACACATCCAGATATTCACAAATGTTGATTAAGTGTTGCACAGAATGCACAGATTTGCTCCATTATGAGGTTGAATTCTCAAAATTTTCTCAAGTTTTGCAAAACTAATTGAACAGAGGTATTATCCAATGAGACAACTTATTTACTCATTTGTCCAACATGATCATCCTCATGAATCAAATTAAATAATTACACGTTAAACTAATATATTCCAAAACACATACAGATTTTTCTTATTGATTGCAACCTTTTTCAAAGGTCGATTCCAAAATCAATTCATAATCGATTCTCTTTCACTAGAATTCAAGTATTTTCCTGCGGGGCCATTTAGGATTTTGCCAAATAACAAAATTTCATTTTGTCTCTTGTATCCCCAAGAATATTGCATATATGGACACACATTTCAAATTTCTTTATTAAGGCCGGGTAGGACCAACTTTGGATTAACTAACTATCGATAGTTAGTGAGCAGTTAGCCAATGAATCCAGTTGGCGCGAATTCCACAGCCAATGGGATTCACTAACTTCTACTAACTATCGATAGTTAACTTAATCCAATTTTGGTCCTACCCGGCCTAAGATGCCAAAAAGCGTCGAATTCGATTTTTTTAAATCAAAATGTAAAAAATGCCCTGCGGGGCCATTGGGAATTCTATAAAAACAAGTTTTCTTTCCCACAGAATATTGCATATCACACATTTTACATTTCTTTGAGAAGAATAGCTTAAAATTCGATTATTTTGTATCAAAAATTCAAAAAAGGCCCTGCAAGGCTAACTGGGGGTGAGTCCCCCAGACCCCTTGTAGCTTTTCCTGACATCCATCGATCCCCTATAATTTTGACCCCCCCCCCTGTCAAAATAAAGTTCCTACGCACCTGTGGGGTACAAGTTCAAGGGGCGGATGCAAGGGGCACATTTGTATAAAAATAGGCAAATACTTGTTCGTTCAATTTCAATTGTTTCTCCTTTTTCACAGCACTTCGAAACACGAACTGTAAAAATAAAAAGTACATCTATACAGTTATATTGAAGAATCCTCTTACACAATCACATATATGTATGTCTCCATTACAAATACCATGAAGGCTATACAATGTCTATGCAAATACTACTGAATGAAGGCAGAATTACTGGCTTTTGAACCATCGGTGGTTTTTATTAATTGTTCTTGTATTTTAACACATTTTACGGCAATGTGACGGCAATCATTTTACGATTGCCGGTGGGAAGGAGGTGGTCGTGGCCTGTTAGTAGGAACCTTCCCATCATTTGCCTGTCGACTGAGAGGCACTTCGCGAGAGGACCTCTGGTCAAGGACACAGGGAAAATGAAATGGGAATGAAACCATTTTGATTTCAAACATTTTCATAAGGAGGGGACGAAACAAGTGTTATGGTGGACACAACGAATGTACAAAACAGCTGTTATAAGTAAGACAAGCGAAAAATGTAATGACGGACAAACTTGTTCATATACAACGAGGGTGCAGGACTTTAATCAAGAAACGGGACAATTTGGCACTTCTTTGATGGATTTTGAGAGTCGAAGTTTTATTGTCATGTTCACTTTTTCAACACTTTTCTTGTGAATTTTCCTTAGATCGAATGAAGTGACTATTTTCATCCCTTATGATTTTAACCCTATTGTACCCTTGCTTATGTCTGGAGTCAAAACTGTCTAAATAAAAAGTAAGTGCATAGTTTAAAATCAACCTAAGCTGTATTCTTTGTTTTTGAATAATGTACAAATCGAAAATTCAAATTCAAATTTTTGTAATTATCATTGTGATTTAATTTTATTCTTCGACACTTGTAATCTTAGATAATGTTGTACTACCCACTGACAATGTAATGAAAATTATATATAAATAATATAAAAATAGTGGAAATTCACAATCGAATTCGAAGAAAAGACGGATAGGTGATTTTTTAGTGCAATAATATTTTACTGCAGAAAAAAAAGTTCTGTGTAAAACCCATCACGACGAGGAATGTACCTAGTTTTAATTTAAATAACATGCGAATGACAATTTAAATCACATTTTGTGTCAATTTAAACCACCACAGAATCTCTATTCGAACAAATAAGCGATACGTGATGGAGCCACTTCTGGCAGGAAACTTTTTAGATTCACTTTTTTATTTTAATGTTCGTGTTTCCAAAGGGCAGTGAAAAAGGAGAAACAAATAAAATTTAGATTTAGTTACAAGTTTACTTTTTCAGCCTTAACAAAGAACTAAAGCAAATTTTATATAATTTATTTACATAAATAAACCCTTATCCTCCATTATCCCCCTCATGGATAGTACCAAAGAATTCACCAGAGGTCAGTCGTGTTCCTTATTTTAAAAATCAAAATAGACGATTCCTTAAAGTATCTGAGTGGCTCTGGTTTCTGAAATAATTCATATGTAGTTTATTTCCAGATATCTATTGACGTTTGTTACCCATTGTTGACACACTACATTAGGTACTTGGAAATTAAACTGCAAGTGAAATTTCCTTAGAAACCAGAGCCCCTCTGAAACTTTATGGAATTCGAGAAAATAAGGAACACGACTGACCTCTGGATTCTTTGGTACTATCCATGAGGGGGATAATGGAGGATATAAAGGGTTTATTTATGTAAATAAATTATATAAAATTTGCTTTAGTTCTTTGTTAAGGCTGAAAAAGTAAACTTGTAACTAAATCTAAATTTCATTTGTTTCTCCTTTTTCACTGCCCTATGGAAACACGAACATAAAAAAGGGCAAATAAAAAGTGTCCTGCCAGAAGTGGCTCCATCATGTATCGCTTATTTGTTCGAATTAATAACTAACTGGAATACAATAAACAAGGTCTATAAACCTAAGAAAATCAAGGTAGACATCAGTTTGGGCTAGGCAAGGCGACGAGTTTGGCTTTGATTTTAAAAGGCAACGTTGCCGTTGCTTCAGTCGGCGTCACCATAACTGTAACGTTGAAACATTACAACGTTGCATTTACATTTAAACATAACACACAGTATTATGCCATCATTATAATCTCATCTGTTTTAACTAACATTATGTGTCATTGCACCAGTATTATTCGGCACTAAATGACCCATGTTTAATGTTTATGACCTCACACTTAACTAATTTCCATGATATATCGCTGTGAATTAGCCATATCTAGTTGAAAAACAGAGCCATTTTCATTAGATTTGTTAAACTCTTCTACGCCGATAGATTCGAGCCAAAAAATAATATTATGTGTATTATACATAACGGATGTATTTAGATTTTATATGAACCTATCCGGATGCATTTTATTGGTTTTATTATGTTAATGTTATTATTTACCAATTTATATTTTTGTGTTAATACCACGGACAAACACCTCTTAGGTGTTTCGTGGTCTAGTGACTCATTACATTGTATTATTTATGTGTGTTTCTAAATAAAATACTGAAATAAAAAAAAAGTTAGACACGAAAACCTAAATGTGCTCAAATTTTCTCATTCTAATGACATAAAATTAACAACTCTATATTTAAGTAGAGTCACAGTTACAGGACGTTTTATGAATCTTTCATATTGATACATTGTTAAAACATTGACGTTAAAATCTTGATAAATTAATAAATATTAAATATTGTTAATTTCAATTAAAATATTTTCGAAGAACTTGCATCCCCCCTTAATTTCAAACACTAATATAAACATAGTAATTGCCTAGTCGGCTGTAATAAAAAGTAAAACTTTGGCAATAACATGTCCTAAATATCGCCAACTTTTTAACCATTCACCATTGGGTATGTGAGAAATATTTAGCATACCTAGCAATTTTTTTAATCGATCTTAGCAATACCAATACAAACTTGTAAATAAAATATGTGCCCCAACTCGAAGAAAATATCAAAAATATAGCCTTTTCTGATTTTTCACTACAGTTTTGGGCCAATGTTGTAGTTATAGCGTTTATATTGATAAGATTGAATAAAAAATTAGTAACTCTATTTATTTTTCACATTTTTTGTAAAAAAAAAAAAAATCAGTTCAATTCAGTTGAATTTGTTCAGTGAATGTGAAATAAATCAAATTGACAAAGAATCATTGTATTGCTACGAATCTGAAATGTATTAGTAAGAAAACAAGCGCAACGCAATGCATTACTTTTCAAAAATCATATTTAGTGTCGTATTAAATCCCGATGATAACGTAGTACATTTCAATCAGAGTGTGGTATTATGTAGATCAATCAAGAAGTGTTAATTGATGAAAACATAGAAAACTAAGGAAACTTTGTGTCTTGAGTTGAACGCTCATCTAATAATTATCATGAGCGACCAGAGATATATGATGTTCAATAATTTATAAAATCTGGACTATACGAGGGAGCAGGGCCCCATATTGCCCCCCCCCCCCCCCCCCCCCTTACTTTCAACGGTTATACCGGGTGGCGCAAAAAAAATCACCCTGATTGAGAGGTCCCTATATAGAAACTATTATAGATAGGATTCTAAAATTTGAACACATATTAGAAAACATACCAAAATTTAATATGAGCAAGTTTCAAAATCATTGCTATTGTAGAAAAGAAGTTACAGCTGTTCAAATTTGGTTGTCAAAAATTGATTATACGGATCTCAAAAAGCACGCGTCGTGAAAACTTCCAATGGCCGGGACGCTGTTTCTTCAAAACTACGTACGAGATCAAGCTGAAAATTTCAAATTATATTGAAAATAGATTAAGATCGTTTGTGTAAAAATTTCAATTAATTTGAACTAATGAAACGAGATTTATGGAATCTTGAAGTTGAGCTTAAAAACAGAATTGTGAGAAAAAAGCACTTTTATAACGTGTGTAATAAAAGTTTAGAAATAATCTACATATTCTGATTTAACGCTTAACTTCAAGATTCCATAAATTTCGTTCCATTCATTCAAATTGATTGAAATGTTTCATTTTCAATAAATCAAGGTAACTATCACCAAACTCACAGATAATAATGTGCCAGATATTCTGAATGGTGTCAACAAGATGTCTTAACAATGAATGACGTCACAATGCAATGAATTACAAGTCTAATTATGTTCGTTGAACACAAACAAACATTCTTCAGGATCAGCTGGAATTGTCCGGTGTGTTCTTCCCAGAAGTTTGCCACATTGAAAGGTGATTTCACCTTGATCCGAGCAACAAGTAAACAACAAGCAACAAGTTCACAACACGCAGTCTACTTTCTTAGTCGCGTTTAACGGCGCACTGCTCTGCAACTAGGCGACTAATAACAATTACGTTTTATAATTAATTGAATAAAAAAATAACTAAATAAGTGTCATGTTTTTGTAGCATATTCATTAATAGTTGTTGCTACAAAATATAAACATTTAATACCTTTGTACTTCAAAATGTTTCCAAGAAAAAAATCCTAAAAATGTCAAATTTAACATGTTAAATTGGAAATTTTAGGAATCTGATCTGAGGAATTTGTGACTCCGCGTAAATGGGGAAAAAATGGTTTGTTAAAATTTCCATTTTTTAAATTTTAGAATTTGAAAATTTGAAAATTCGGAAATGTGAAATTTGATATTTGAGAATAAGTGACTGAATTGCAACTTTACACAAGGTCGTTCGGCAACGACTGTGTCAATTCCAGTGCCGAGTTCATTGTCCCTGCTAATAATAGAGCTCCGGTGTGCTAATTGTTGTTGTCGGGAGCAACATCGACGTGAAGAGACGCGAGTTCAAACTCCAGGGGTCATTCACGAAACTTTTTGACATACTTTGGAAATACGCTACCGGGGGCCGTCAATGCTATTCCTTATCTGGAGTAACTGCGATGTTGCATCCCCATAGCGGGGCCCGGACACGAGTATTGTTGTGATAGGCTCTCAAGTTCTCAACCCAGACCTAAATCGGACCTATGATATAGTATTTTACCTTCTATTATAATTCACGAAGGCCGTGAATTTATTGTAAAGGGAGATAAGATCGTCCGATTTAAAAATTAATTTTACTGTGAAATAGGAATGTGTTTGGTTGAAAAGTGAAGGTATTGAGTGGAGACGTGCTGGAAGGTCATAAAAAGCAAAAGGGTTCGTAAATAATACGTAGAATATTGATAAATATCGAGATTTAAGTTTGGTTTTGCTGTGGTTCGGGATTGGAAAAAGGAAGAGAGATTTGTCACGGTGACATGGGGTAAAATTTCACTGCGGGTCAAAAACTTCCTTTAAACTTTTTAAACCAAGGTGTTTAAAGTGAAAAAATTGTTGATGCATTTGAGATCCAAGATGAAGAGGAGTGTAAATGAAGGTGAGGTCAGCTTGGTTGAAAGACTCATGATGGAGGTACGGGAATTGAAGGAAGAAATATCCGATATGAAGATAAAACAGGAAATAGTACATGAAGAGTGGAAGAAAGAAGTTGCTGGTATTAAACAAATACATGAACAAGCAGATAATGACTCAATTGACATGTTTGCTGAAAGAATGGTTTGGGAAAGTGAATGCAAAGAAGAGTTGAAAAGAATAAAGAAAAGTGTATTGGATAGAAATGTATGGGAAGAGAAAATGGTGAAGAGAAGTATATGGTATGTAAACGAATTGATTAGGTTAGAAGAGGAGAGACGGACTGATAGATTAGATAATATTCAGGAAAGAGATCGAGAGTGCCAAGAACAAATGGGGGAGAGAGCAAAGTTTGTTGGCAAGTGGCAAGATATAACAAATAGGTTAGAACAGTTAATGAATACAGTCAATGATAATCATAAAAAACATTATGTGGAGATGGCAGAGATCTTGACAACAGGCGGAAGCAGTGAAACGAGTATTCAATTGAACGTGCATAAAGAAAACCAACCACAAAGCAATGTTCAAGAAGTAAGTTCGTCGTGTGAATCATTGCATAAGCAAGATAAACATCAGCAAGAACAGCGACAGAAACAGAAGAAAGTGCAGAAAAGGAAAGCAGAACAAGAGAACAAAAATGAAGAAGAAAATAACATGATGATTGAGAACGATACTCAGGAAAAAGATGATCAAGATTATGAAGAGAAGTCCGAGAAGAGTCATTTGAAGAGGAGTGATGATAATCAAAAGTCGTTTGAAGAGATTTAGAGCATTGGAAGATACAATTTTATTGATGGGAGATGTGAGTGGCAGTGAAGCCTGGGTTTTCGCGTTGGGTGAGGGATGTCATGTGAGAAGGGAGCCTGGAATAAAAATCAGGGAAATTACTGCAAGAATTGAAGATGGATGTTATGCAAAACAGAGTGGGCTGAAGAAAGTAATTTTTCAAGTGGGAAATAGGGAAGTTTGGAATCGGTTGGATAAAGACGAGATAATGAAAGATTTTGAGGATTTGATGCAAGTCTCTACAACCTTTTTTGGTCCAAAGATAAAAATAGGTATTGTGGGTTTACTAAGTAATTACTCAGTAACTTTGAATGAAGGGTTGAAGAAGATGGCGAAAGAGAAAGAGGTGGAATATATTGAATTGGAATACACACCAGGATTCTTGATGGATAGAAGGAAGTGGGCCCGAGAAGTTGGAAGAAAATTGAAAATGAGGGTTGAGGAGAAGGTTGTTATTAACAAGAAGAATGTTTGGACTCAGTCGAAGCGGGGTTTTCGGACAAGTTGGGTTTCAAGGATAATATTATAGGAAGGAGAATGATGAAGTATGTGAAGAAAAGCAAGACTAATAGGGAAGGTGGAGGTTACAGATATAGAAGAAGAGAAGTTATAAGGATGGGAACAATAAATATTGTCACGTTAAATGGGAAAATAGAAGAAGTGATTGATGAAATGAAAGAGAGAAAGATGCATGTGTTGGGTTTGAGTGAAACAAAATGGAGAGGAGAAGCCAGAAGGGTATAAAGAATTGAGAGATGGTTATTGTATATATTGGTGTGGTGATAAAGAATGTAAATTTGGAGTTGCAATTATACTGTGTCAAGAAATGAAAAGCAAGGTTGTGCAAGAAGAGTACATCAATGAGAGGTTAATTAAATTGAAATTGTTTTTCGAAGAAATGTTAGTAGACATTTTACAAGTTTATGCACCTCAAGTTGGAAGGAAAATGGCTGAAAAAGAAACTTTTCTTGAGCTTGTAGAAGAAAATATATCTCTTGAAAGTACATTTGTAATGGGTGACTTAAATGCAAAGGTTGGAAGAGAAAGAAGAGGATTTGAAAAGGTTTTGGGAAAAAATGGATATGGATCCAGGAATAAGGAAGGAGTAAATTTGTTAGAAGTTTGTGCAAGAAATGGATTGGTGATTGGAAATAGTATGTTTGAGAAGAATGAAAAGAATATGATCACGAGGTATGGTTGGGATGGGAGATCGAAATCGGTAATTGATTATATAATATACAGTGACGCACTTAGAAAAATGGTATTGGATGTAAAGGTTGTACCGCATGTGGCGTTTGATGGTGATCATCGACTATTAATAGCGGATATACGAATGCCAAGAAAATGTGTTGAAAGAAGAAAAGCGAAGAGAAGAAGAAAATTGAAGGTATGGAGATTGCAGAATGATGAAATAAGAAAAGAATTTAAAATGGCAATAGAAGAAAATATGCCAGTTGGGGATCTTAATTTGGTAGAAGAGGAATGGATGAGTTTTAAAAATGCTATATTGACTATTACAGAAAATATATGCGGGAGGACAAAGGGATTGAGAAGAAGAAAGGAAACACCGTGGTGGACAAATGCAATTAAGTGTGCAGTAAGAAAGAAAAGAAAAGCATGGGTTAAAAAAGAAGAGTGCAGAACAATATTGAATATAAATAAATATCAAAGGATGAAGAGATATGTTCACTTTTTGGTTTCAGAAGAAAAATCGAAGACAATGAACGAATTTGTTGAATGTCTAGAGAGGGACTTTGAGGCAAACAAAAAGATGTTATATTCTGTAGTAAAATGTAAGAGGCAAGATAATAGAACAACAAATTATATGGTAAATGAAAGGGGATGCCTTACAAATGATGTGGAGGAAATACAAGATATGTGGAAGCACTACTTTTCAAAGTTATTGAATGATGACAAAGGTGGTACTGAAGACAAGGAAATAAGTGAAGAGTGCGATAAATTGAATTGTCAAGATGATATGGTAATATTTGGGGAAGTTGAGGTGGCAGTAAAAGGGATGAAAAATGGAAGATCGCCGGGAGTGGATGAGATAAGTGTGGAAATGATAAAGGCAGGTGGTAAAGCTGGATTGGAGTGGTTTTACAGAGTTGTGGCATCGGCATGGATTCAAAAAACTGTACCAAGGGATTGGAGGAGAGGTGTTATTGTACCATTGTTTAAGAAAGGGGATCGCAAGAAATGTAGCAACTATAGAGGGATAACACTCATGAGCCAAGGAGCGAAGATATACGAACGAATTATAGAGAAGAGGATACGAAGTGTAGTTGAAGAGGATTTGAAAGATGAACAATATGGATTTAGAAGAAACAGATCTACGATAGACCTTATATTCGCTATAAGGACCATTATGGAGAGAAATTGGGAGATGGGAAAGGAAATATGGTTAGTGTTTCTGGATATTGAAAAAGCGTATGATCATTTGCCAAGGGATAGGGTGTGGGAGAGTTTAGAAAAGAGGGAAATAGACAAGAAGTTGATTGAAAGAGTACAGAGTTTGTATGTTGGATGTGAGAGTTGTGTGGAAACAGTGGGAGGAAGAACGGGCTGGTTTAGTGTGAGATCAGGAGTAAGGCAAGGCAGTGTGTTGTCACCTTTGCTGTTCATTATGGTAATGGATGATATAATTCGGGAGGTGGAAAGGAATGAAGATCTAGATTCGCAAACTGGGGTATATGCGGATGATGTTGTAATTTGGGGAGAGACTGAAGAGTTGGTACAGAAGAAAGTGGATGTGTGGAACGAAGTGATAAAAAGATATGGAATGAAGATTAGTAGTGAGAAGAGTGAATATTTGGTTTTGGAGAAGAAGAAAAATGGGCTTGTAAGAAATGGTTTGAAATTGGATGGAAAAGATATTAAACAAGTAGAAGATTTTAGTTATCTAGGAAGTTTGGTTACAAAAGACGGAAAGTGTTCGAAAGAAGTTAAAAGAAGAATACAGAAAGCAGACGGGTTTTATCAAAAAGTTAGAAAATTAGTATGGAATAGGGATTTACCTCTTAAATTTAAATTAGTATTATACAAGCAATATTTTTTACCGATATTATGTTATGGGGCGGTGACGTGGAATTTGGGATGGAAGGAGGAGAGTATGGTACAAGCAGAAGAGATGAAGTTCGTGAGAGGAATGGCAAATATATCGATGAAGGAACATGTTAGAAGTATGGTGATAAGGAAGAAGATGGGTGTGGAGAGTGTTGGGTTCAAAATTGGGCGAGAAAGACTGAGGTGGTTTGGTAAACTTAAGAGAATGAAAGACAGTAGAAGAGCCAAAAGTGAATTTGGAAAGTATGTGGAAGGTAAAAGAAAAGTTGGGAGGCCAAGAGATAGATGGATTGAACAGGTGAAAAGAGATGTTGAGGAACGAGGTGAAAGATGGGAAGAAGTTGAAAGGAAACATTTGTGGGAAAATCAAGAATTATGGGAACAAATAGTTACTAAAGTGGAGGTAGTAGAGGAGGATGAGGATGAAGAAGAAAAAGACGGAGGAGAAGAAGAAGAATAAGAAGAAGGAGAAGAAGAACAAGAAGAAAAAAGGAAGGAGGGGAGGAGGATGAGAAGGAAGACAAATGTGACAGGCCTGGCTAGCCGGCATTACTAAATGTATTTAGCCTATAAGAAATTTTTACTCTACCTAGTGTGGAATTAAGTGTTTATAAATGTAAATAAATATGTGATAATAAAAAAAAAAAAAAAAAATTACAACAAAATTCCACAGCACGCACACTGGGTATAATTGAAAAGGTGTCATACAGTATTTAAAAATTTAACACAAAAACATTCACAAATTACAAATGATTTTTGGGTGTAGGCAACTAAAAAAGACGAGGTGCCCTGAAGAATATCCTGGTGAAGTGGGAGAGGGGAATATGAAGTTACGCCACAGGTTATAATCTAACACAGTGGTACTCAACCTTTTTGACTTGCGGGCCAATAATACGAGTTTGCTTTTGATGGCCGGCCGCATTTTTTTAAGTACAATAATGCTCATCAGGTCATCAGGTGCCTGATGGTCATCAGGTGGGTTCATTTCAGACGCGTAGAAACTGCTTTTATCATGGGACTTTTGTCAGTGATCAGATTGCGATAAGAGACACACACTTCAAAGTGATGTTTCAAGGAATTTACTCTAAAATATGATTACTATTTGGGATTCTGACTGCCAATAATCTGCCAATATGTTTGTTTTGAAGCATTTATTGAGCTATAAAGCTATAACAAAACATTTTTTTTATAGTACATGGTTTCATGATCTCAATGATTCTCTTACAATTTTTGTTACCCATAATTTAAATTCACTCAGGTTTTTGTTCATCTTCAGCTCTTCAGTCATGTTTATTATATTCCCGTACACCTCCATAAGCTAAACTATTACTTACAAGATTTGAGTTACATTGTTTAAGATAAATCATAAATGTCCATTTTATTGGTGTTACGTATATTCATGTCCTCCATCATTCTTCTGTTGAATTACTTGGTCAAGATAAGTAGGCATTGAGCCATACATAAATGAAGTATGCTTTATAAATGAAGCACAATTGCAGTAAATGAAATGCTCTTTAGAAGAGTCGGCTGCACTTGAATGTAAGCATTGGAGATAATATTTCCTACATACATATTAAATGTCTCTAAGGTAAATTTTTTCGGTAAAGATATCATTTTGAATATAAATATATTCCGAACAAATTATTTTCATTAAAATTTATAAAGAAACCACCCAAGGCTTTTTTTAATCAAAATAGGCAGCCATCCTTCTCCCCTGAAATATTGGAATGTAATCACTTTGTTGTCCGGATTTAAGCTTTCAATTAGTGTATCCGACTTCGTGTCCTAGAGACGCGATCTCGTCCTCGACGCCTGCGCATGACGCGGCGTCGGCGTCGGTATATAAGCGACGACGCCGCGACGCCACGGACTCATCGTGTGGGCGTCGCGGCGACCGCAGCATCACATCGCCAGTGTCGGGATCGGATGAATATCTTCAACAACAACACATCGCAAGGCGGGATAGCTTACACACAATACCAGGTGAGAAATAGTTGCAAACATCCGTTGTGGAAAACAAATTGGACTTTTTAAATAAACATTTTAAAATAATACTAATTATTTTTTACTTACATGTTCATTGGGATATTGCACCCTGTTTATTATTTTATTTTGTAAATTATTTATTTCGTGGTTAATTAGTTAAAAATATGATATATTATTATTTCGGGATTGAGTTCTTCCTACTTGCTTTTGAAATATTGTCCAAAAGAAAGTACACTAACTCGTTCCCGAAAGAATTATGTATCATAATTCATTTAGTTATGCGAATTTAAAAAAGTATATTTTGGTTTTTAACATTTATTTTGACTTGGCCCTTTTTTGATATCGCTAGGTACTTTTCAGCGCTGAATTTTTAGATTTCTTTCTTCTATTTTTTTATAGTTGAAGATACTTGGCTGGTATTTTTACAAGGAGTGTTTTTTAAGGGGCTCAAAGAAGCACCCACTTATAAAACAAATTTTCTCTCTCAAACGGTCGAGCGCTTGTATATCACAGCTTATATCGTCTTATTATAATTTTCTAATTCTCAGACAGAAAGGGCGAAAAACGTTAGCAGGAAACGTTACCTAAACGTTAAACGTTACCGAAACGTTAACGGTTTGGAAAAAAGTATACATTTTAAAATCATACATAAATGTTTCTTGTCAGAGTGCAACAGAAATGTTAACAAGAAAATTATGCGCAACCATTTTAAGGCACTTTTTTTTCATAGGGCGATTTTTTACTATTATTATAGTACGACTGGGAAATATTACTTTTGTACAAGAAGGCTCTCAAATCATACTTTTTTGTTTTTATTAAGACATTCTTATTCTTAATTTATTTGAAATTATTTGTGATAACTTTCCAAAATATGTTAATAAATAACTATAAATTACGAAAAAATTTAATGAAAAATGTGAGTTTTGCTTGCCAAATGTGTAATTGCATGGATTTGACGCGTTTTGTTGGAGTTGGTGTTTTGGAGATGACAAGTTATGATTTAAAACACGCTTTTTAGATGACTTTAAAAAGAGAGGCTATACTGGGGGCTATATACCTCCATAGCCTAGCCTCTCTAACTAAACAGCAGATGTTTTTCTAGAGAACAAAAATCACAATGGCTAACTCATTTATATAAAAGTGAACCAGGCAAGTTTTTATTCAATAATGACTTAATTATTGTTAAATAACAAAAAAAAAGCTGAAATAATAAAACACCACTTGTATCAGTATTGTATTTCGAGTTGTACTAAACTAAAATTCATTGGTATTGAGTGCATATAGATATATTTTCCATGCATTTTCTCTGCCTTTCTGCCAACCAATCCGGCTGTAATTTCTTCATTTCAGTTGCATGGACGTAATAATATTTTTATGTTGCTATTTTCGTTTGTATTTTTGATACAAATTATTGTGTATTTAAAAGTGATTGGCTAACAGCGCGAGCAGTTCAGTAGTCTCAGTAGTTCGATTTGCCATATTTGATCTAATTTGATATCATTCTTGCAAAAGTTGAGTTTTATCTTTACGTATACTTCTTTTTATGACAAAGATAATCTCAGAATGTTATATTTCAATTCCCACGAAAAAGTGCATTTTCTGGTGTCCTAGAGATATCCTACACCAAAGCAGGTTTTCCGAATAAATCGGAGTCTCGGTTCCAGGTGTTTGCATAGTTCCTTACTAATGCCACGACCGCCTCCTTCCCACTGTGCATTATTCTCATCAACATCGCCCATCATCATCATCATAATCATTCATCCGTCGCTATTAGCCTCGCTGCAGAACAGTGCGACGTTAAACACTATTTACATAGTTTATTTACTACATTCAGTTAGTGAGATCATACATAACCAAACATCAGGCGGTATAAATAACACAAACATTGAGTATCAAAACTGTTTCTTGATGTTTAGAAATCTGCTAGATATAGTATGCTGTTGGTTCACATTTATTTCAATAGAATCTACAAAGTGCCAACAATAGGTATAAATTGCCCCATTTGTCACGGCCAAATTTTCTGTCAAATAATGTTTATCAAATCTTTGGCAGTAATAGAACTTGTTCTGCATTCCCTAGGTCTATAACATGACAATAGATGACAATAGATACGATCAAACAAACACTTTGCAATACCGTAATATTTTCATTTCTTTGAATCAAAGATTTGATCAAATGATTTGACTGAAAATGGGACCGCTGTGGATTTTGAAAATGTCGTGACGTTGTTGATTCTATAAAAGCCGAAATGGGAGATGATCTTATCTGAGGATTAAAGTTGACGCGAAGTTGACAAAATAATAAGAAAATGCTTTTATATTTTGTTAATAATTAGGGGCAGAGTTAAATGGAACACGTTATTCCGAGATATTCAAGATTCAAGGGATTTCCTTTCAAATCACATTTCTAAAGGCACAATGAGATGAGAAAGCACACAATAATGAGTTGTGTAGAAACAAAACATCCCATGCTAAGAGATCAACAGGAAAATATTTTGTCTGTCTATGTGTTTTGCCCGCACTGCCCAGGTCAAACCTATGATCCAAACGTTCTGAATTTGTTTAGTTTTTGAACCAGCAATTAATACTGGAACCGTTTCACCAATCAACTTCAAATTTTGATGGTCATCGGAACCAACATTTTGACAATTTTCAGACTAATCTGTCGTTTTCTTAAAAAAGTATTGACATTTTGCGGACATTCTATGCGTTTGGAAATATTTGTCAAGTTTTTGAAAGAACATTTCAGTTATCACTTCTTTTTTGACGCATTTCGTGTCGGCTCTTTCCAACGTCTGTAGAGCAAAAAAAACGCATATCAATTCGCATGAAATACGAATGCTCGCTCATCAACGCGTTACACAGAGCGATTTCCTGGTGTAATATAATCAATTAAATAAAAATTGTGAAGAGCGAGATAATTGTCAAAGAGATGGCTAAACGCAGGAATAATAAAGCGTCAAGCCTTGGCTCAAATAATTATGATTTTTTAATTTTGATTTCAAAACCTTCGCCTTCTCGAGTTTGTTGAAAATGATCGCACGCGGAAATGAGCCACTGCACAATGGATTCAGATACATCAAACAAAAGATTTCACTTCATTTCGCACAGTCGAACATTTTCGCATGCGGTTTTGATTCGAGAATATAGGAGAGTACCTAACTCAAAATAATTCCGTAAACAACATCTGGGGGCCGTGAAAAGTGGGAGTGAGTATGAGAAAAATATAGGGAAAAAATTGTTATCAACCAATAAGAATCCAGCAGGTTTAGATTCTATTGGTTGATACCGATTTCTTCACTATTATTTCTCATACTCACTCTCACTTTTTTCAGGAATAGGGCCCCTGAACCATGGTCAACAGGGATCTAGTGGTGGGCCCCCAGCACCATGCGGGCCCGAAGCGACAGACCAGGAAAATTGTCTAATTTCAGAAACGAATTTGGGGCGTTCTACGCGATTTGCCTACTTTTATCTGGACAAATGACGTCTACAGAATCTAAATTTAATATTAATTTAATAGTTGTTTTTAAATCTCTCATGGGGGGCTGGTGAAGTGGACTATGAGGTAGCCATTGGGGGTGGAACTATCAATACATTCCCCATTGCATTCAACCATGTAGCTAACATGCAACTCCTGGCTGTCAACACACGGCTTGAGCACGCGGTGATGAATCTCGCTGGCTGCGAGATCCTCCCTGTGACGTCAGAGCTGGAGCTGTATGACGTCACTGGTGGATGACGTCAGCGCGTATCGATCGCGTCACAAATAGCGAGTCACGTGACGGTGTGAATCTGAGCCGAGCGCAACATTGCATGGGGATGATTATGTAGGGGGTGTTACGTGCTGTGGGCCGCGCAGAAGACATTGCATGGGGATGATTATGTAGGGGGTGTTACGTGCTGTGGGCCGCGCAGAAGACATACAAGTCAGCATTGGAATGGTTTGGATAAGAATGTGTTCTTGGAGCTGGTATTGGAAGATTGCACTGTGCAGAAGTTTAAGGAATTGATAAGGGGTTGATGTTTCATAATTTGTATTTAATTTTGTTCCTCTTAAGGGTACCTATTCGAGGGATATCACGCGACCAAAAATATAAAATAGGAAATTGGCAAAACTAAACTACTCACCCAAAGTTGTGAGAAAGTTTTTTCCTCTTTATAAAAGTGATTCTACAACTCAAGTGACCTTTTTCACCTCAAAAATATTCCTTTTCAAAAAAAATTTCCGATATATTTCTATTTCAACGGGATTTTAATCAGTCCCATAATTATCACTCTACTGACTTGCATGTTGTCTCATCGTCGTCGTTATAAATAGTCGAAGAAAACAACACTGCAATTTTTTCTATACCTTTATTTATTATCTGGCCACAGTCCCTAATAAATGATGACTTCATCAAAGAGATACCTTTATTTATTATCTGGCCACAGTCCCTAATAAATGATGACTTCATCAAAGAGAAATTGCGAGACTTAAAGAAATCCCACTGAAACAGCAATATATCGGTAAAAAATATTGAAAATGAAAGTTTTTGAGGTGATTAAAGTCAAGTAGTTTGGCTCATTTCGTATTTTACATATAATATGATCACTCGAATACCCTTAAGGTGCTGCAAGCGCGAGCGATTTTGATGCTTTTTGTAGACACTTTTTGCGATACGATTGGAGACGAAATAGGTAGACCAAATTATTTGAAATTTTAATCGTGATTATATAAAAGACAAACTTGGTTATCCCTTGGTACATTTTTAATTTTTTGTTTCGTTAATTAGTAATAATTAGTGGATTTTTGGTAAAAAAAAATTAGCTATACTTTCTGGTCTCCTTGGGCGCCGAATAAAATTAAATTTCAAAAAATGTGCCAAAAGAATACCCCTAAGTTTGTCTTTCATCTAATCACAATTAAAATTTGAGTTCAATTGGTTCACGGATTGGTCTCCAATCATATCGCAAATTTCATAGTTTTGCGCGGTTTCGTTGAATAACCGGCGCCTAATTAACGATGCAAAAAGTTACACTCACTTATGAAACAATTTTTCTCTCTCAATTTTCTAAAACGGCCGAGCGCTAGTATCACCTTGATATTCTTAGTAATTATAATGTTATTGATAACTAGAGTGTAATTGTTTTCCCTGCCACATTAACTGTAAATTTATATTGCAAAATCTTTAAAAATAAATGAGATTTGTTTTTTTTGAAATTTCCACAAATTAACAAAGAAATGCGAATTTCTAGAAGATCATGGCATCGCTAAATTAATAACTGTCCATCGTTACTAAGGAAAAAAGTCTAAAAGTCGAAGGCTCAAGCGGTTTAGCACTGTAAAAAATAATATAGCCAAAACAGGAAAAAATCAGAAAACAGCACATTAAGAGATCAACCAATCGGTGTCAGGTCTCATATCTACATATTATGTTGTTTACTTATTGATAATCATGTCTTACACAAACTCTTAAAAAATTAAACACTTCTCGTGTCTACTTTTTGAGATAATTTGAGTTTTCTTCCCAATGTTATCTTATGTCAGCCAAGTAAAATCATGCCATATTTAGGCTAATAATGAAGATATAATTTTTATGTAATCGCAACTTTGAACAAAGAACTTATTTCCTGATAGATAGTTGGACATTCTATTAGGGAAAAAATTGAAAACTTTTCCAACGTGTGCCATTTTAAAAGATATAAACCAAAAGCGAAATGATTTTCCTATACGTGTAAGTAACACGTTTTGTTCAATTTCGGAAGACAATAAATTGTAACATCATTATAAGACAGTAGTTGGAAGCTCTAGGAAAACGCTCGGTGTAACGCGTTGATGAGCGAGCACCCGAACGCGCAATTCATCTCGAATAGACATTTTGGAACGCACAGAACATAACATCCATATTTAATTGAAATATGATGATACTCTCAATCAACATAAAAGTATCTGCTTTTTATTGGAACTTAGATTATCCATCTTATTTATACACCCAGGTTACATAAAGAAAATCAGATCCAAGATGCTTTGGAATAATTCCCATTCATTTCGATACCATCACATTTCTATCAATAAATTTAAAACAGTAAAAAATGTCAATAAATGTATACTTTCTTCACCGGTTGTGCTGAAAATTAGTAAAATAAGAGAAAATGGTAGTCTTTATGTCCATGCAAAATTTGAACTTAATCAAAGCATTTTGATTTTCGACCAATCTTGAGATATTTCCATTTTTGAACCAATCATAGGACAGCTCTCAAAAACTGTACACCAGTAAGTTAGAATGATATTAGCATGTGTGCAAAATTTCAGATCGATTGGAAAAATTGTTGCTTGTGGCGTCGGGCCAAACAAACAAAAACACAAAAAAAGAGAAAGTGTCAAAAAATGCAGAATGGAGACGCTCGCTACGCTCGCTCAATTATTATAATATGATTCTTTTTTGATTAAATATAGTTCAAATGTTGGGAAAACGAAAAAGTCGTGCATTATGGTATCTTCGAAAATAAATATTTGTGTTTTCGATCGGTTCTCCCCTTCTCGTGCCTAACCCCTCATGTATCAAGATTCTACGGCACAATGTGATCCTCCTCCCGCCTTTGCACAATATGTCCCCACCAGTGTTGTCGATTTTCCCGAAATTTCGAAACAAAAGAAAAGCAAAACGCATAAAGCAAAACCGCTCTTATTTAAGAGCGATCGATCGAGGCATAGTCCAGATCGTCATATTTTTTGTGCACTTATTGATATTCATGCCATAACCAATCCCTGAAAAAATGATTCATTTTTCGTGTCTAGTTTCTGAGATAATTTGAGTTTTCTCCCCTATGTTATCTTATGGCAGCCAAGTAAATTCGATACATTTTAAGCTATATAAAGAAGTTATATGTTTTTTTTACCGAGAGATTTGAACAAAAGAACTTTTTTCTTGTAGATACGGACGTACTTTTAGGAAAAAAATTGAAATCGATGCCAGCGTGTACTATTTTAAAAGTTAGAAACCAAAGAGCTGTGCTCATTCTCTAATAACATAAAATTGAAAGCTCACTTTTGGACTGGAGTTGCAAACTAAGAGACATTGAAAGAATCTTTTATACTTAAATATAAGTAGTTGAAATATAGGAAAACGTTTTTTGAACTTATTCTTTCAAGAAAAAAATATTTTTGTATATATCGATCGCTCCAGCCACCTTAAGGTGCTGCAAGCGCTAGCGATTTTGCTGTTTTTTGTAGACACTTTTTGCGATACGATTGGAGACGAAACGGGTAGACCAAATTATTTGAAATTTTAATCGTGATTAGATAAAAGACAAACTTAGGGTTATCCCTTGGTACATTTTTAATTTTTTGTTTCGTTAATTAGTAATAATTAGTGGCTTTTTGGTGAAAAATTAGCTGTTTTCTTGTCTCCCTGGCCGCCGTATAAAATTAAATTTCAAAAATGTGCCAAGTGATAACCCTAAGTTTGTCTTTCATCTAATCATGATTAAAATTTGAGATCAATTGGTTTTCGGGTTTGGTCTCCAATCGTATCGCAAATTTCATAGTTTTGCGCGGTTTTGTTGAATAACCGGCGCCTAATTAACGATGCAATATGCAAAAATGAAAAAGTGCTACTAATATGCAATCAGAGTGGTCATGTGAACATCCTGTAAAAGTTACACTCGCTTATGAAACAATTTTTCTCTCTAAATTTTCTAAAACGGCCGAGCGCTAGTATCACCTTAAACGGCCCAATATTTTTGACTTCAGCTTCAAAGGCATTCTTTCGAAGTACTTCGCGCTTAGTATAGTTTTAGGACAACACTCGTTTAGCTCTGTTTCTTTACGGGGTGAATTCTAGGGTGAATTCCACAATAGGGGCGAGTTGGGCGTGTGACGTCACCATAGGATTTACGGGTTAAACCAAACTTTCCGCGTCAACCAACGAGCTCAAACCTGTGCCCAATAAGCCTGGGCTGTCTGATCCAACATGGATACCTGCATTTTCATTCGACTCAAGGTCACGCCCAGGTCGCCCAAATTGATCAGGTGCCAATGTTAAAAAATTAGGAAAAATGGGCATTTGGAACAAATACGGGGTGATACCGTATTTGGATCAGAACGCCCAGTTTCCCTATCCTTTTAACATTGTGACGTAAACACCTGGGCGTGACCTTGAGTAGAATCTAGTCGAATGAATGGAAATACAGGCATCCATGTTGGATCAGAAAGTCTGACCTCTTGAGCTTGGGCATTATGGGTACTGGTTTCAGCTCGTCTGTTGACGCGGCAAGTTTGATTTTACCCGTAAATCCTATGGTGACGTCAACGCCCAACTCGTTCCTATAATGGAACTCACCCCCGGTATGCAGCCCTGATCATATCTTGTCCTAGTGTGTTTCAGCCGCCATGTTGATGACGTCATGATCCACCACATCCACGAGGCCGCGTTGGCGCGCGTCCAACTGGCCGAGGAATACTCTGTACTGCGCACGCTCGTGCTACTACATGTGTCATGTGTTTCAGCCGCCATGTTGAGGACGTCATGATCCACCACATCCACGAGGCCGCGTTGGCGCGCGTCCAACTGGCCGAGGAATACTCTGTACTGCGCACGCTCGTGCTACTACATGTGTCATGTGTTTCAGCCGCCATGTTGAGGACGTCATGATCCACCACATCCACGAGGCCGCGTTGGCGCGCGTCCAACTGGCCGAGGAGTACTCTGTACTGCGCACGCTCGTGCTACTACATGTGTCATGTGTTTCAGCCGCCATGTTGATGACGTCATGATCCACCACATCCACGAGGCCGCGTTGGCGCGCGTCCAACTGGCCGAGGAATACTCTGTACTGCGCACGCTCGTGCTACTACATGTGTCATGTGTTTCAGCCGCCATGTTGATGACGTCATGATCCACCACATCCACGAGGCCGCGTTGGCGCGCGTCCAACTGGCCGAGGAATACTCTGTACTGCGCACGCTCGTGCTACTACATGTGTCATGTGTTTCAGCCGCCATGTTGAGGACGTCATGATCCACCACATCCACGAGGCCGCGTTGGCGCGCGTCCAACTGGCGGAGGAATACTCTGTACTGCGCACACTCGGCGAGGGCTGCTTCGCGCGCGTCATCCTAGCCAATCACAGACGCACCGACACCACCGTGGTGCTTAAGGCCATCCACACGGAGATGACCGTTGCCAAGGACTTCCACCGCGAGTTCCACTACAGCTACCACTTGAGTCCGCATCCCAACATCCTGTCGGTCTTCAACGTGGCCTTCAGATGCGACGACTTCTTCGTGTTCGCAGAGGAGTTTGCGCCGTGTGGCGATCTGGCGGGTAAGAGCAACTGTCTGCGCATTGTGACGTCATTCCCATAAGACCCATGATAAATGATTCCAAATTAGTTTTGCACACGCATTGCACACGCACGCACGGAGCCGAGTGCGAAGATGCTTTATATATTGCCGTCAGAGAAAAAAAATCACGTGCATTACATATTTGCATATTATTTGAAACACAAAACAATGGAAATGTTAGCAAAATATTTGATTCATAAATGTAGTAACTTATTCAATTGTTGCCTTTAATCTAATGGAATCTAAAAATTCTGCACTAACAAGTAGTTATATAAAAAAATGAGCCAAGTCAAAACTTTATTTGAAAATCAAAAAAATACTTAGCGCATCGTTTTTTAGGGCATTATAGGTAGGTATATTATTATAGATGTATATTTGATGTATATTTCATATCTGGCATATACTTCTGAACTATTTATATACACGATGCGCCAAGAATTTGTTGATTTTCAAATAAAGTTTTGACTTGGCTCATTTTTTGATATCACTACTTTTCAGTGCAGAATTTTTAGATTCCACTATTTTCTTTTATTATAGAAAAGACTTGGCTGGTATTTTTATACGGAGTGTATTTTATGGGGTTTAAATACTACACGATGCGCAAAGTATTTTTTGATTTTTCAAATTGTTTACTTAGCCCATTTTTTGATATCACTACTTTTCAGTGCTGAATTTTTAGATTTCTTTCATTTTTTTCATAGTTGAAGAGACTTGGCTACCTTCTTTACACGGAGTGTTTTTTTCTGGGATATCTATCACTTGGAATTCAAATGACCGTACAAGTGACTTGTAATATTAAATAAGGGTCCTGACACGTAGATGTTTCTCGACTTCTCAGTCTAGATCCGTAGTGTTCTGCATTAACAGGACCACCTCGAGTAGGCCATGACTGCTCGCCATGCACTACGGTCTTGACTAGGGAGGCTGTGTATTGCGCATACCCTCAGTCCTGCGGGATTGTCCACTTGGTCCCGAAATAATGTGTGTGTATACTTCACTGTTGAGTCCGTGTGCGTCGGCGCAGTGGCGTCTTCTTCATTTCTCCTAAAGCACATCACTGAATCACAACAAATCATGGAAAAAATTGCATGGCTGTAGTCACTAAAGTATGGCAATGGCCTCTCCGAAAACCAATGATAACAAAAATAAAAAGTCGAACCATAACTAACCTAATATTTATTTCCTACCACAGAGCACCTAAGTGAGTACTCCAAAATGGTAGCAGTAGGTATATCAAATCAGTTAAAATTATTTACAATTCCTAGGGACAGTTGAAATACCTTGCGCCAGTGAGAATGCCATTGAAGTCAAATGTCACCAACAGAGCAGTCTCGTAGAAGTTGTTGACCGTTCCATAACCATAGCCATTACTTCTAAACTCACCCTAAGTGGTGTTTAAGTGAAGCTTAACTCCATCGTCCTGAGCATATCTAGATCATGAAGATCTCTAAGGGCTCTTGGCCGTCTTCCTAGACCATGAAGATCTCTAAGGGCTCTTGGCCGTGTTTCTAGACCATGAAGATCTCTAATGGCTCTTTGCCGTGTTCCTAGACCATGAAAATCTCTAAGGGCTCTTGGCCGTGTTCCTAGACCATGAAGATTTCTAAGGGCCCTTGGCCGTGTTCCTAGACCATGAAAATCTCTAAGGGCTCTTGGCCGTGTTCCTAGACCATGAAGATCTCTAAGGGCTCTTTGCCGTGTTCCTAGACCATGAAGATCTCTAAGGGCTCTTGGCCGTCTTCCTAGACCATGAATATCTCTAAGGGCTCTTGGCCGTCTTCCTAGACCATGAAGATCTCTAAGGGCTCTTGGCCGTGTTCCTAGACCATGAAGATCTCTAAGGGCTTATAGCCGTGTTCCTAGACCATGAAGATCTCTTAGGGCTCTTGGCCGTGTTCCTAGACCATGAAGATCTCTGAGGGCTCTTGGCCGTGTTCCTAGACCATGAAGATCTCTAAGGGCTCTTGGCCGTGTTCCTAGACCATGAAGATCTCTAACGGCTCTTGTCCGTGTTCCTAGACCATGAAGATCTCTAAGGGCTCTTGGCCGTGTTCCTAGACTATGAAGATCTCTAAGGGCTCTTGGCCGTGTTCCTAGACCATAAAGATCTCTAAGGGCTCTTGGCCGTGTTCCTAGACCATGAAGATCTCTAAGGGCTCTTGGCCGTGTTCCTAGACCATGAAGATCTCTAAGGGCTCTTGGCCGTGTTCCTAGACCATGAAGATCTCTAAGGGCTCTTGGCCGTGTTCCTAGACCATGAAGATCTCTAAGGGCTTAAAGCCGTGTTCCTAGACCATGAAGATCTCTAAGGGCTCTTGGCCGTGTTCCTAGACCATGAAGATCTCTAAGGGCTCTTGGCCGTGTTCCTAGACCATGAAGATCTCTAAGGGCTTAAAGCCGTGTTCCTAGACCATGAAGATCTCTAAGGGCTCTTCTCCGTGTTCCTAGACCATGAAGATCTCTAAGGGCTCTTGGCCGTGTTCCTAGACCATGAAGATCTCTAAGGGCTCTTCTCCGTGTTCCTAGACCATGAAGATCTCTAAGGGCTCTTGGCCGTGTTCCTAGACCATGAAGATCTCTAAGGGCTCTTCTCCGTGTTCCTAGACCATGAAGATCTCTAAGGGCTCTTGGCCGTGTTCCTAGACCATGAAGATCTCTTAGGGCTCTTGGCCGTGTTCCTAGACCATGAAGATCTCTTAGGGCTCTTGGCCGTGTTCCTAGACCATGATGATCTCTAAGGGCTCTTGGCCGTGTTTCTAGACCATGAAGATCTCTAAGGGCTCTTGGCCGTGTTCCTGGAATGATCCCTAAAGTGATTCTTACGGCATGGTTATGGACACGACGTCTGCGGCGTCCAGAGGAAGAGGCGTCGACCCGTGACGTCATATCCATGTCCTGGAGCAACAGAAAACATCATAAATACATGCGTCGTGAGCCGATAACCTTGTCATCTAAATACCAACCTGCACAGGGAATCAAAAGGTATCATGCTGCCATGAAGTAAACTTAAACAAATTATAAATGGTATTTGAGCTAACTAGGAAAACGCTCAGTCATTGTAACTCGTTGATGAGCGAGCACGAGTACGGGCAAATTCTCCAAGTCGAACCGGAATTTCGTACCAAATGCACAGAAAACATATACATCCACATTGAATTCAAATATGATCCAGTCAATGAACATAAAAGTAAATGCTTTTCATTGGATCTTGAAGACCAAAACAGACATTCCTGCGCGTGCGTGAAGTTGACAATTTTACACATTGATCCGTGTGAAATCTCTAAATCACTTCATATTTAATACGAAAATCATACTGCATTAAGAAGGCTGTTACCTAATTTTCGATTGTTGATCTTTTGCTTTTTAAAATTTGTTTTTGTCTGCTTTAAATTTATTTTAACAAAGTACATTTTATATCACTCATTGATATCAAGAATACTATTATTTAATTACAGATAGGTGAACTTTGAATTCCGTTTATTTAAAAGTGTGAATTGAAACTAAATTGATATTTCTTGTGACCACGGGAAGACACGGAATGGTACGTAGTTCCAAACCTGATATAGATGGCAATTTAGTCATTTCTGTTTTGGTTTATTTCGCAATGGAAAACATTCAATAAGTCAACTGTCAATAAGTGCATACATTCTTAACTGTTTGGGATGCAAATTTGTAAAATGTGGGACAATGTTAGTCTGAATGACCATGCAAAATATGAGTTTGATCAGATTTATGTAAGACCATTTTAATTTTTCAACCTCTCAGGAGATATTTATTTAAATTAACTATTGAATGGATTTCAAACAAATTATGGTCTGCAAACTGAAAATGTTGTGTCTACATGTGTGCCAAATTTCAGATCGATCGGTGAAACGGTGCGACTTCTATTGCTCCAATTAGCAGCCAAAAAGAATATGTCCGTGCCAAAACAGTCAAAAGGAGGCTCTCGCTTCGCTCGCTCAATAATTGGCTGCTAGTCAGGTTCCTTGACAATCAATCCTTTTTATTATCAATGAAATCAGAGCTCACCTACAAGAGTTAGATGATGTGTGTTAGCCCTATTTCATGGGATGATGTCATCAAACCTTTTTTTGCCAATCCGTTTCTTTCGAATACTGTTTATCATTTTGTTCGAGTGTACCATTGTCGATGTCGATTTAAGTACTCATACCAACACAACACTGGGATCGTATAACTTTTGTCAACAGTCGATCGACATCTCTTATGGGAGAATAACATTGACACGTCATATGATTGATTGATTTATTTTCCATTCATCATACATTTACATGTTGACAGTGACCCTCCTGGAGGACTCCAGTAATGAGGGTATAAGGAAAAGATTCCTTCCTATAAGGAAGGAATATTAATAAATATAATAGTTATATTAATAATAATAATAATAGTACATAGTAATATTAATAATAGTTATATTAGATTAGTGTTACCTATTCAGATAATAGAGAAACTAGGTTATAATTATTTATCATCTAAATTAACAGTACAATAATAATAGTAAAAATGATAGTAAAACAAGGTTAGAATTATCTATCATCTAACTAAGCAGGTCATACTCTTACATTTTTAAGACAGTCAAGCTGGTGTGCTTCATTAAATTATATCTATAGGTGGGTACATTTAACAATAAATTACATTGATACAATAAATGCGTAGTTTACCTATTAGGTACTATTAGTAGGTATATCAGTAGTCGATCGACTACATAGTCGGCTAATGCTTATCTCTCATAAGAGTTGTCGATCGTTTGTCGAGCAAAGTTATACGATAGCAGTGCTGGTGGAGCAAACAAAATCACACTGATTGTGAGGTCACTCCCTTCATCGTACCTATTATAGATAGGATTTTGAATTTTGTGTATGCACGTGATTATATTATATGCAATGAAAGAAATGATAACGTAATTCATTTATTTTAACAAAGCACTGTTCTGCAGCTAGGATGAATGATTATGACGGCGATGAAGAATAGGTTAAGATGGACGGCGGGAAGGAGGCGGTCGTGCCCTATTAACAGGGAACCTTCCCAGCATTTGTCTATCGACTGAGCGATCACGAATGTTCTCTATATTCATGGTGGAACTATTCATTCTTCTCATGCTCTAGTATAATTTATAATATATTTATAACATTGCGGTGATCAAAGTAAGGTTTTAAAACTTTGCCCTCAAAACACATAGAAAAGTCAGGCACAAAAAACACAGTAGGTATTATCGAAAAAAATTTAGGTAAAAAGATAAAACGGTATTCGAAAGAAACGGATTATGGCTGAAAACGATTTGAAGACATCATCCGAAGAAGTCTGTAAGTAATTATCGGCATCTAACTCTATTATAAGAGCTTTGATTTCATTGATAATAACAAGGATGATTGTCAAAGAATCTGACCAGCAGCCAATCCGTTTCGTTCAAATACCGTTTTATGATTTGCTGAGTAAGTAATTTTTTCGTTTAGAAAACAATGTGAAATGTAACTGAACCGAAGCAAACACAAACATAATTGTGAACCTTGTCCGGTGTAAACGAAGCCAAATGAAACCAAATATTTCCGGCTTTTAGGATGCTAAACGCTTAGACTTTAGACATCGATGTTGGTTAATCTTAGGTAGTATGAAACAATGCGTTGATATTCCACCGATATACACGTCTATGTAAGATTAAGTACTCATATTTGAGGCGGTCAGATGCTAAACCCAGCCATCAACACAGCGATCAGTTCGGAGAGGAACCGGAAAACCACTTGCATTTCCTATACAAATAATAGTAGGCGAAATAAGTTTTCAATCCATGTTTTGAAAGAAAAGATAATTTTTCTTGCAATCTACATTGTATATTTAGAAGATACAGAATTAAAAACTGTATTTTATCACGAATGTAACTCAAAAGTGATTTTTTAAAGATGGCAAAGTTTGCAACGGCTCATTTCTATGCTGTTGAGCGAGCCTGTACCTTCATGAACATTTCACCAAGCGTATTGAAAAATAAGGCATTTTAAACTGTTTAATAGATTCAGATTTGTTACTTACGATTCATGCGTCCATCTGGAATATTATTCGATGTTACACACGAAAAATATTCAGTTACTAGTTTTGTTTTACGTGTTTTAGACTCTCTTGACAACCGCAATACTTCATTAGGTGTTTTTTACGATTTTACAAAAGCATTTGACATGGTTAACCACGACAGATTATTAGATAAACTACATCATTTTGGCATAAATGGAGAAGCCCATAATTGGTTAAAATCCTATTTGACAAATAGACTTCAGGTAATCAAGTTAACAAGCAGTAGTGGACCGCTATATTCCAGCGAAGTAGTAATAAATATTGGTGTTCCTCAGGGATCGATAATAGCGCCATTGTTATTTATTTTATATACGAACGACCTATCCAAATGTGTAAACAAAGGTAACTTCACTTTGTATGCAGATGATACAACCCATTTTTTGAATTGTGAGTCAACTCGCTCCACTGCTAGGGAACATTTTGCATATAACAATAGTGCCACAAAGCAATTAGCAAATTGGGTAGAGGAGAATGGTTTGTGTTTGAATTTGACTAAATCAGTAGTTATTCAGTTTAATCCTAGTGCCAGGCTTGAAAGTATTAGCAGCCCACTCATTTATTTAAATGGAAGAAGTTTGAAGGTTCAAAATACTACTAGATTTTTAGGAATAACTGTCGACAACTAATTAAATTGGAATGAACATATTTCTGAAGTTTCTTCAAAGGTGTCTTCTGGCTGTTACTTAGTTACGAGAATTATGGAAATATGTAATTTTAGTACTGCAAAGTTAGTTTACTTCTCATATATTCATTCAAGAATTTCATATGGTATTTTACTTTGGGGGTTTTCATGTAAAAGCCACAGAATTTTTATGTTACAAAAAAGAGCAGTACGATATTTAGCCAATGTTAGTTATGATCCTTGTACACCAGGATTTTATTATAAAGACTCATGCAGACCTCTGTTCATTCGTTTTAAAATTATGACACTGCCATGCATTTACATTCTTAGCGCAATCATGTTTGTTGTTGAGAATAGGTACCTATTAACCATGAATAATGAAGTACATGGTTATAATACCAGACAAAAAAATGATTTTCATTTGAGTAAATCTATTAACATCAATAAGTGCCCAAAACAGATGGGTGTTAAATTTTATAATAAATTGAGTGCAGTGATCAAGTCCAAGCTAGATTATGAACGTTTGTATATTTTTAAAGCTTGTTTGAAAGATTTTTTAATAGCTAATTGTTTTTATTCCATTGACGAATTCTTGCAGAATTCTATTTAATATTCCTACTCAAATTGTAAATTGAGTTATGTGGTATTATTGACATTGTCTAATTCACATGTATGTGACCAATCTGGACAAATAAAAAATTGAAAATTGAATTGAAATTGAGTTAGATTTGACCGAGGAAAATCACATTGGACATGTTCACTGCTCGAACTCAACGGGTCAACTGACTCATCATGGCAGCTCCAAAATTCTTTGAATCCCCCCACTCTTGGGGGAATGGAAACTTTCCACGACTATATATGGTCACGGATGTTAACATTTTCACGGCTCTGACGTCACAGAAGTCGAAGAGAAAAGTGATCGGAACGCGGCAAGTTTTCACATTATGGCGTCATGAATTCATATTCTTGGTTTTCAATAGGGAAGTTTCCTTACATTGTTTCATTGTACATTTGGAAATAGACACAAGTAATTACATGTATCGATCGAAAAAGATTACATTTTCATTCATTAACAAATTTAAATTTGACGTAACATTTTGGCGGTAAAAACGATGTGAGACATGCAATGTCATATTTAAGTCCACAACAATGTGTTACCATGCTTTGTTGCCATGGCAATGTTTTTTTTGAGTTTTTATTTAAAAACACACATAAATAATTCACGGTAATACAGTCACTAGACCACTAAACACATGTGTTTGTCCGTGGTATTATACACAAAAATATAAATTGGTAAACAATAACATAAACATAATAAAGCAAATGCAACTAAAGCAAACTAGCACAACTAAAGCAAATTTAATATAATTATTTATATAAATATCCCCATCCATTATACCCCTTATACCCCTTACCCCTATACCCCTTACCAAAGAATCCACCAGAGGTCAGTCGCGTTCCTTATTTTCTCGAATTGAACCTTTCCTCTCTAAAAGAAGAATTAAAATGTATGGTTAACATTGGTGGCTTATCTGGTGTTGGTTAGTTTTAAGTAATTCTTGAACAATTTAAGAAATGTCACATTCATCCTTGTTCCGGGGAGCTCTTCAAACCTCAAACTGGTGCGATCAAATTTGCTTCATTTTGATATTGACAGATACATTTTGACGTTTGTATTTTCATAATTGAAAAAGAAGAAACAAAGAAATCTGACGGTATCCTTGCCTCCTTGAAGAGTGTTTTGTTCAATGACAAAAGCAAAAATGTGTGATCCCCCCAACGACTACCACCTTAGCGCGGTGGTGGGGTTTGTGTTGTCAATGATCCATTGCAGCTAAGCCGGCGAGCATATGCTCATGTGTACCTAAGGGCTACCCATGCCGGACAGGTCAGTGGTGAGGCCCAGACAAAGAGCAACCAGGGTCAACCTACCCATGCCCTCCCTCGAATTTACAGTCCCCTCGGGCCGGCCTCCCTCTCGAGACGGATTTCTTCCCGAATCTGGTCTTTACCCTCCCTCCCCCGGTCCGTCTCCATTCCGGCCTGACCTTCCCACCAGTGCTGGACTCCTCCCGGCCGGGCCCCATTTGGTCGACCCCTCCCCATGTCCTCCATATTATTCAACAAAGTTAACAGAATCAATGTGCGCAAAATGACCTCGCTGTCGACGCGCCATTAAACAACACTAATCTAATAATGTGTGATCTCGCAGGTAACGTGAAGGCTGGCGGGATGTCCGAGGAGTGTGTCAAGAAGATCGCCCAGCAGCTCGCCTCGGCGTTGGACTTCATCCACTCCAAGGAGCTGGTCCACAGAGACCTGAAGCTGGAGAATGTGTTGGTCTTCGCCCCGGACATGTCCAAGGTCAAGTTATGTGACTTCGGAGCCACGCGCAGAGATGGCAGCCTAGTCTCCAAGGTAACCACCATTCGCACTTCAGTACACTTGACAATTTTGTTATGGGGATTCATTACATGTACAGAAACGGTCACGTTAATTACTTGCAAAATTCAATTTCCTTTTACAAAATGTACGTAAGTATCCAGATGACAACATGTAGATTTTGAACATGAGGGGTTGAAGGATTTCATTGAAGGAAATAGCCAACCACCTCATTCCTAATTATACGTATCTCCCATTGAACAAATTGACGGTAATTCGAGCTCCAACATAGCAGTTTACCGTCAATTCTGCTGACCGCGGATGTACAACTACATGCTTTATTCAATTGACTGTCTGTAAAGAGTTTCAAATGTGAGGGGTTGTGTTTTCAGCCTGTGAAAACATAAAATTATTGGTATCCAAACATTTATGACACGGCAGTAATTTAAACTATGAAACCTGAAAGTCCACTAAATGTCGAGGTCAAAGACTTAATATCTAGTTCATGTCCTCAGTTCATCATGGCTGTTTATTACTTTCATCACTTTTATTATCCACTTACAAATTAACCTATTAATTATAAAATACGACAATCTGACTGCATCCACTTATTCTTGAGTATTAAGATTAACGCATCTCCTATAAAAAGGACGGTATTTCATAACGCATTTGAAGAGTGCTAACAAACACACGAAGTATTATAAACACTGCGTTATGCTCGGTTCTGCACTTTCTGTGACGTTTCTTTAACTCGTCTTGTGCTGACGAGTGACACGATTTGTACGGTTGATCGATGTCTGAAATATACTTATTTCCTTTCTTCAAAACCATCACTGCCAACACAATACAACCACTCAACAGGAAACTTCACCACAGCCATATCTGTCTAACATTGTATTGCATGGAGGTCTGAGACTTGAAAATAAAGAAGCTTAGTCCATTTTGACGATGGGATACAAACTGTTGGTATCAGGAAATCTTGGACTATGACAGTTATGGGGTCAAATTGACTGGTATCGCCTCTGACAAAACCTGACAAATAGTCAGATGAATCAATTTTCAAACCACGTTTTAAAAGGAAATATATTTTTCTTGCACTTTAAACTGTTAAAAAATAGATAAATTAAAGTCATATAGAATTATGTATCCAACGGCTGCGTTCAGCGATTGGATGGGTGACCATTCAACTCTGCCTTACCTGTTGCTGCCGTTGGGCTAGAGAGATACTGGGGTGTTTGAGGGTTAGTGTGACGACCTCCCTCCACCTATTATCAGTCTCTCGACGGCGCGGGTTGTGGAGGCCCGTGCTGTGAATGTTACACCGTCCTTCGGATGGGACGTTAAGCTGTTGGCCCCCTTGGTATCTTTAATAGGAGTAGGATACAATATGCCTGTACCGGGTTTCCTCTCCTACGTTCTCACTAGTGGAGCCTGTTTTGTTGAGAATAAACTTACTAAGTCGTCCGCAGTCGATCTGTGGATTGGAAAAGGGTCATTTTACTTTCCCGTCCCCTACTTTACCTGCGTGCGCACCATGCCCCATTGTTATGCCGAGCCTTTTCTTGAGTTGAGCTCACTAAGGGGCTCGTAGGATACATGTTTTTCAAGAAAATCCCAATCCACAGATCGGTTGCGTGCGGGTCACTTTAAGTCATGTTGTACTCGTTTAGGTTCGCTGCACGTGGCATCAGTTCGTCCCTCCCGAGATCTGCGAAGTGGTCTGGAACGAGAGGTACCACTGCCGCATCGCCTCCGACGTCTGGCAGCTCGGCATCATCATCTACGTCTGCATGACGGGACATCCGCCGTGGCAGTCCGCCAACTCCATCACAGATCCCGCCTACACGAGCTTCCTGCGCTGGCACAAGCGCAGAACAGCCAAGATCCCGACGCAGTTCAAGCGCTTCTCCGCCAGGATGTTGCGCATGTTCAAGAGACTCTTCGACCACAAGGTCGACCGACGCGCCAAGGTGACGGAAGTGAACAAGTACTTGAAGGACGCCTGGTTGAGTTGCAAGGCGCCAGGTGGCGTGGCGGTGGCGTCGACGAGTGTGGAGTGGTGGAGGAGAGACTCGGATGCGAGACAGAGAGAGGACGATGAGGAAGGAAGGAGAGCGAGGAAGATGAACAGTTTCGGGTTGGAGGCGACGGTGGATCAGAAGGTTGTGAGTAAGAGGATTTGGGAGTGGGTTTTGTCGTGTGATAGTTACAGTGGAGGTGGAGGGGAGATGTAAACCTTCGTCATTCCGTACAAAAAGGTATACTAAACGGTTTTCGAAAGAAGTGGATTGGCTGCTTAAGAGTTGATGGAGTCATTGCGATGAAGTCTATGCTAACGCATCATCTACTCTAGTAGGTGAGCTCTGATTAATTGATAATAACAAGGATTGATTGTCAAGGAACATGACCACTAGACCAGCCAATCCGTTTTGTTCAAATACGGTATTTATTTATTCCAGTCGCGCGTTGTACTTCCAACTTTCAAACTCCTTCCTATACAAATGAGCTCAGAGGTTGTGTAGATTTCCATAGTTATATTCAAGCAAATGATTATAACTCAAGCATTATAACTCTTGCATTTACAATGATGATGGCGATAACATAAGGGAAAGTTTAATATGAATGTTGGAAGAAATATGAAATATGTTGTATGAATGTTTTTGATTATTGTTATGAAATAAGGTAGGGTAATTCAATGTTCCCAGTGTTCACAGAGCTTGAGCTTCTTATAACAACTTGGAAACGTGAATCCACATCCCACAGAAATGTTTTCTCTCTTCTTTCTCTATCTTCAATCACATTAGACTCGTAGAACATGATATTCAGACTTCTTCAAGGATGACA
The DNA here is from genome assembly GCA_934045905.1 of Leuctra nigra. Classification (NCBI taxonomy): domain Eukaryota; kingdom Metazoa; phylum Arthropoda; class Insecta; order Plecoptera; family Leuctridae; genus Leuctra; species Leuctra nigra. The sequence continues at coordinate 25,553,317 of OW203768.1, read as the reverse complement.
TTCCATTTATAGTTGGTGGTTTGATTTGAAATAGTTATCATCGTGTTACTTTTCATGTAACAAATCAACAACAAAACCAATCTCTTTGTAACTCTACTTTTGTATGGGCAAAACAGCCTGAATAGAGTAATGTGTGACAGATTAGCTGTTATCTTGCTGTAAAGAAGTATTGTTACTAGGGACAAGAATTGTATGCAATTTAAAGCCCTGAAATATGCCATTTCAAAACATGCAAAAACGTGCAAAAATCGTTTTTTGGACATTGAACATACCACAATAGGATAATCGTCTCCAATATGTACCTATAGTTTTTCTGTAGAAGCATTCGGTGGATATTATTGAAAGCAACTATTAGACAAAAGTCTTGGATTTAAATTCTTGGAATGCAAAAGTATGAAAAACATGCAGCAAAACCTTAAAATATGCAGCGCCAAAAGTGCCAAATATTCAAAATGCATGTCGATAAAATGAATATTTGGAATCAGGGTGGCCCTAACAGGATGTTTCGCATGACGTCAGATGACATATTTGCATTGCATACAATTCTTGTCTCGAATCATTTCTCTTGTGAAGCATGTCACGTGTCTAGCTACGTCATATCAAGTCTTATTCTCGTGTCAATTCCAATAGAGATCTTGTCTCCATAGTACCATTAATGTCAATACTATAGAGGTAGGCAGTGTGGGGTCACTTTTAAAAACATACTGAGATAGTTGGAACATTTTCAAAATCTTCAAAGTTAAAGATATTTTTTTTAAAGATAATTTTTAAAAATTGGGCACAAAATTGCCCAATTTGGGCATTACAAATTGGGCATCAAATAATAAAAATATATTTTCCATGAAGGAAAATAAGAAAATCACAGAAATTAAAAGCTAAAATAAGTAGTAATTTCATACTACTCATTTCATCGTAAATTACTACCCTCCACTAAAAAAAAAGAAAAAAAAAATATATGTTAAAAAATTGCTAAATACCGAAATAAAATTTCTTTAAAATAAAATAAATAAAAAAAATAGTTAATAACTTTTAGTTATTGATAGTTAATTTTTTATATCTCGATATAACTTTTACTGAATCAGTATTAGTAAATAATTAGAAATCGAAATTCATCAAAAAAGTAAACAATAACAATCTTTGTGAAAAATAACTTTTATAAATTTACGCTCTCATATAAAATAGTCAACGCTTCTACTCAAAAGTTCTTGTGTTTAAAAAGTGTTTCTAAAAGTGACTTCCCCAACACTGCAGATAGTGATCTTCGGATATCATTAGTGATATTAGCAGTGTCTTAGAACTAGATGTAATAATGTTTGTGCCAAAAGCTTTGAGTATTGTCGTGGGCTGGATGAGAGAGAAGCTATGTCCAGTCATTCCAACGCAATTCCAAGTCAAATAGTTTCGAAATTACTCATTGTCAAGAACGTACGAGCTTCTCGCATGAAACTCGACATAAATGTTCGTACGAGGCATCGTCGTTCGAGTTTCTCGTATGATACTTGACCGACTCGTATTTGAAGATAATTTCTCATGATTTTTATGATTGTGAAAATATTAAATACTAAGTTCAAATTAAAAATATTTGCCAAAAACCACTGCAGACTGAATAGACAGCTTAGCATAGTGGTTAGAGAACTGCAGGACCGGCAATTCAGGGACGTTTGGGTTCGAATCCCACAGTAGGTAAATTGTTCAATATGTAGTTGGTATTTAAGGTGCTGCAAGCGCGAGCGATTTTGCTGCTTTTTGTAGACACTTTTTGCGATACGATTGGAGACGAAATGGGTAGACCAAATTATTTGAAATTTAAATTGGGATTAGATAAAAGACAAACTTAGGGTTATCCCTTGGCACATTTTAAATTTTTTGTTTCGTTAGGTAATTAGTAATAATTAGTGGATTTTTGGTGAAAAATTAGCTATTTTCTTGTCTCCCTGGGCGCCGTATAAAATTAAATTTCAAAAATGTGCCAAGGGATAACCCTAAGTTTGTCTTTAATCTAATCATGATAAAAATTTGAGATCAATTAGTTTACGGGTTTGGTCTCCAATCGTATCGCAAATTTCATAGTTTTGCGCGGTTTTGTTAAATAACAAGCGCCTAATTAACGATGCAATAAGCAAAAATGAAAAAGTGCTACTAATATACAATCAGACTGATCATGTGAACATCCTGTAAAAGTTACGCTCACTTATGAAACAATTTTTCTCTCTCAATTTTCTAAAACGGCCGAGCGCTAGTATCACCTTAAGATTTTATTATTATGATTTTGTGTTTCTCAAAATCTTAATACACAATCATAAATCATCATAATGTTATATTACTGAAAAAAAAAAATTAATAATAATTGTGAGATGGCATATTATGACTTTTTATCTGGAGTTGCTTTGTCATAACTGAAATCGCTACTTTCATGTTCGTCAATAATGTTTCCGCAGATCTGTCTAGAATTATCAGAGCTTTTATATTACAATTTAATATAAAAATAAAAGAAGCTATATATTTTACAGATGCCTATTATTCATATCCTAATATCCTTTATAGTCCCCTTTAGATGACGAATTCTTGACTTGGCAGGAGAAATACCCACTTCAAAGATTCAGAAAGGTTTTGGTGCGTGGATCTTACACATGCAAAGACATTGATGATTTCGGACATTTTCTACGAGTCATGTCTACTAAAAAATTGGGTATGCCAATTATTTATCACATTTTTCGTGAATTGTATGGTATACTAAAACTATGACGATATTTGGAAAATATTATCTCCAATGTTTACGTTTTAGTGAGTCGCGTAAATATGAATATTTTCCCAGAGCCATGAATTCCCATTATCTATTTTCCTCTGTTTTCCGACAACTCTTCATTTCCTGGAGTTCTATTAATAGCTCACCCACTTACGAGCCACGCTGCGCGCGCATCCGCCGTGATAGACGCCGTGGCGCCGTCGATACATCCTCGCCCACGCACTCGACGCCCCCGACGTCGACATCGCCGCCCCCGCTGCAGGCGTCGGTCCTCGGGGGCGGTGTCCTTTCACGTTGTCACTTGTAGAATCTAACGCACTATAGTATGTTGTGAAAATGAAGGGGGTTCGCAGGTTGTCACAGGGATGATATTTGAATTTGTTTAATTCATACGAATAATTAATAGTGATGGAAATTGACCGGTCAAATATGTTTTTGGTCAATTGACCAATTGACCAATTGACCGTATTTGACGTCAATTGACCGGTCAAATATAAAATCACACTTTATATTGAACTTTTTATTAGCACACGAAAATAATACAAAGTTACACTCTTCCACTAAATCCCTAACAGGGACTTATCTGTGGATTACATAAATAATAATTTACACACTAAATCAATCATAGCAAAAAATTGTACACAAATCTTTCAAAACACAGGAAAACAGCAATAAGCTATAGGCATGACATAAAATGAAGATATTGGACCTAAGTAAAGGAAATACAAGATCAAAGTTTCTTATACCAAATAACTACTAGAATCAATCTAATTGAATCTAGAATCTAGTTGAATCTAGTTGGATTTGTTGAAGCTACAAAGTTAATTATTAATTAAACCTCTCATCAATGAGCCAATTCTTGATGAGATCTTTAACTTTTTTGTACTTATTTAATTGTCTTAGATTGGAATATTATATTTTGTTTGTGCTTAACTACTTGGTTATAGTTTGAAAATTTTGGCGGTAAGTATTTTCTTATGTCTCTCTCTGTTTAATGACATTAGATCTTCAAAATTTGATAGTCTATGATCTGACATCAATACAGTAGTGAGAGTTGAGAACATAGTAAAGCAGATACAGTCTCTCACTAATGCATGGAATATTTAATTAATATTTTTATTGTATTAAAATAATATTTTTTTTGTAATTTACCGGTCAATTATAAAACGTATTTGACCGGTCAATTGTCCGGTCAATTGACCGGTCAATTGACTTCGTACATCCCTAATAATTAATGAAACCACATGCAACTAGTAAGACATATTTGCCCCTTACCGTATACAAATAGTAGTTCCACTTTACCACATAAGATACAGGGAGACGAGAAAATTAACCCGTAATATATTGGATTCAAATTACCCCTAAAACCATGACAATGAAAATATTTATAAGGCCAGTATTTCAATACTCTGCTAACTCTTAAACGGTTGATTAGGATTGTATTGTCATGGCAAAAACCAATGTCATTCCTAGAATGACTGTGTTAACTAAATTACTGGTTTTAGCAGAGTATTGAGAAACTTGACCTTATAATCGCAATTAAAAATAACACATCACATTCTATAGGCGAAATAAAAAAAAGTGTTTATAATGTGACAAACTGCATAATAAATCTGCTGCATAATAAATCTGGCAACGTTGCACTGCAAATATTTGAAAATGATGGGATACTGTAAGTGGAACTTCAAATTTAACACTAATGGTGTTATGCTGTTGTATCAGTAATTGAGCGAGCGTAGCGAGCGTCTCCATTCTGCACTATTGGACACTTTCTCTTTTTTTTCCCCCGACGCTGTATAGGTAACAATGGTTTTCCGATCGAGCTGAAATTTTGCACACATGCTTACACTATTCTAATTTAGTATGTGATTGTTTAAATCATTTTCCTTATGTTACAGATTTTCAGCCCAATCGGTAAAGAAAGTTTTCGCTTATTGACTTAATTGTGATTTATCAAAATAATTGGAAGAGCAACTTGGATCTGATTTTCTCTATCTAAAGTGTATAAGTAGATTTATAATCTAAGTTCCAATAAAAAGCAGGTACTTTTATGTTGATTGAGTGTATCATAATATTTCAATTCAATATGGATGTTATATACCTATATTTGTGCGTTACAAAATGTCGGTTCGACATGTTGCGCGTTCGGGTGCTCGCTCATCAACGCGTTACACCGAGCATTTTCCTATAGTTGGCACCATGACTGGGTCCTGGTTCCACTTGAAACACGTCTAATCACCCTGGCGTTGCGTCACATCGACGCCTCCGCCGCAGGCGTCGTCCACGGGGGCGTCGTTCACGGCTTCACATGTAGCGTGGGCCACAGCTGAAGAGAGCTTTTACTTTGTGAACATCAACTTAGCCGCGCCATCAAATCAGAAAGAGGCATTTCTACAGTCTATGGAAACACCCACGTAATTCTATCTGAAGAGTCGGCTGCTCTGGAAGTAAATTAATTTAGGAGATAATTTCCTAATTATCTTTATACTTATTCGTGCACTTAAGCGATACGTGATGGAGCCACTTCTGGCAAGATGGTTACTGTCAGTCTCAGATTCACTTATTGTTTTTACAAGTTGGTGTTTCCAAGTTCAGTGAAAAATTAGAATCTGAAATTTAGTTATAACTTTTTGTTTAGCCATAACAAACAATTAAAAGCAAATATGTATACGCTCCGTCGCTCGTTCGTCGCTCGTACGGAGCGTATTCGTGCCCGACAAATTCTGACCACATTAGGAGCTAAGTTAAATGACAGTAAGCGATGGAAATGTAGATAAAGGTTCAATACATATCACCTCTCGCTTCAACTTTTTCGATATTCATAACGTTTGCCAAATATGGCAATTTATATTTTGTATTTCGTTCTAAAACCGCTCCAAGGTTGGCGGGAAAAAAATATATGACCGGCCTTTGGCGCCGGTTATTCAACAAAACAGGGCAAAACTATGACATTTCCGATAAGACTGGAGATCAAACCCTTGCACCATTTGTTCTCAAAATTATTTTAATCATGATTAGATAAAAAAAACTTAGGGTTTTTAGGCACCGGCCAGCGAGAGAAGAAAATATATTATCAAAGCAAAAAAATTAAAATGTATACCAACTTTTTCAGCTATTATGATTTAAATTTCAAATAATTTCGCCAACCCATTTTGTTTCCAATCGTATCCAAAAAAGTGCCTGCAACAAGCTAGTGCTGTTTATAAATCTTTCGGCGGGGAGGGGGGGGGGGGGGGGCAGGGGGGGGGGATGGTGAAGTATGGACAAATTAGCCATGGGGGGATATAACTATTTTTTTAATGGTGTTTAACGTCTCACTGTTCTGCAGCGAGGCTAATGGCGACGGATGAATGATTATGATGATGATGGTTAAGGATGGTAGGTGGGAAAGCGGGCGGTCGTGACCTATTAGTAGGGTACCTTCCCAGCATGTGACTCTCGACTGAGGAAATACCACGAAAAAACCTCAGTCAGGAAGGATGACCGCGGGAATCGAAGCCGGGCCTCCATAGAATAGGTACAGATCAGAGCGATCCCATACCTGTTCTATCAATATTCCACATGGGGGAGTATATTGATAGTCCCCCATTCCACTGCCCCTCCCCCCCCCCGACCTACACCAAGGGATATTATTACACACTGACGGAATCTGAGTGGGCTTCAAACACAGAGTGTTGTCAGGGAAGTGGATGCTGACGTTGCTTAGCAACAAGTAGCGTGGGCGCCCCCCCCCCCCCCCCTTCCACCCCCGACCAATCCTTATATCTTGTGGGAGAAAACAGCTTTTGATGTCACATTTCATTAAGAAGAAATTTACAAAGAAAGAAAAAGCAATTGACAAGAAAACAATGTAGACATTTACTTCTTTGATATTTTAAAGAAACAACCCTATTTTGTTAATGTTTTGTTTTCTGTCCAGTCAAATCTCCTTAAAGTGATACTCTCATCTTGTAGCAAGTATTTTTTTCCCGATCCGTCGAGCTCCAAACAACACATTCCTGTCCTTTGTTCTGTCTTACATCCTGTCGCCTGGACCCGGGAGCGACTTCAGCCGTAGCGACACTGACGTCACTGTATAGCCTACCTGCTACTAGCAACCTCCGCGCTCGAGTTAAAAACATTCATTCTCCCTGGCAGTCTATGTTTTACAAGTATGTAGTAAGGGTGTGATAGTGAGACATTCAACGTTGCTTGTGATTATCTTATTTTATTGATCTTTATTTTAACTATACTATAAACTACACTATATATTATCTTAAGGGACAGAATATTTTAAATAGTCTACCTACTATTATCTTCTCCCATATTGTGTCAATGTCGTGCATATTTACGTGTGTTCTAGTCTAGTTTATTTTCAAGCAAAAACAATACCAACTTTTTAACATGTAATAATAGTTTCGTGTAGTTATATACACTATTTGGACGAAATATTTTGAATCGCTTTTTATCTTTAGCCCGATTGTGCCGCGTCGTGTGTATTTACTTTTGTTTTGGTGTAGATTATTTGAGACGAAAATAGTTTACTGCTGTGTTTTTCAGTGTCACAATATTACTAAAAACAATGCAAATAAACACTCATTCCACAGATTTCCTAAGAAAGACAAATCTCCTGAATTATACAAAGTGTGGCTGCACAAAATTAATCGAGCAGATTTTGTTCCAAGCGTATACACATTTGCGCGTTGCAAATGAGGTAGCAGTTGCAAATGTGTTTTCTTGTAAAACACTTTATATTAAGGTAGCACAACTGATATCACATATCTTCCAAATAAGCCTATTTTTGGCAGAGGTATCAATAATCACTATTTACACGATACTGTGAAATATGAACAACTTCTCGTGTCTAGATTTTGAGATATTGTAGTTATCAATTCCTATTTTTAACATGTAGTCTTATGGGGGCCATTAAAATCATGACGATTTTCATGCTATTTTTGAGTTTTTAATTTTACTGAGGTTCAATGTTTTTTCAAAAAACTGATTTCTAGATAGATAGTTGGACATTCTATTAGGAAAAAAATTGAAAACAATACCAACGTGTGCTATTTTAAAAGTTATCAACCAAAAACTAAATGATTTCCCTATACCTCCTGTGTTACAGTTTTGTTCATTCTCGAAAGGCAATAAATTGAAACCTCGCTATACGACAGGGGTTGCAAGTTAAATGACATTTTATGATTCATTTATACTTAAATATAGTTGAAATGTAGGAAAACGTTTTCTGAACTTGTAATTTCAAGATTTTTATTTTTTTGTATATGTATAATGAAGGTACTACCTTAACAGACTTACGTATTGGGTACCTTTCAGGAACAAAGTCAGTGTATACACGTCATTTTAAATTATGGTGTTATAAATAGATCGAAGTATGTCAGCGAAGAGCAGAGAGTTCGAGCGCGCGGCCACCAATGGTAGTAGACTGGGCAAGAAACTAAAAAATAATAACTTTTTGGCCCAACGTGTTAAAAGCTGCCAACAAATTGAATATTATAGATTTTTACATGCTGAATCCGAAAAACATTGTTGGCAGTCTCCATTTTTACTATTTCACCCTTAAATCTCATTAAGGGTTGATTTCGGTAGCCCAAAAGAAATATAATCACAGAATCCACAATATGTACTCTAGAGAGAAGTAAAAAATACAGAAATATTCAGCAAAGACTAATTAATGAAATGGCTACTTCAAAAATGCGACTAAATTTATTACTGAGGTCGAAATCAGGGTGCACCAATAAACAAGCGGCAGAAAAAATGATTGCATCCATTTGTGCAAGGCCGTATATTGAAAACTACTGAACGTAAAGTAAAAAATAAAAATGCATGTGTAACCTCAATACTTGTTGAATGCAATGAAGTTTTCATACAGAGAATTGTGCGAATATTTTGATCCCAATAAATTCGGAAAGACAAGTGAACGGATCTCTCAGCCAGCGCCTAGCGTGTCGCCTGCGAGTAACGCGCTCCGCTGATTGGTCGGCTGCCTGAAGGTCACAATCACGCTCGAGAATTATTCAGTGGCGGGTTGGCAATTCATTTACCAGGAAACAAAGTTAATTCTTATTTATTGGGATATTTACTTAAAAAAGGTCCGTACCTCCGTAAACAGGTCCGTAAACAATTGGTTACATTCTAGATATATTATTAATTTAAAAAATATACCCACAGGTAAATCTTATTTTACAAAGGAACCATATTGATTCAATCAATACTTTTCTGCTACACACTACATACTATCATCTCCATCTTGATCTAATACATTGGCACATGATCAGTGAAATTCGTCTTTGATTTGCGGTAACTATAAATCACAATGCTGGACAAATGATTGCAAAATATTACCCTCGATATTACCTATGAATCTTATTCCACCTACAATTGAATAGGAACCATATTGAATAGGAAACTGTTGACATTACCTAAAAATAAACTACTACAGGATGAAATAAACCATATTGTTTCAATCATTACTTTTCTTCTGTTTTACACACTACATACTATCGTCTTCATCTTGATCTAATACATTAATGCAACTTTGACTTGTGGTAACTAGACATCTAGTGCTCGACAAATGTTGCAAAATATTACCTGCATCTTATTATGTAACTATACAACTGAGAGGAACAATTGTTTCAGACAACTTTTCTATTGTACACACTACATACTATCGTCTTCCTGGCACAGGAACATTCATGACCGAAACAAAGTGCAAGCATCAGTGCAATGCAATTTTGATTTACGGCGTTATTGCTCCCATTGTTGCTTGAAACGATCTTGTTTCTCTTCACTTCTCTTCGAAAATATACCAAGCACTTTAAGTGATATTTAGCCTCAAGAGCGTCATGATAGAGAATATGCATACATTTATTAAAGAATATATTCCAAAATAATAACATAATGATTTGTTGGTAAAACATCGCTATTTTCACACTTAAAAGGGTAAATTTTCATTCTTAATGTGAAATTGAAATCGCAGTTAACGCGGGAAAATAGTATTCCTGACATTTCCTAACGAATGACATGTCATTTTTATCAACCAACAATGTATGTATGTATGTATGTTTATTTCTACAATTTGTTACATTGAACAGGTGGTAGAGGTCTTAATACTAAATATTTTCTAGAATCTAAGTCAAATTAAAATACAACTAAAACAATCTTATAGGTTAAAGTAATTTATATAAATTAATAAAAATAAATACTTATATAAATATAAATATAACTATAACTATTACTGTTAATATTAATGCTAGATCGCTTTTAACTGTTAATTCGCCGACTTAATAGGTACTCTTAATACTCTTAATAATCTTTATACTCAATAATACTTAATACTTAATACTTAATACTCTTAATACTCTTAATACTCTTAATACTTAATATTCTTATCAATAATTTTAACATTCAATAATTGATGTTGCCATGGTTACAATAAAATATGACATCACACGTTAGGTGTAATGTCAGCATGGATGTCAGCAATACTGTTTTCCCGCCAAAATGTCAACGGAATTTAAATGTCATATTTATGAATAAAATGTACACTTTTGAGTTTGAAAATAGTGTGTTTTACAAGCATTTATGTTGTTAATGTGAAAAATTGAACCGAATTAAAAAACATTTGCATATATATTCCCTATTGTACCATCTAGGTCTACTCCAATTGACCTGTGGTGTTTTGCGTCTTCCAAAATGCTCAAAGAATTTGTTTCAACATTTACTAGTTTTTCATTTTTCAATTCGGTTCTCTACAAAACATGCAGTGATTTGCTGAAAATCTGGACTCTTCACTACTTCTGCGACGAGGCGATGAATGTTTGTCTTAGTTAAATCAGAGTAGCATCCTCTGTGCCAATGGGTTGTCTCCGACAGAACATTTTTAATTTTAACAAACTGGGGAGAATATTTCATATCATGAACTGCCTCTCTAAATTGGAGACAATCTCTAACTCTCTCTCTACCCTTTTCAGAAACATTTTGCATGTCTTCTTGGCCTGCATTGTTGCAGAATATGCATTGCATGGTCGTCTCGAAAGTTTATTATGAAGAAAACAATACGACTATTTAGTCAAACAATATCCTCCTTGAACCAAAATCTACTTGATAGCTTTAGAGCGGACGGTGTAATTAATTAATAATTACATTGTTTTGACTACCTATTGAAGGCACGTGTGTTATCCGGCCTTGATTCACTGTACTTATCATCACAAATTATAATCAATACTAAATCAATATGTTTTAGGAAGTGAATATTCACCTACACATGTCAAACTCACCATGACATTCAACAAATTATATTTTGTTCACATAATATTGGTAAAGAAGCAGAGGCACAGCGAATCACGCTCGAGCCAGACAGGCAGATTTCTCCCCACTCTCGGAACACGCCACCTCTAGAAGCTCTGTGATTGGTTACGCGGGATCAGCTAGAGCTGCACGAGAGTTGCGATGAAATGACTTAGCCGTCTTCTTTCAAGTATAACTCAACAAATAAAATATGTACACTAGATCTGTCAACTGCATCATGGCCACACATTATTAATGATGTTTTTGGGAAAGTTTCAAAACTGAATCTTAAACCGTTTAGTTGCAATCACGTGGTATACGTAATTGGTGCTCCGCAAAAACAAAAAAATGTGAGTTTGAAGCGGTTTGAAGGGCAATTTTTGGATTCAATTTGATACGAATTGACAATTCTGAATTAGCAGAGTTCTTCTTTAATCTTTTCTCTACAAAACACATTTTTTAAATTAATTTTAGGACAACTATCTTCCAACTTATGTACTAGGATTCAGAATTGCAGAAACCGTGTTTTGGGAGGGTGTTTTGGGGTGTTTTGGGGGGTTAAAACACAAAATTGAAAGTGCCAACAATGGTTTTCGGATGCAGCATGTTTTTCTGAGTAAGAATATCGTTGTTGGCAGCTTTTAACACCCTGGTGCACCACTCATGAGAAGGAGACACATTTCTTAAAAACCGATCCCAGTCTATAGAGGCTGCAGCCAATCAGCGTTGCTCTACAGTGACGTCCGAAACTCAGCGCGCCAGTTTCAAATAACGCGCAATCAATAATTAATTTTTAGTATTATCGTACCAAAAATTAAGTTGTTTGTTTGTTAATATTGTCTTCCATGATGCTTAGATCACATACAAAAATCTAAATCCAAGATGAGAGAATTCCTTTAATCAAAATTGAAGGCACAAAGGACAGGGGCGTAGGAACTACTCTCACATGGGGTGGGGAACTGTGACAGTCAGATGCGGGGTCTGGGGGCGATGGCGAAGCCCTGGAGTTTCGGCCCCACAAGGCGTTTTTCGAATTTAAACATTTTAAATGTTTCTGCCCCCCCCCCCAACCCCCCCCCCCCCCCCCCCCACACCATACGGAACAGGTTTAACTATCCAGTGCTCTCTACTGTGGGATTATTACCATAGTATAATCTATAAAATGTCCTTAAATGACAATCATTTTGAAAATAACGACAGATTAGTATCTTCAAATTGGCAAAAATACCTATTGGTATCAATGACCATGCAAAGTTTTAAGTTAATCAGTCAATCGGTTCCAGTTTTACCGAAATCACAGGAAAGATGATTTTAAATTTGGTGAAAATTTGGTTGCAATGAGATTGAGAGCTCTGAGCACTGATGCAGTACTCAGTAGAAAGCTTGGATAACATTGTTGTTGCATTGTCTGATGTATAGCAGTGTTTTTGTTGTTTCCAAGTTTATACCTAATTCTATTTTATTCTTAAGCTTTCTTCAGTTGCAGGGATGGGCAAGATACTTAAAAAAAGTATCTTAGATACAAGATACAAGATACTCGATTATTTGCTCTCAAGATACAAGATACAAGATACTTTCATGTAAGAGTATCTTAAGATACAAGATACTATAGTATCTTGAAGATACTTAAGATACAAGATACTTCAAAACAAAAGGAGAATTAAGATTCGGGAAAAAATATGAGTCAATTCAGAATTTTTTAAACTCTTTTAGGTGATAACATAGTCATACCAATTATTTATTTTTAATTACCAAAGAAACAAATACAAATTAAAGAATTTCTTCAGAAAGTCCATAGGAAGTTAGATTGAGATCTCAGGGTATGCTTGCCCAGACACCTTAAGTATCTTGGAAAAATAAGATTGATTGATTTGATTGAACTTACTTTTTATTAGCACACGAAAATAATACAAAGTTACACTCTTCCACTAAATCCCTAACATGGACTTATCTGTGGATTACATAAATAATAATTTACACACTAAATCAATCATAGCAAAAAATTGTACACAAATCTTTCAAAACACAGGAAAACAGCAATAAGCTATAGGCATGACATAAAATGAAGATATTGGACCTAAGTAAAGGAAATACAAGATCAAAGTTTCTTATACCAAATAACTACTAGAATCAATCTAATTGAATCTAGAATCTAGTTGAATCTAGTTGGATTTGTTGAAGCTACAAAGTTAATTATTAATTAAACCTCTCATCAATGAGCCAATTCTTGATGAGATCTTTAACTTCTTTGTACTTATTTAATTGTCTTAGATTGGAAGGGATAGTATTGAAAATGTAAGGTGTTTGAAATTTAATAGAACGTCTGCCATACTTATTCGTACAATGTGGAATCAAATAATTACCAAGCAAACTGTGTCGAGTATTAAAATCGTGAGAATTTACATGCTTGAAAGTTTCAGAAAAATAATATTTAACAATAAATTTAAAAAGAAACAAATCAGTAACCTGTAAAACATTACAATATTTATACATTTTATCATAATCGGAGCTATAAAGCTGTACTTGATATTAGGTGGTAATATGGATTTTATAATTTTGTTCTGAATAATGGTTATTTGATGAATATGAGTGTAAGAAGCATTACCCCACGCCAAGATGCCGTAATTTACAATTGATTCACCCAAGGCTAAATACACCGACCGTAACATATTGAACGAAAGATAATTTTTTTAAATGTACAGCCTATAAGCACATAATCTTAACTTATTACAAATAACATTTATGTGCGGTCTCCAAGAAAAGCTGCTATCAACGGTAACACCCAAATACACACAACTCGATACAGATTCAATTTGTTGCGAACAACCAATACATGCATTGCCTTGACAGAGGCCATGAAGACAATCGTATGAATGAAATAAAATTCTAACATCAAGATCCCTTTCTCTATTGTGGGGTGAACAACAATTTAAGTTTTATTGGCGTTAATAACAAGATTTTTATCATGGGTACATTTTAAAACATTATTCAAACCAGTTAACCAGATATTATTCAAAAACTATCAACGGCCGAGAGTTAACCAGAGACATTACTCAAAAACTATCACATGATGTTCAGAGTAAAATAGAAAAACTATCAAAGGGCGAGAGTTAACCAGACAATATTCAAAAACTATCACAAGATGTTCAGAGTTAATGACAAATACTATCAATGATTGAGAGTGAACCAGAATAACTCTGACTAACTTGAGAGTTAACACAAATAACTATGAGATATTGAGAGTAAATTCAAAAAACTCTCTGATATTGAGAGTAAATTCATAGTATGTTGAAAAAACTATGAAATGATGATAGTTCATTTTCATAAGGGATAGCCCCGGAAAATGTTTGTAATTTTAACTCATTTCTCCATTTTGGAAGGTTTTGACATGATCCGTCTATTTTTACGTGATTTTTTCACATATTATTTTAAGTGATTTTTTTTTTTAGATGAACCAGTGTTTTCGGGGGGGGAGGCATGGCCCCTGCCTCCCCTGAATACCCTCTTGTATTCATGTATTCTCTTACATGGTTCATGTCACCATTAAAAATATGATTGGATGAACCCAGAAATACTGGTTTTTAGCTCACCTCAAGAATCATTGAGGGACTTCGCCCTTCTACCTGTGGGGTACAGAATGTCCATCTGTCTCCCCATACCTACTCTCACACCATGGACCGACCTCAACAAAATGTTGCACACTTACCCTTTAGAATTCCGAGCACAACTATAGAAACTATCAATCCCCTCTGACCACCCCTTCACCATAAACCACCCAATTTAATAATATGTAAAAGCCAGCGCGCTTTGAGATCATAGAAGTACCTGACTTGAGAGATTCACATCATCCAAACTTTTTGATCTTAGACCAATCAGACTAGTATTATTTAAACATACTAGGAAAACGCTCAGTGTAACGCGTTGATGAGCGAGCACGGGTACGTACACATTCTCAAACCGGAATGCGTACAGAACGCACAGAAAACATATACATCCATATTGAATTGAAAAATGATCCACTCAGTCAACATAAATGAATCTGCTTTTCATTGAAACATGAAAATAGCAACTTACACTGTGGATCCTAAAACAAATCAGATTTATGTGGCAGTGGAAAAACAGTTATTTCGATACTTCTTCTCTGACAGCTATTAAAAATGTCAATAAGTGCATACGTTCTTAACTGATGGAGCTGAAAATTCGTAAAATAAGAGACAAAGTCGGTTTTAATGACCATGCAAAATATGAGTTTGATCACATTTATTGAAGACCATTTTCATTTTTCAACCTATCAGGAGATGTTTATTTAAATTTTAACCAATCAATTAATTTCAAAAAAATTATGGTCAGCAAACAGAAATGGTTGTCTCTACATGTGTGCAAAATTTCAGATAGATCGGTGAAACGGTGCGACTTTCATTGCTCCTATTAACAGACATACGTTTGACATACGTCTGACACACGGCCTCCTTTATAAGTTCCGTTTTACTACACGTTTCCCGGCCTGTCCACCAACTGAAAATCAGAAGTTCCACGTTTCGGCACAGGCCAAGGGCACTAGTTCACACCCTACGCCTTCCTTATGAAAATAGTACATGACCAACTGAAGACAACAAGTGTGCAGTGGTTGCTTTTGTTTTTGAGAGAGCTGTCAGTTAAGAAAATGCAATTAGTAAGCCAGTATTGTTCATGAATTCAACATTAAATATTATGATTTTAATGCTTTATAAGTAATATTTTAAACAATTAATTGAGCGAGCGAAGCGAGCGTCTCCTTTTGGCTCTTTTGGCAGGGACCTCTGTTTTTTTTTGTTTTTTTTTGTTTTTTTGATTTTTTCCCGTTTACTGACGCTATACAGATCAGAGTTTTTCTTTGATCGAGCTGAAATTTTGCACTCATGGAGACAGCCTTTTCTGTTTGCTGACCCCTAATTTTTTTGAAAAAAATTGATTGGTTAAAATTTAAATAAACATCTCCTGATGGTAGGTTGAAAAATGAAACTGGTCTTCGATAAATCTGATCAAACTCATATTTTGGCTATACAGGTCAGAGTTTTTTTTTGATCGAGCTCAAATGTTGTAAACATGTGAAACCAACCTTCTCTGTTTGCATACCATATTTTTTTTTGAAATCCATTCATTGGTTAAAATTTAAATAAATATCTCCTGATAGGCTTAAAAATGAAAACGGTCTTCGATAATTCTGATCAAACTCATATTTTGCATGATCATTAAGACCAATATTGTCTCTTATTTTACAAAATTTCATCCCAATCAGTTAAGAATGTATGAAGTTATTTACATTTTTAATATCTGTCAGTAATGAAGTATCGAAATGAATGTTTTCCAGTGCCAATTGAAAATTGATTCTGATTTGCTTTATGAACCAGGTGATTAGATGCTATTTTAAAGTTTCGATGAAAAGGATACACTTTTAAGTTGATATCATAATCAATTCAATATGGATGTATATGTTTTCTGTGCGTTGTGTACGCATTTCCGGTTCGAGAATTTGCACGTTCCCGTGCTCGCTCATCAACGCGTTACACTGAGCGTTTTCCTAGTTAATATTAGTTCTTGATATATACCTCAGCACCAGTTTCGTCGACATATTGAATGTGTTAGGTCAGGTGATACTCCGTTTATTTTTTTAACCTCACAATAAATTTCGTATATGTATAGTTGTTGTTGTTGTCGCTGGCCCTCGAGCGAGGATGCCGACTCCGGTGTTATCATTTAGTGTGGTAGGGCCGCCTGTCTTGCGTGCCGTCTCTCATGGCTCCTAAGGCCACCAAGAGACTTGCAGACCCTACCACATTCCCCGCACGGAAAGGCACCAGCAGCCACTGGTGCGCGGGGTGCCACGTTCCCTATCCCAGCGGTCACGTCCCTGACAATAGGCCGCCACATGTCACGCGAAGACGCCGCAGCCTCCCAGCCAAGTGGAGCGCCTCCCGTCCTCAAAGTTGCCGCCACGTGGTCCCTGAAGCGCTTCTTCTGTCCTCCATGAAGCCTCCGGCCCTCAGCCAATTCTCCATAGAGCAGTCTCTTCGGCATTCTGTGCTCTCCCATCCGAATGGTGTGACCGAGCCAGCGCAACTGAGCTGCAGCAACGAGCTGTTCCACCCGCCGGCACTTAGTCCTCTCCAACACTGTTACATTCGACACGAAGTCCGTCCAGTGGATCCTGAGAATTGAGCGCAGTGTTCGCTGCTGAAACTTCTCTAGCTGCCTCACCTGCCTCCTGTACAGGACCCAAGCCTCGCAGCCGTAGAGCAAGATAGGAAGTGTGACCGCCCTGTAAACAGCAATCTTAATGTCAGGGCGAATGTTGTGGTTGCCGAATACCCTGCGCCTTAACTTTGCCAGGGAAGCACTCGCATTACTAATTCGAAATGCAACTTCTTCATCCGCAGTGGCAGCCACAGTCACCTTGGAGCCGAGATAGGTGAAGCTATCAACCTGCTCCAAAACAATGCCGTCAACAGTTATGTCCATCAGACCTTGGCCTGGGCACGGAGCTGACAGAACCTTGGTCTTGCTTAAGTTTATTTGAAGGCCAAACTTCTTGTAGCAAAGAGAGAAAATCCCGAGCATGACTTGCAGCTCTTCAGGTGAGTGAGCTACAATTGCGCTGTCATCAGCATACTGAAGTTCCGAGATGAAAGTGCTAGAGGTGCGCGACCTTGCTCGGAGTCTGCTGAGTTGAAGGAAGCTGGCGTCAGTCCTGTAACGCACCTCCATGCCTCTCACAGTCAATTGCCGATCTACCAGCATCAACATTGCAGCAAGGAATACATTGAAGAGGACAGGGCCCAGAACACACCCCTGTCGCACACCCGAATTTGCAGGAAACGGGTCAGTCTCCATACCACCCGACAGCACAGTAGCCAAGTTACCCGTGTGTAGACTCCGTATGATTGAAACAAGATTCTCGGGGACGCCAAACTTGAGTAGGATCTTGAAGGCTAGCTCTCTGTCTACTGAGTCGAATGCTTTGGAAACGTCGACAAACGCAGCATGAAACCCACGGCCCTGCTCAACACATTTCTCCTGGAGCTGGCGCAACACGAAGATCATATCCATTGTGCTCCGGTGCCGACGAAAACCAGCCTGCGACTCGGGCAGCAAGCTGTCAATGTACGGCTCAATACGCTTAAGTATAATCTTTGCAAGCACCTTCCCAACAACGGAGAGTAAGGAGATTCCACGGTAGTTACCGCACTCATCCCTGGGACCCTTCTTCTTGTAGATGTTGACAATTTGCATGTTACGAAAATCCTGCGGGACATCATCTTCACGCCAGACTTGCAGCATCAGCTCATGCACCTGCTCCAGCAGAGCTCCACCTCCTGCCTTTAACACTTCGGCGGGAATCCCATCAGCCCCAGGAGCTTTGTTGTTCCTCATTGACCTAACGGCGGCTGCCGTCTCACTGATGTCAGGTGGGCCTCCAAGATGTGCAACTACAGGATACTGAGGGATGCAGTTGACTACATCGGCGTCCGCAGTACTTGGCGCGTTAAGTAGCTCCCTGTAGTGCTCTTTCCAACGATCTTTAATCAAGTCAGGACTAGTCAGGTACCCTCCGTCCTTCGCACGAATAGGAGCTGGCACGCTTCTGATCGGTCCATACACTTCTTTCAGCGCCTGATAAAATGCACGATAGTCATGCCGATCAGCATGCACCTGCACCTCAGCAGCCTTGCGCGCCCACCAGTCATTCTGGAGCCTCCTTGTTGTCACCTGCACTTCAGCTTTCAGCATGCGATAGGCTTCCTTCAACCGAGCATCTCCCGAATTACTCAGGGTCTGCGAAAACGCCTTCCTCTTCTTCTCTATGAGCTGCTTGATCTCGCCGCTGTGATCTTCAAACCAGTCTTGCTGCTTCCTTTTTCTGAGACCACAACATGAGCCAGCAACGTCCCGCAGCACAGAGCTCATGTTTTCCCAGTTTGAGTTTAGATCAGCACTTAGCGGCTGCAAGGATTCCAGTTCTCGAGATAGCTGATTTCTGAAGTCAGTTCGGACTTGAGGTATGTCCAATCTACGGACATCAAGGCGTTTTACACTCTCTCCTCTCATTGGGAACTTCGGTTTAATGCAAATGCGCATTATCGAAACCAAGAGACGGTGATCCGACCAGCAGTCCGCTTCCTTATGCACTCTTGTGACACGCACATCTTGTATGTCTCTACGTCTAACAAGCACATAATCAATCATGTGCCAGTGCTTAGACCTAGGGTGCATCCAAGTAGTCTTTTGACTATCGGGAAGTCGGAATAGGGTGTTGGTAATTGTGAGCTCGTTGGCAGTACATAATTCCAGTAGAAGACAGCCATTCGCATTGGAAACGCCAAAGCCATTCACTCCTAAAACACCGGGCCACGTTGTAGCATCCATGCCCACTCTTGCATTGAAATCGCCCAGTATTACAAGCTTATCAGCGCAGGGTACACGGTGAATTGCCGCCTGAAGCATCCGGTAAAAGCTAGCCTTCTCTGCATCATCCGCCTGTAGAGTTGGAGCATAGACACTCATCAGCGTCATGAACCTACCCTTTCTTAGGCGCAACCGAGCAGTGATGAGACGCTCGCTGACACCAACGGGAGTCTCGTGCAAGGAGGACAACACATCTTTACGGAATGCAAGAGCAACGCCATGCTGTCTCGGCTGTCCGAGGGCACGCCCCTTCCAGAAGAAGGTGTACTTGTCAACTGTCTCCGTGAACTGGCCTTCATCAGATAGCCTGGTCTCCTGCAGCGCAGCGATCGCTACATTATACCTGCTCAGCTCGTGAGCCACCAGAGCAGATCTCCTCCCGGGCCCCACTGCATCATCCAGCAACGTCCTGACATTCCATGTGGCAAACTTTATATCCATATGACTTTTCTTACCGCTATATTGGGTCCCCCTCGGGCGCGGCGTCCCGAGCAGGTTTAACGACGGTAGGCTATGTTTAGGGCACCTTTTCTAGCCCTTTCCTCATATGAGGGAAGCAGAGCTGATCCTAAATAGGACTGCTTCGTCGCGCAGGTCGCTGCCGAGCATCACCACTACCGTCATCTTAGTGACAAACGACCATCGTGCCTGCGCCGCCCGAAGTGCAAGGCTCAGGCTAGGGGCTTCCAGCTTACCGAGCCTGCCCCCGTCACCCTTACCTTATCGCCATGGGTCTTGACTTAGCACCGGAATGCTAGCGCGTGTTATTAACGAGAGGGACATTGCGCAGTGCCCCCCACGCCTGCCGGCGAGACAGCGCTGGATCCGATGGCAAGCAAGAGCAAGACGATCGGAGCAACTGAAACGCGCGTATGGTATAGTTGAATAGTATATGTATGGTTTTGATCATTCTCAAAAGACAGAAGTGTTTCAAAAGACACTTAACATGGGAGGTATAGGAAAATCATTTCGAATTTGGTTAATAACTTTTAAAATAGCACACGATGGTATTGTTTTCAATTTTTTTCCTGATAGTATGTCCATATGTCTACCAGAAAAAAGTTTTTTGTTAAAATCTAACCGTACAAAAAGATTAGAACTCCATTTTAGCTTAAAAATGACACGATTTTACTTGGCTGCCATAAGATAACATGGGGAAGAAAACTCAAATTATCTCAGAAACTAGACACGAGAAGTGTTTAATTTTTTCAGGGATTGTGTATGGCGTGATTATCAATAAGTACACAAAATATTATGAAGGTCTGAGACTATGACTTCGAGTGATCGCGCCACCTTAAAAGCGGCGAAGCTAGTTTATCACTCATACTTTGAATCACATCTACGCTACGGCATTGGATTTTGGTGCATGTCTTCTAATAATAATACAAATAAGTTGTGTGTTATTCAAAAACGAGCTCTTCAAACAATGTGTGGGGTTAGAGCTATTAACAATATTCTACCGCACTGCAGAGAGCTCTTTCAAAAGCACAACATTTTAACCTTCTACAGTCTGTATCTGCTAGAAGTAATTACATTAGTTAAAAGAAATCTAGCGTCACAAGTTTTAAGAAATTCTATCCACAACCATGACACCCGCAATAAGCATAATATTCATGTAAAGGGTTATAATCTGTCACTATGTCAAAAGAACTCTACCTATATCAATACCAAATTTTATAACAAACTTCCAAACAGACTAAAATATATTGCTAATACCAAAATCTTTAAATTTGAATTCAAAACGCTATTAACAAATAGAGCAATTACTATTCTATTAATGAATTTATGGAAGATAATATTTTGTAACACTGGGTGATAGGTTCAGTTCTTGCTTTTCATTATTGCTGTTAATAGTTAGTGCAGATATTTGCATTTTCTAGTTATATTCGTATTTTAATTTGTAGTCTGACTCAGTTCTTTTCATGTACCCACATAGTCTAGAGCCATGATGCAATAATATACTAGCTAGAAGAGGTGAGCCCATGCGCATGTGTGGGAGGAGCTTATTGCCGCTGTGACGTAAGCCTGACCACACCAGTACGCTTGGACCAGCGAGACGTCTTGTTTAGCGTCTGTCAACTCTTGCTGTGATTTTAATAATAAATAAATGTGGTAATTTGTGCCGTGTTCGGATGCAACAATAGTCATAGAACCAAGATTTCATTCTTCAGATTCCCAAGGACCCTGATTTGTGTACGAGATGGCTTCAATTTTGTAAGAAAACCGATAAACGCGCAAATTTGTGCTGAACATTTTCAAGCCAGTGATTTTCACTGGAGCTTACAACATGAACTATTGGGTTATTCTCCTAAGCATGGAGAATAACATGGAGAGTAAAGGAGATAATAGCATGGAGATTAAGTTTGAAGTGAGAAAAATCAATCTATTTCAATCACATATAGGTACCTACCTACTGCAATTGAGATTTGCAATTCTTGATAATCCTTAATTTTCAAAAAGAATTTTCTATTTTTACATCCGACTGTACTGCGATAAGAACTGCATTGCTGACAATGAATATTATGATAGCTCAGGCAAAATGAATGAAAATAGCCACTACTAGACCAAAGAAGATAGAATATTTAAATTCTTCATTCTATGAGACTGTCTCTTCTAAGATTTAGTCTGCGCGACATCCTGTGTATAGCAGACACTACACACCAGTGCATTCCAGATTGCAAATGTAAATATTAGTCAATTGACCGTATTTTCATAACAATGAAGAAAAATTAAATAAATATCGACTTAATGCAAAAGAACTACATTTTCATTCATAACACAAAATCCAAATCCACTAGTAATCCCATAAAATTTGAGATACTAGGTACTAATGCTAAAATTTTATAACCTTGTTTGACTTATATTTTGAGAACCGAACCGGAATTTTTTATTCGCACAAGAATGTGCACTCAACAAATGATAAAACGGTATTCGAAAGAAATTGATTGGCTGAAAAAAATGTGATAGCATCATCCGATGACGTCCATACTAACTCGTCATCTACCTCTAATAGATGAGCTCTAATTTCATTGATAATAAAAAGGATTGATCGTCAAGGAACCTGACCAGCAGCCAATCCGTTTCGTTCAAATACCGTTTTATGATTTGTCGGGTGTACATACTTAAAATATCTGTTAAATTATAAGAAACATAAATTCCACACATAGTTATTAATGAGATAATAATTTAGGTTTATTCCTCCCTACGGATCTGGCGCAATGTGAATAGCAATACAGCTTTATAAATAATAGTTATTTCTAGAGAGCCTAGATGGGTAAGAGAGTGGCCAATGGAGTTTTCGCCGCCATTTTTTTTCCAAGACCGTGGTGGTTGAATGCAAACCCTGTATGTTACTGTCATAAATATCTCATTCTTTCGTGAATTAATATTATTCATTTTGTACAAATTGAAAGTACACATTGATGTGATGTTGTTGACAACATAAGAAGAAGAATTAATTGAGTCTGGGATTGCTAATTAGCTCAAATATCTAATTAATATGGATATTAAGAAGAATGGAATTTAATGCATTTATGACATAAAAACAGGAATACAATTGAATTACAAAATTATGATTGATTTCCAACCATCAGCTAATCACCCTCGCATCACCCAAATCATCATATCATCAGCTAATCACCCCTGCATCATCCAAATCATCATATTATCATCTAATCACCCCTGTATCATCCAAATCGTCACATTATCAGCTAATCACCCCTGCATCATCCAAATCATCATATCATCAGCTAATCACCCCTGCATCATCCAAATCGTCATATCATCAGCTAATCCCCCCAGCATCACCCAAATCGTCATATCATCAGCTAATCACCCCTGCATCATCCAAATCGTCATATCATTAGCAGATCACCCTCGCATCACCCAAATCATTATAGCATTAGCTAATCTCCTTTGCAAAGTTTTGCACAACTCATATTTGGCGTATATTGTATGCACTTGGGTCAAAACTGTAAGGTTATGTTTGACGTAATCACAGTTTTATCAAGTTTTTGAATCCAAACAATACCAAACAAATGTAATTAATACGTTAATTGATGTTAATAGTATATAAATGCATTAATATACCGGAAACAATGCACAGGGACACAAGAATGATACATAAACAGTGAAAACACAAGCAATTCCCTATGCCTGCCATGCATAACTGGATCAGCTGTTGAAAACTAATGGCCGCCGCGGCTGAAAACATTATCACCCCATTGGCCACTCTCTTACCCATCTAGACTCTCTAGTTATTTCATTCAGTTTGAACAAATCATCCTTGGATACAATGCTTAGAATTTCAGTTTTTATAGTGTACAATCATGGTTTTGTTGTTGCAGAGCAACATAAGAAAAGTGCATTCATCTCTTCGCTTGTAAATGCATCTCTCATTTGAACCATTCAATATCGCGAGGATTGTGATTTCAATGCGATTTTTGTTCAATATTTGCTGTCAAAAGTGACCCAACATTGCGAATTGAGTGAGCTAGCCGAATTTGTGCAACCTACATGCTTATCGCTTGATGTTTTATATTTACTATTTTAAATTTTTAATGACTGAACTAATGAATATATTTGTTATATTAACGGAATTTGTTATTACTGTGGTTAGTATAGTAAGATCCATATTCCGCATATTTCAATCAAGGTATAATAGATTGCACAAAAAGTATTGTATGCATACATTTTTGATTATCAACCAATATTCCTATCACCCATATATTTTACAAGTCTATTAAAAACCCTAAACGTGAGAAATCTTAATACGCGCGAAGTTATTGCTGGTCCACCCATAGCTTTATTGCATGTCTCGGCTCGCTAGACGGCTGCGCTGTGGGCCAGCTGACGTCATGCGCGAGCTTGACGCAAACGCGTCCGCCAGTTGGACCTACCTTGCTGAGCTAGAGATGCTTATACCATGGTCTAGAGCTTTGTTTTTTTTGTTGTATCATATCTTTTTTATATATTTTACTTACTAATGCATATTTTCCAAACACTTTTTCTCATAAAAGTCTATGTGTACATTTTTGTATTCTTGGAAATAAAACGATATTTATATTTACAAAAGTAAAAAAAAACAAAAAAAACAGAGGTCCGTGTCAAAGAGTCAAAAGGAGTCGCTCGCTCAACAAACATTAAACAACTTGGAGGATTTGGCTTAAACTTTGTAAAAATTTACAAAATGTTGGTCCTATAGATAGACATTGCAAAATTTCAAATTGATCAATCTGTTTTTTTTTTAAATTTAAATTAATTTCAAAAAAATTAGGGTCTGCAAACCGCATAGGTGGTCCGTGCATGTGTGAAAAATGTAAGCTCTATCGGAGAAACGGTGCGACATGTACAGCGGAGTAAAAGGGGACGCTCTCTCTTCTATGGCAACATTAAGGTGCTGCAAGCGCTAGCGATTTTGCTGCTTTTTGTAGACACTTTTTGCGATACGATTGGAGACGAAACGGGTAAACCAAATTATTTGAAATTTTAATCGTGATTAGATAAAAGACAAACTTAGGGTTATCCCTTGGTACATTTTTAATTTTTTGTTTCGTTAATTAGTAATAATTAGTGGCTTTTTGGTGAAAAATTAGCTGTTTTCTTGTCTCCCTGGCCGCCGTATAAAATTAAATTTCAAAAATGTGCCAAGTGATAACCCTAAGTTTGTCTTTCATCTAATCATGATTAAAATTTGAGATCAATTGGTTTTCGGGTTTGGTCTCCAATCGTATCGCAAATTTCATAGTTTTGCGCGGTTTTGTTGAATAACCGGCGCCTAATTAACGATGCAATATGCAAAAATGAAAAAGTGCTACTAATATGAAATCAGAGTGGTCATGTGAACATCCTGTAAAAGTTACACTCGCTTATGAAACAATTTTTCTCTCTAAATTTTCTAAAACGGCCGAGCGCTAGTGTCACCTTAAGCAAGAAGCCTGTTGAATCAAACAGAAGTCAGTGTCGTCGCCACTGCGTTTGCGACTCCGCCTTTTAAAAGTCAAGGTGTTGATAGGTAGCATTACCATTAGCAACCAACTGACCAACTGAACTGACCTTGGGATTAAGTCAACTAATTGATATTTACTGAATAGATTCAAATGCCTATCGGTATAATAATTAAGATATTTTCAATTATTTTTAATATCAACAAGTTGATTGACATATTGACACGAAAAAAGAAAAAAACAGTATAAATGTGTATTATAAGCAATCAAGTTGCGACCATCTAGTTGTATAATTGCCATGGTGCATAGTTCGCCGTACGCGAATATTTTTCTGGCAAAAACTTCGTAAATGGGAGAAAACATTACTTTTATAAAATTCCAGTTTTAAAATTTTTGAAGTGAAATTAATGGTTGATCCAACTAGATTATGTTTTCAAATGTCATTCACGATAGTTCTGGGTTGAAATTGAGGTCGTGAAAACCCTCTAGAGTAAAAAATGTTCTATTTTTTCATTCGAAATAGAGATTATATTTTTAATATCCTTCATTTTACTGATGTAAAAGCTGTCAGAACACAGTATGTATTCTACACTTCTAAATCAGAGTTCGATTTGTGTAAATAGGTAAGTTATTAGAGTTTTTGTCACTGTCAATAAACGTCCCATTTACGAAGTCTTTGCCAGAAAAATTCCCGCACCCAGTACTGGTGGACCTACCACATAATTCAAATCAAAAGTTACAGGAACCTTGCACATTGTTATGAAAATAAAATGTGTATTTCATGATGGTGATTTTATTTTTTATTTTTTTGTTATGGCGTTACAGGACTGGCAGTCCTACTGCCGCCTCAACAACTCTACTCCATTGACGATGCGTCATTATATAGGAGGTGAAGTTGGTTGAGGATTCGTATGATTCTTATGTCATGCGAGTGAGTAGTTAGCTCCCTGCGCTCAGCTGTTGTTTAACGTCCCATCCCAAGGACGGTGTAACGCCCGTCGAGAGACTGATAACCAGGGACGACGCTAAGGGGGGGCCTGGGGGGGCCACGGCCCCCCCAAACATTTGCGCGGCCCCCCCTGTGCCCCCCCAAACCAAATGTGGGAAAATAAATATCTTGAACGTCTATCCTTTTCTTTAATTTTTTGCACTGTTCAAATTATCAAATAAAACATCAGCTGACAATGTTTTGCAAATAGGCGACTTTCGTATGCCAGACATAATGAAGTTCCTAAGAAGTATAGCAGGGTTGACAAAAATTGGATAAGAAACGGAGCTCAAAAATAAGGAAAAATCTTGCAATGGAGTCTCTAAGTTTCAAATTAGGAAAGGAGAGATTGAAATGGTTTGGTCGATTGAAAGGGATGGGACAAGAGAGGATACCGAGAAGGAAGGCAGATAGAGCAGCAATGGGAGGGAAAAGAAAGGCAGGGAGACCGCGAACGAAGTGGATGAGTATGGAGTGAAGGTGGCTCTGGAAAAAGTGGTGAGTCTTATAATGGTAAGGGACGAAAAATGGTGGGAGGACAGTTCATAAAATTAGTGTAGGGATAATTTTTGAAGGCTTCAGTTTTTTTAATTATCCTCACCAGGCGCGTAGGAAGGGGGGGATGGGGGGGAGAATCCCCCCTCTGATTCAATACCCCTCCCTATGTACTTATATATTTATGTGTCAAGAAAAAAATGTGCTTAAAAAGTGTTAAAATCGCATAGAAATGCACCAAATTGATGTCTGAAATTCAAAAAATTTCCGGGGCTATGCGCCCCGGACCTGCATTTTACTGGGGGGCCCTCCCCCCAGACCCCCATTTTCTTCGTAGACACTATAGTATCTCCAGCTCAAGTTATTTTACATATTATTCCCCCCTTGCAAATTTAGTTCCTACGCGGCTGATCCCCACGCCACAATATGAAAATATACATGTGAAAATACGTTTGCCCCCCCTAAAAAGTTTATTGCCCTACCTAGGCCCCCCCTGTATAAAAATCCTAGCGTCGTCCCTGCTGATAACAGGTGGAGGGGTGTCGTTACACTAACACCCAACCACCCCAGTCTCTTTGGCCCAACGGCAGCAACTGGCAGGCCAGAGTTGAATGATCACCCATCCAACCGCTGACAGCGATCAATGTTGCTTAACCTCGGTGATCTGACGAGAACCGAGGTATCCATTACACCCATTACATTGCATTACATCCATTACATTGTTTAGGTTACCAATATTTCGCACTATTATTAGTAATATTATTTATTTTAAAATGTACATACATTACATAAGTACATTTACCGGTAGCGAGAATAGGGCAAGCCCCGCTGCTGTAGCTCTACTTTTATTTCTTCAGGATATTAAACTAGAAAGGCACAGTTCGTTTTTCCTATGTTTGAACTCTCTGCAGACCGAGACACCGTCAGTTGTTCTGTAAGGCCGAGAAAGACAACATTGC
Source organism: Leuctra nigra (assembly GCA_934045905.1). Classification (NCBI taxonomy): domain Eukaryota; kingdom Metazoa; phylum Arthropoda; class Insecta; order Plecoptera; family Leuctridae; genus Leuctra; species Leuctra nigra. The sequence continues at coordinate 25,525,459 of OW203768.1, read as the reverse complement.
AAGGTGAGCGCGCAATGAAGTCTTTCTCGGCCTAGCAGAACAACTGACTGTGGCTCCATCTGGTGAGAGTTCAAACATAGGAAGAACGAACTGAAGGTATACCCAACTCTTCGATAACATATTTTAGATCGAAAAGAATAATCAAGATTATCATATTACAGGGCACTCGCACTTGCCCTCATTGTTAGGTATGCAAATCAAATATGATTTCCATGATGTAGATCAATTTTATAAGTAGGTACAGTAAGTATTATTTTCTACTAGCCCTACTTCTATTTCTTCAGGAAATTACAATAGTATTTACCTACCTAGGTAACTCTTTGGTTAAATAATTTGTAAAGGATAGAATAATCAATTTGAAATGGCGAGACATTATTAATGACCTATGAATATCAGCTATAAAGAACATTTTAATGATTGCTCTCAAAATAAATTGTCTCAAATCATTTTAAAATTTACATCCATTGTGGTAAAGATACACGGCTACAGGCAGTTTTTTTGATGATGTGTTGGGATTGGTGATAATTCTTAGGAATTGGTTGTACAATTAAGTATACTTGCTGCTCTCTTATTTTTGCACACAGTTACAAAGTTAACAATTTATTAGATTATTTGACAAATTCACAATTCAGTATTTACAAATGTACACATTTTCAATACCACTAGTCTGGACTCTGTGGAGTTCTGTGTTCTTTGAAATTCCAATTCCACTTCTTTATATTAACACCGTACTTACGTAATGTTCGTGACGTACATCGTGGCGGAAACTCTAGATCAGCGGTCGCTAACTTAACTTGGAACTTTACTTGCAATTGTCAAGGTACTACCTACTTCTTAAAAATACAAATAAATACAAATAAAATCGGCAATATTGTAATCAAATTTGGGTAATACCACACAAAATATTGACCCGATAATTTGATGCCAAGTTTGAATCACATGAACGGCCCCCCATATATTGAAATAAATTTCCCATAAAACCGGCAAAGCTGCACTGCAAATGCGATTTATTTTGGCATAGTATAAGTGCAAGTTCAACTAAGGTGATACAAGCGCTCGGCCGTTGGAGCAAATTGAGGGAGAAGAATAGTTTCATAAGTGGGTGTAACTTTGAATGGATGTTCACGTAATCAGTCTGTATATTAGTAGCACTTTCTCATTTTTGCTTCATGCCTTGTTAATTAAGCAACGGTTATTCAACAAAACCGCGCAAAACAATGAAATTTCCAATACGATTGGAGACCAAACCCGTGAACCAATTGATCTCAAATTTGAAACATGATTAGATAAAAGAAAAACTTAGGGTTATCACTTGGCACATTTTTTAAATTAAATTTTATACAGCACCCAGCGAGAAAAGAAAATATATTTTTTCACCAAAAATCAAGTAATTATTAGGATTTATTACTAATTAACGAAGCAAAAAATATCTGATCAGAAGCCACACTTTGTCTTATGCAGGCAGGCAAGCGCGTAGGAACTTCATTTTGAGAGGGGGGGTCAAAATTATATTGGATAGATAAATGTCAGGAAAAGCTAGTTCGCTGATACGAATTTTAAACTATTTTATTATTATTCTCAAAGAAAAATTCCATAATATGCAATATTTTGTGGAAACTGAAGAAAAATTGTTTTTAAAGAACCCCCAATGGCCCCGCAGGGCATTTTTTACATTCTGATTTAAAATAATCGAATTCGACGCTTTTTTGGCATCTTTTTTACAGAAATTAAAAATGTGTGTAATCCAATATTCTTGGGAAAACGAGAGACAAAATGAAAATTGTATTATTTGAGAAAATCCCAAATGGCCCCGCAGGGAAATACTCAAATTCTAGTGAGAATCGATTATGGATTGATTTTAGAATCGACCTCTAAAAAAGGTTGCAAGAGCAACAACAATAAGCAATTATTAAGAAAAATCTCTATGTGTTTTGGAATTTAATAGTTTAACGTGTAATTAATAAATATCGCTACCCTGCTTCCAACTATTGTCGGGTCAGGGGAAAATTATTTAATTTTATTCATGAGGATGATCATAATGGACAAATGAGTAAATGAGTTGTCTCATTGGATAATATTAATACCTCTGTTCAATTAGTTTTGCAAAACTTGAGAACATTTTGAGAATTCAGCCTCATAAGGGAACAAATCTGTGCATTTTGTGCATCACTTAATCAACATGTGTTGTGTTCTGGAACACATCTGGATGTGTTCAGAGTCTCTAGCAGGAGGGGTCAGGATCTCTGGCAGGGGGGGGGTCAGGCTCCAGACAGGGGGGACCGTACCCCCCCCCCCCGTTTCCCCCCTATTCCTAAGCGCCTGTATCCAGGCCTTTTTATAATATGTGGAAGCCATTGATAATTATTGAACAAATGTTCGTGCAATTATAAATAACTCATGTTTGTTCCGCGGGCTCTGAATTATGGGATGTTTGGAATTATGGAATTATGGGATGTTGGATGTCAAGGTGTTGCCCGCATCAAGCTGAAGTAACAGATAAAACATCTTTAATAATCGATAATTGTTACAAATATAGTTCAAACACTGACATAAACTAAGACACTAGGTGCACTTGGCCAAAGTAAAAGCGGTATTCGACACACTGGGTTCTGAAGCGCAAGGTTCTGGAAGAACTAGCCAGACGTCGTGCGGGCAGAGGCGCCGTGGAGGTCAAGCAGACTTCAGAGCGGTCAGTCAAGGTCAAGGTGTTGCCCGCATCAAGCTGAAATAACAGATAAAACATCTTTAATAATCGATAATTGTTACAAATATAGTTCAAACACTGACATAAACTATGACACTAGGTGCACTTGGCCAAAGTAAAAGAGGTATTCGACTGACTGGGGACTGAAGCGCAAGGTTCTGGAAGAACTAGCCAGATAGTGTGAGGGCAGAGGCGCCGTGGAGGTCAAGCAGACTTCAGAGCGGTCAGTCAAGGTCAAGGTGTTTCATCCATGACTTATTTCCATGCAAATCCGTGTACTAATAACTTGAAGGAAATTAGTTTCGGAAGTGGTCAATTTGCATCGATATAAAATCTGGACGGCGAAATGTTCTTTATTGCACTCTTCTAATGCTTTGTACTTGTAATATTAACGGGGCAGAAACAATAACAGCCTCATGCTCAAAAGAAGTTGCGTCCGCAAGTAGATATTTGCGTGTGTGAGTCCTCAACACCACAAGACCATGAGCTAATAATCTTATGGACCGAATCCAGTAGACTCTGGTCACTTGCGTCGATAAATTTGGAAATTCTTTTGAGCATGAGGCTGTAAGGGAATTAGCTGTGGACACCCAGAAGACAGGGAAGGAGGCGATCGTGGCTTATTAGTTGGAGACCCACCCTCCCATCATTTGTCCCTTGGATGAGAGAACTATTTGAAACCCAGACTCCAATTGCAAGATATTTCAACACTCACTGTGGAACGTAGCAACAGGTTCTGTCTGGAACATCTCGTCGTCGCCGTCAAGGTCGTCTCCCGAGAGTGTGAGATCAGGCGTCGCGGCGCTTGTGGAGAGCGTCGCGGTGGTTAAGCAAGCGTCGCGGTGCTCGTCGACGTCATCGAACTGATAACAGAGAGAGACACATCGTTAGTTATGTAAGTGCTTCAGTTCAAACACTGCCATAATGTTGCATGCAATGATATACAAGGGGCCACTGAGTGAAAGGGGAAAGGCTAATTTTATGGCATGCGCCTTTACAACATTTCATCATTTTGTCTACCATGGAAATGCATTTCCATTTCATGTTTCTGAAATTGAAGTTTTATTTAATACAATCTTACAGAACTCGAAGCCGGTATTTTGTTAAGAGTTGAGATGCTGTTTTTTTTATGGAAACTGTTGAGGTAGCAGCTGGAACCTTCACATCATTAGCTTCTCGACTGAGGAAATCCACAGTCAGTGAAGACGGCCGCGGGACTCGAACCCATGTGTTTTAAGTAACAGTAATCGTGATCAATATGACTCACAGTGCATGCATGTGGATCTTGCTGGAGGCCGTGATGATCGCCATCCAGAGGGCGGAGATGGCGTACTGGCCGTCCAGTAGGCGTCGTGACACTGTATGAGGGCGTCGTGACGCTGTTGGAGGGCGTCGTGACGCTGTTGGAGGGCGTTGTGGCTGTCTAATAGAGAAAAAAAATTCAAATATCGTTCAAGAAAAATGAAAAATTAACTTGTTATCTTTGATTTTTCTTTTGAAGTAACCTAATACAATTGTTAAGTATTTCTTAACAGAGTCACTCACTGTGAGATATGTGACGTCCGATCCTTCATGAGTCTTCTCGCAGGTGTCTCGGCGTCGTCTCCAGAGCGTCCATCAGCGACGCCGCGACGGAACAGGGCGTCGCGACGGTGAAGAAGGGCGTCGAGGTGCAGACGACGCTCACATCAAACTGAAGAAAGAAGAGCACATTACTATCTTGAAGACATGTTGAAAACGTTTCAATCCAAGAATACTGCCTAATTAATGTTCAAAATATGTTCTAACTGAATTAATGTTTAAGTTTGATGATGATGAATAGGTAAGGATGGCGGGTGAGAAAGAGGCGATCGTGGACTATTAGTAGGAGACCCTCCCATCATTTGCCCCTTGGATGAAAGAACTGCTAGAAACCCGGACTCCACTTGCAAGATATTCCAAGACTCACTGTGAAACGCAGCAGCAGGTTCCATGATCACGTCGTCGCCGTCAAGGTCGTCTCCAGAGAGTGAAGATCTGACGTCGCCGCGCCCAAGGAAGGCTTCGCGGTGGGCAGGCGAGGTAGACGCGACGACAACGTCATACTGAAGACAACAGAAAATCTCTTAGAGAACTGCCGATTGTGTAACGTACCCCCCCCCCGGCCCTTTTCAGGGCCACCAGCTCACTGAACAGAACAAACCGGCTTAACAACTGCCTCGTAAGGTAGAGTTCTTTTTAACTTTGTAATTCATTTTAGAAGAAACTGAATAAATCTATTATTCAGATATGGTTTGAAAACCTACATCTAGTGGAGCGGTCGCTCCACGCCAGCCAAGTCGTACGGCGCGCGCACACACTCATTTAAAAAGGCTGGAGCAAACCCACTTTTACTGTAAGCATCAAAGTGGCATTTTCGGCCTACTGGATCTTAAAATTGGAAAATCTCACATTGTTGCGATATATCTTAATTTCGAGCTATGGCCCACCCTACAACATATACCAAATTTGGGAACAATAGGTTACGCCCTTTGCGCGCTAGAGGGCCGTGAAAACAGTGTTTTAGGGCGGTTTTCATAATAATAATCTCAGTAGTAGTAGGGTGGAGCTAAAATATGGTAAACAGGCCACAGCATAAACGGCTGAACCGATTGATTTAAAATTTTTACCACATATGCACTTTTGGCGTCTGAGGTGCCTTTTGCTATAACTGGTTTTATGCCGCCATTTTGAAACCGGAAGTGACGTCATATCTCGTCAACGGCTGGACCGATTGGAACGAAAATTGCGCCAAACGATCCAGACGGTTATCTATATGCATGATAAGTAGCAAAAGACTAAACATTATGTTAAAGAAACCGGAAATGACGTAATGAAATTTGAAATACATCGATTGGCTTTTTGGCAACAAAGATTGATCCGATTATTTTGATATTTATGTAACGTATGTACTTTTGACGTCTCATGTGACTTGTTATAAAACTAACCGGAAGCCGCCATTTTGAAACCGGAAGTGACATCATATATCAATAACGGCTAAATAGATTTCAACGAAACCAGCGCAAAACAATTTAGACGGTCAACTTTATGTATTATCATCAATAATATTTGCAGTTTCTCATACCTAAACCGGAAATGACGTCACACATTTTAATAATCTCACAAATTTTTATTTTGATGCAATAAATATACTATTTGAGACAGCTTATAAAATTATAATCATGTTTCAAATATACTTCAAGGGGTCAGAGATTTCAGCCGCCATTTTTAAACCGGAAGTAACGTCATATCTCAAAAACTGGTAGACAAATCGGTATGAAACTAGCGCCAAACGATTCGGATGGCCATCTCTATGGAATATGAACAGTACAAATAGAATTTTCCTATTTATGAGACCGGAAATGACGTCATTCAAATGTATAAATTATTATAATTCCCTCCTATACAATAAATACATATTCAGAAAGCTTAATATGATACACATCATTTATAGAAATAAATTCTATGTGGCATTGCAGAAAGTTCAGCAGCCATTTTGAAAACCGAAGTGTTTCCATATCTCGGAACTGGGTTGACTGATTGGAATGAAACCTTTGCTATTCTTCGTGAAAGATCATTTAAAGCAATTATTTAGGACCATACGCTGCTATTCATTAGTGGTAACGAAATTGTAAAGGGTGATGATTTTTTAAAAGAATATAGTAATTGTTCATTTCATGTGTCACAAGTTGTTAGAATAAACTAAAAAAAGGAGTGATATCCCCATAAAAAACACTTCGTGTAAAAATACCAGCCAAGTCTCTTCAACCAAAAAAAAATATGAAATCTAAAAATTCTGCACTGAAAAGTAGTGATATCAAAAAATTAGCCAAGTCAAAACTTTATTTGAAAATCAAAAAATACTTGGCGCATCGTTTTTTTTAGGGCATTATAGGTATACTATGTATATGTATATTTCAAGTATAATTTATAATTGGCTTATACTTCCAAGCTATTTAAGTACACGATGCGCCAAGTATTTTTTGATTTTCAAATAAAGTTTTGACTTGGCTAATTTTTTGATATCACTACTTTTCAGTGCAGAATTTTTAGATTTCATATTTTTTTTTTAGTTGAAGAGACTTGGCTGGTATTTTTACACGAAGTGTTTTTTATGGGGTTCGAAACTACCTGACAAACACACCAAAAGCAAAATCGAAATCACAGAAATTATAGTCTAAAACGGATGGAAATTGATATGATTATTTTTTTTGCCCGAATTTTTTATTTTTATTTGCCATTTGCTGGAAAGTTGTTTTGTGTACCAATGTGTTTTCCCAAAAATAACATAATGGCATGGAAGTGGGCACAAATTATTTAAATGTGTTTGACAATTTTAACAAATTTTTAATAAGAGCATGATGGATGAGCAAGATGAGCAATGATGGAAGGAATTCGGCAAGAAATCGAAACAGTAACATCATAGGGGAGAGCAATGACAAAAATGCAATCTTTGAACCGTAATTAAAGATGGCCTGGGGAAGATTCTTTCGAAAATGAAGAGTAACAGACTGAAATGAGTTTGGAGAGGAAAATGAACTCTAAACTATAGCTCTAAACTACTCTATATTAGTTTTAAAGATATAGCCTATTAAAAAATGTATTACGGTTATAATAGCACTTTTGGCGCTACTGCGTTAGTGATGCTACAACTACTCGCAGCTTTAGCTCCGGTCCATCTTCCACAACCCGATCCCCGGCACATGTTCAGGGGGCACAGGAGGGCAAGATGGCCGCGAAGATCTAGCATTGAGAATGTGCCCACCACACTACTCGTTGAAATGTATGCGCGTCTAAGTACTAATATGTACTAAGCGACATGCTTTACATTTATAGAGATCTGTATCCTTCTGTTAAACCTTTAATAACATTCCTGAGAATGATATAATGTATAGACATCTCGGAGAGATGCGACCAAACAACACCATCGTATAAGAAGGAAGCTACTAAAGTACGAAACGCTTTTGTTTAGTTGTGATAAAAATGCTTATTAGAACTTGTGTTCACCCGAACTTTTGTGTAGGAAACCATTAATTGTTCGTGCAATTGTAATGAAGTGGGTTGAACCAACTATCAAGCAAGCATCGAGTGCCCTTGCGACACAGAATTCTTGAGTGAATCGTTTTCAGACGGCGGTTCTGGTAAGGTAGATTAAGGAAAAAGACCCAGATACAATGGACACCCCTGGTTTGATGTCCACATAAACTGCCGTAATTCTTTAAGTAAAAAATCCAACACAGTGTTGTCAAGTAGCACCAACCCAAAAGAACGAATTTAATTATGTTTAGTTTTAGTAACGCACTTAAATTTACGAAGTAACTTTTTATGTTCCACAGCCCCCTCTATAATAACTCAGAACTCTAGTTCTTAGATTTTAGATTGGATTATTATGTTTCAACAGCGCGTCAACGAACTCTAGTTCTTAAATGACCCTCACAACTCTCCACTTCACTATTATTTATGCACACTGTGAGACTTTAAGTCTATTTTAATTACACTTTAGTCCAAAACATAAAAAATAATATCATACTTCAACAGATTTTAAAATAAACTGAGATAAAGCTCGGTGACGAATGTTGCTTGTGTCACAATACCAAACTACGGCTGAAATCAAGTACTCGATTTGCTGATTGCGACATGAGTCGCTGGGAAAGACGGCTGACGCATAGAACATTGCACACGCAGCCCGAGGGGTTAACAACTCGACATTTAAAGCTGCAAACACACGTGGTATTTGTTTTCATGGCCAGCCGAAGCGTTGGCACGTGCGATACGCCGAGATGAGAGATAGCATTGAGTCTTATGGGAGCGAACACACGAGGCGGTTTATTCACGCGGCGTTTTTGTACAGCTGACATAGCATGACAGCTGCTAAACCGTCGCGTTTTGCATGTCCCTTTTGTTCGACGAAGAAAAACGTCGCGGTTTTTTGCATGCCGCGTCTGGGCATGAAAAAACACGGTGTGTTTGCAGCTTTAATGTACACCTAATTTTTTGATTTTTTCAAATCTATTAAAAGTTTTACTATCTTTTTTCATTTTTATCTTTTTTATTTTTATCTTTTTTATTTTTATTTTGTGTGTGATTTTTTTTATATTTTTTATTTCTTTACACACATTTTTTTTATTATTATTTGATTTTTTGACATGTTAGATTGTTTTGGTTATTTGATTTCAGTTACATGCTTGATTTTTTGTATTATTTTTTTATTTTTATTTTTTTATTACTTTTTTCTGTTTTGATTTTTTCTAATTTTGCTGTGATATCTTCTCTTGTTTTCGGAATGGTAGGATAGGGCCATGAGACTAGGCAGCCACCTGACCCTATCCTACCATTCATATCTTGAAAAAAAATAGAGCAAGCCATTTGCGACGTTTCGGATGGCTTGCCCCATCCATCTTCAAGGTAGAAAAGCTTGAAGTTGGATGGGGCAATTGGCTCTTTTTAGGACCAACTCAAACAAACCAGCAGAGCATTACCGAAGAAGTGATCACAGCATATTATATAAACGACTCGTAAAACCAAAGATTTTTGTTCTAAAGTTTATGATGATTTTCTTAGTTGTTGACGCCTCAGCGCAGCCATGGAGGTGACTTTGAAAAAGACACCGACTTGTCAGCATTTGCTGCAACTGTATGAATTGAATTATGCAACCGTTGTTTGGTACTTTTAATACTTAGTATGCAGACAGTATACAATTAGTACAACGGTATACTGTGAAATGCCCATCTGATACAAATATTTGATCATTAGTGTTCCGTCTGTGGAATGTGTCTTGTTTAATTTAATCCCATATTGGAGATAAACGAAAGACTTTATTTAAATTATACAACATTATAACATTGTTATAACATTGGTATTGTATACGTATTTTACACTTCGGTGTAATAATAAAAATAGATTTCCAAGAATGGAAAACGACCTGTCGGAATGGCGACTCATATCATTAGAGGAATCTCTCTATAGTACTGAAATTACAACCAGGTTACAACCAGGTTACACCTACAATTACACCCACAGATTATGAAATTGCTCAGTTAGTCTGGAGTGTCAGCATAGCGAAATATGACCTAAATTGTAGTTGGAGGATTCCCTCAAAAGAGAAAAATAGTGCAAAATGAATTGTCCTGAACGATATAATTTGATCAGAAAAAGAGAATACAATGACGCAGAATGCGTACAATATGCACTTATGTGTAACAGCGTAACCTCTTATTGTTGCATTATTATCTTAAAAAATACATTCATTATTTAGGACCGTGTAGAAATAATACACTCTCAGTATTTTATCAGTATCATGTTCCATGATCGAATTTCCAGTCAGTGTTGTTGAAATAATATAATTTATCAACTAGTGTTGATGACGTTATTTGCCAGAGTATGTTCATTTACTTTTCACAAACCATTTTTTATTATAATTCAATCGTCCACGCTTCTGTGGAATATATGAAAGGAAATCCATTCATAGTTTGCTGTTTACTTGTTAAGTTTAATCCTGAAAAGTCCACAGAAGAGTTTACGAAATATTGATGTAAAATAAAGAATAGTTTGTGAAAAGTCCCGATATTTTATTTTGAATCCATCGAGGGGTTAACTACTTGACATTTTAGTGTACACCAGGGGCCTCTATTCTCGAATAGTTATCACGTCATAAGTTAAGATATGACGAAATGTCATAATATTAACATGGTGAGAGATAGGACAAACCTTCTTATGATATCATAACTTAGAGTTATGACATGATAATTGTTTCGAGAATAGACCCCCTGATTTTTTGATTGTATGTTTCTTTTATTATTTTTTTTCGATATTTTGCTTTTTTGTATTCTTTTATATTTTTTTATTCTATAACTCTTTTTTTCAAATATTTTTTTTTCTTTTTAATTTCATTTTTTCTTTTTTCTTTTTTTTTAATTTTTGATATGATGTGATTTTTTTATATTTTTTCAGATTATTTCAATTTTTTTCAGTGTACACTGATTTTTTAAGATGTTCACCCCTCTGAATTCATTTATTTTGTTGATAGAAGACGAACTGAAGGGCATTGATTATAATTGATATGTACTGACTGTAAATTTGAATCATGTGATGAATTCTATGGAGGCTCATATAGAATCCATATTGCGAGAAGAAAACCGTGTGAAAATAATGACACAGTTATCTTTTACTATCATTTATATTAAAATATGCCAGATTAATGGTTGTGACATTGGAATTAAATTATATCTGAACAACACCGTGTACGGAGTATCGGGAAATCCAGAGAAAAAGAGCCGACTCAATTTCTCCAGAACACCGATAAACTGGACACAAGATCTGCTTCAAATGTCCCGTGTGTCTGGAGACTTGCGCATGGTGACGTGCGCACATCCCTTGAGACGTGTTATTTATTCCGGGACTCTCAAGGTTTGTCAAAACATCCATTAATGCGGCATGGTTGAATTAAGAGTTATCTATTGCTAAACTCTTATTTATATTGAATAACTGTTCGTCATGTCCTGATGAATGACGATAATGACGATTTTTTGTGTCGATTTGTTTATCTCCAACCATTGATTATTTCGAGAAATCTAGTGGAGCGGTCGCTCCACACAGCCAAGTCGTACCGTACACTCACAGTATCTCAACATACCGTAAATGCCTATATAAACTGAGGAGCAGACCAACTACTTTTACTGTAAGCAACAACATGGCATTTTCGGCCTACTGGATCTCAAAATTGGTAAATCTCACATTGTTGCGAAATATCTTAATTTCGAGCTATGGCCCACCCCACTACATATACCAAATTTGGGAACAATAGGTTATGCCATTTGCGCGCTAGAGGACCGAGAAAACAGTGAAATTACATCACTTTCTGATTCTGATGATGATATCAGGAAACGTTGCTATCACCGCCACAGCCTAAACAGCTGAACCGATCAACCTGAAATTTTTACCACATATGCACTTTTGGCGTCTGATGATACCTTGCCTCTTGTGATTTTTTGTGCCGCCATTTTTAAACCGGAAGTGACGTCATATATGAAAAACGGCTGGACCGATTAGAACGAAATTAGCGCCATTCGGTTGAGATGGTCATCTATATGAAGTATGTTACTTAAAAATATAATTTTCTTATATTCTAAACCGGAAGTGGCGTCATAAATTTGCAATATTTAGCTTATTTCATCAAATTATACTTTAAATACACATATCATTATCTTACATTGTAACAAAGACAATACAAAATTATAATTTCAATACACAGTGTTCTCGGCCGCCATTCCTGAAACCGGAAGTGACGTCATACATCGAAAACGCCTGTACCGATTGCCACTGAACTAGCTCCTGTATATTCATTCTGCAATCTATTTGAAAAATCAATTGGGATAAATGAATATACAAATTAACGGTACCGGAAATGGCGGCAGGAACCACTAAATGAAACCGGAAGTGACGTCATATATTGAAAACGGCATGAGCGATTTGACGGAAATTAGCGCTATTGAATTCAGAAGGTCATTCATGAAGTATCAACTAGATAAAACTAAATTGTTTTCTTATTACCTATACCGGAAATGACGTCATAAAAATGCTAAATGACGTCATTAATATTCTAAAGGACACTAAATTCACCACTTTATACTTTTAAATAGATATTTAGTAAACATACATTGTAAATAATTATAAATTCAAGGTTGCAGTGCTCTCGGCCGCCATTTTATAAAACCGGAAGTGACGTCATATAACGAAAACGGCTGTACCGATTGCAACTAAATTTTGGAATTGTGTAGGACTTATATTTATGAATTCAATACGACATTAATTTCGGCCGCCATTGTTAAAACCGGAAGTGACGTCATATATCGAAAACGGATGTACCGATTGCAACCAAATTTTAGAATTATGTCGGACTAATATAATTATGAACTAAAGACGACATTATTTTCGGCCGCCATTGTCAAAACCGGAAGTGACGTCATTATCGAAAGCGGCTGTACCAATTGCAACCAAATTTTGGAAATGTGTAGGACTAATAATTATGAATTAAAGACGACATTATTTTCGGCCGCCATTGTTAAAACCGAAGTGACGTCATTATCGAAAGCGGCTGTACCGATTGCAACCAAATTTTGGAAATAGTATGACTAATAATTATGAATTCAAGACGACATTATTTTCGGCCGCCATTTCAAAACCGGAAGGGACGTTATAATATATCGAAAACGGCTGTACCGATTGCAATCAAATTATGCAATTTTGTAGGACTAATAATTATGAATTCAAGACGACATTAATTTCGGCCGCCATTTCAAAACCGGAAGGGACGTTATAATATATCGAAAACGGCTGGACCGATTGTAATTTCTTAGTACCTATCCTAATCGGTTGAGGCGTATTTTTTTAAAGAAATTAGTCCTTGCTCGGACATGTGCTACAAGCTGTATGAATAAACTAACAAAAGAAGTGATATCCCAGAAAAAAACACTCCGTGTAAAAAAGGCAGCCAAGTCTCTTTACTTTAAAAAAAATCAACACCGAAAAGGAGTGATATCAAAAAAGGAGCCAAGTCAATGACATTTCCAAATATTTAATCGTATCTTTGAAATAAAAGTATAAACACCGAGAAATACTTTACAAAAGGACTTGGCGCATCGTTTTTTTAAAGACATTTTTCTATTCATAAGCATATGCCATTTATATACAACCGTAATTTAGAAATTTTAGAATAATAGGGACACAACTTTCAATTACATATTATACCTACATACCTACTGTAAAATATTTTCTATTTGAATATGTACGCGATGAAACTTGTTGCCTATATTTGTAATAAATATACAATAGTTATCTTCATATTATTGTTTCGTGGTCAACATAATTAAGTCTCATGCGTTATACCTTCTCACAATGAAATACATTTCTATTAATCCACATTTTATAACAATACATTTCACAAAGTACACAGTGAAGTCACATTGAACAACTATTAAAACCATAATAATATATACCATATAATGGTATAATATATACCATAATAATTTACTGCCATAATATAATAGTGTTCTATAAATAGTTAGTAATTATTTGACAACTTTTCATGATTTCCTTCAGTCATGATCAAATTATGAAAAGATATCCTTCTAATATCACCATATTAACAGGGTTATAAGAATATATATGAGCCCACTTCCTTGTTATTTAATTCTACCTCCCTCATTATTACTTCTATTACAGCATGACATCTTTCTTCTATCGCCATTACAAAATTATAAAATAGCCATTACCAAAAGTAGCTTGATTCATAGATACTGGCTCAAATAAAAAGAGGAATATGTACCTACTTGTTAATAATCTTTCCACTTCCACGCTAGAGGGCCGTGAAAACAGTGTTTTAGGGCGGTTTTCATAATAATAATCTCAGTAGTAGTAGGGTGGAGCTAAAATATGGTAAACAGGCCACAGCATAAACGGCTGAACCGATTGATTTAAAATTTTTACCACATATGCACTTTTGGCGTCTGAGGTGCCTTTTGCTATAACTGGTTTTATGCCGCCATTTTGAAACCGGAAGTGACGTCATATCTCGTCAACGGCTGGACCGATTGGAACAAAAATTGCGCCAAACGATCCAGACGGTTATCTATATGCATGATAAGTAGCAAAAGACTAAACATTATGTTAAAGAAACCGGAAATGACGTAATGAAATTTGAAATACATCGATTGGCTTTTTGGCAACAAAGATTGATCCGATTATTTTGATATTTATGTAACGTATGTACTTTTGACGTCTCATGTGACTTGTTATAAAACCAACCGGAAGCCGCCATTTTGAAACCGAAAGTGAAATCATATATCAATAACGGCTAAATAGATTTCAACGAAACCAGCGCAAAACAATTTAGACGGTCAACTTTATGTATTATCATCAATAATATTTGCAGTTTCTCATACCTAAACCGGAAATGACGTCACACATTTTAATAATCTCACAAATTTTTATTTTGATGCAATAAATATACTATTTGAGACAGCTTATAAAATTATGATCATGTTTCAAATATACTTCAAGGGGTCAGAGATTTCAGCCGCCATTTTTAAACCGGAAGTAACGTCATATCTCAAAAACTGGTAGACAAATCGGTATGAAACTAGCGCCAAACGATTCGGATGGCCATCTCTATGGAATATGAACAGTACAAATAGAATTTTCCTATTTATGAGACCGGAAATGACGTCATTCAAATGTATAAATTATTATAATTCCCTCCTATACAATAAATACATATTCAGAAAGCTTAATATGATACACATCATTTATAGAAATAAATTCTATGTGGCATTGCAGAAAGTTCAGCAGCCATTTTGAAAACCGAAGTGTTTCCATATCTCGGAACTGGGTTGACTGATTGGAATGAAACCTTTGCTATTCTTCGTGAAAGATCATTTAAAGCAATTATTTAGGACCATACGCTGCTATTCATTAGTGGTAACGAAATTGTAAAGGGTGATGATTTTTTAAAAGAATTTAGTAATTGTTCATTTCATATGTGTCACAAGTTGTTAGAATAAACTAAAAAAAGGAGTGATATCCCCATAAAAAACACTTCGTGTAAAAATACCAGCCAAGTCTCTTCAACTAAAAAAAAATATGAAATCTAAAAATTCTGCACTGAAAAGTAGTGATATCAAAAAATTAGCCAAGTCAAAACTTTATTTGAAAATCAAAAAATACTTGGCGCATCGTTTTTTTTAGGGCATTATAGGTATACTATGTATATGTATATTTCATGTATAATTTATAATTGGCTTATACTTCCAAGCTATTTAAGTACACGATGCGCCAAGTATTTTTTGATTTTCAAATAAAGTTTTGACTTGGCTAATTTTTTGATATCACTACTTTTCAGTGCAGAATTTTAAGATTTCATGTTTTTTTTTTAGTTGAAGAGACTTGGCTGGTATTTTTACACGAAGTGTTTTTTATGGGGTTCGAAACTACCTGACAAACACACCAAAAGCAAAATCGAAATCACAGAAATTATAGTCTAAAACGAATGGAAATTGATATGATTATTTTTTTTGCCCGAATTTTTTGTTTTTATTTGCCATTTGCTGGAAAGTTGTTTTGTGTACCAATGTGTTTTCCCAAAAATAACATAATGGCATAGAAGTGGGCACAAATTATTTAAATGTGTTTGACAATTTTAACAAATTTTTAATAAGAGCATGATGGATGAGCAAGATGAGCAATGATGGAAGGAATTCGGCAAGAAATCGAAACAGTAACATCATAGGGGAGAGCAATGACAAAAATGCTATCTTTGAACCGTAATTAAAGATGGCCTGGGGAAGATTCTTTCGAAAATGAAGAGTAACTGACTGAAATGAGTTTGGAGAGGAAAATGAACTCTAAACTATAGCTCTAAACTACTCTATATTAGTTTTAAAGATATAGCCTATTAAAAAATGTATTACGGTTATAATAGCACTTTTGGCGCTACTGCGTTAGTGATGCTACAACTACTCGCAGCTTTAGCTCCGGTCCATCTTCCACAACCCGATCCCCGGCACATGTTCAGGGGGCACAGGAGGGCAAGATGGCCGCGAAGATCTAGCATTGAGAATGTGCCCACCACACTACTCGTTGAAATGTATGCGCGTCTAAGTACTAATATGTACTAAGCGACATGCTTTACATTTATAGAGATCTGTATCCTTCTGTTAAACCTTTAATTACATTCCTGAGAATGATATAATGTATAGACATCTCGGAGAGATGCGACCAAACAACACCATCGTATAAGAAGGAAGCTACTAAAGTACGAAACGCTTTTGTTTAGTTGTGATAAAAATGCTTATTAGAACTTGTGTTCACCCGAACTTTTGTGTAGGAAACCATTAATTGTTCGTGCAATTGTAATGAAGTGGGTTGAACCAACTATCAAGCAAGCATCGAGTGCCCTTGCGACACAGAATTCTTGAGTGAATCGTTTTCAGACGGCGGTTCTGGTAAGGTAGATTAAGGAAAAAGACCCAGATACAATGGACACCCCTGGTTTGATGTCCACATAAACTGCCGTAATTCTTTAAGTAAAAAATCCAACACAGTGTTGTCAAGTAGCACCAACCCAAAAGAACGAATTTAATTATGTTTAGTTTTAGTATAAACGCACTTAAATTTACGAAGTAACTTTTTATGTTCCACAGCCCCCTCTAATAACTCAGAACTCTAGTTCTTAGATTTTAGATTGGATTATTATGTTTCAACAGCGCGTCAACGAACTCTAGTTCTTAAATGACCCTCACAACTCTCCACTTCACTATTATTTATGCACACTGTGAGACTTTAAGTCTATTTTAATTACACTTTAGTCCAAAACATAAAGAATAATATCATACTTCAACAGATTTTAAAATAAACTGAGATAAAGCTCGGTGACGAATGTTGCTTGTGTCACAATACCAAACTACGGCTGAAATCAAGTACTCGATTTGCTGATTGCGACATGAGTCGCTGGGAAAGACGGCTGACGCATAGAACATTGCACACGCAGCCCGAGGGGTTAACAACTCGACATTTTAAGCTGCAAACACACGTGGTATTTGTTTTCATGGCCAGCCGAAGCGTTGGCACGTGCGATACGCCGAGATGAGAGATAGCATTGAGTCTTATGGGAGCGAACACACGAGGCGGTTTATTCACGCGGCGTTTTTGTACAGCTGACATAGCATGACAGCTGCTAAACCGTCGCGTTTTGCATGTCCCTTTTGTTCGACGAAGAAAAACGTCGCGGTTTTTTGCATGCCGCGTCTGGGCATGAAAAAACACGGTGTGTTTGCAGCTTTAATGTACACCTAATTTTTTGATTTTTTCAAATCTATTAAAAGTTTTACTATCTTTTTTCATTTTTATCTTTTTTATTTTTATCTTTTTTATTTTTATTTTGTGTGTGATTTTTTTTTATATTTTTTATTTCTTTACACACATTTTTTTTATTATTATTTGATTTTTTGACATGTTAGATTGTTTTGGTTATTTGATTTCAGTTACATGCTTGATTTTTTATATTATTTTTTTATTTTTATTTTTTTATTACTTTTTTCTGTTTTGATTTTTTCTAATTTTGCTGTGATATCTTCTCTTGTTTTCGGAATGGTAGGATAGGGCCATGAGACTAGGCAGCCACCTGACCCTATCCTACCATTCACATCTTGAAAAAAAATAGAGCAAGCCATTTGCGACGTTTCGGATGGCTTGCCCCATCCATCTTCAAGGTAGAAAAGCTTGAAGTTGGATGGGGCAATTGGCTCTTTTTAGGACCAACTCAAACAAACCAGCAGAGCATTACCGAAGAAGTGATCACAGCATATTATATAAACGACTCGTAAAACCAAAGATTTTTGTTCTAAAGTTTATGATGATTTTCTTAGTTGTTGACGCCTCAGCGCAGCCATGGAGGTGACTTTGAAAAAGACACCGACTTGTCAGCATTTGCTGCAACTGTATGAATTGAATTATGCAACCGTTGTTTGGTACTTTTAATACTTAGTATGCAGACAGTATACAATTAGTACAACGGTATACTGTGAAATGCCCATCTGATACAAATATTTGATCATTAGTGTTCCGTCTGTGGAATGTGTCTTGTTTAATTTAATCCCATATTGGAGATAAACGAAAGACTTTATTTAAATTATACAACATTATAACATTGTTATAACATTGGTATTGTATACGTATTTTACACTTCGGTGTAATAATAAAAATAGATTTCCAAGAATGGAAAACGACCTGTCGGAATGGCGACTCATATCATTAGAGGAATCTCTCTATAGTACTGAAATTACAACCAGGTTACAACCAGGTTACACCTACAATTACACCCACAGATTATGAAATTGCTCAGTTAGTCTGGAGAGTCAGCATAGCGAAATATGACCTAAATTGTAGTTGGAGGATTCCCTCAAAAGAGAAAAATAGTGCAAAATGAATTGTCCTGAACGATATAATTTGATCAGAAAAAGAGAATACAATGACGCAGAATGCGTACAATATGCACTTATGTGTAACAGCGTAACCTCTTATTGTTGCATTATTATCTTAAAAAATACATTCATTATTTAGGACCGTGTAGAAATAATACACTCTCAGTATTTTATCAGTATCATGTTCCATGATCGAATTTCCAGTCAGTGTTGTTGAAATAATATAATTTATCAACTAGTGTTGATGACGTTATTTGCCAGAGTATGTTCATTTACTTTTCACAAACCATTTTTTATTATAATTCAATCGTCCACGCTTCTGTGGAATATATGAAAGGAAATCCATTCATAGTTTGCTGTTTACTTGTTAAGTTTAATCCTGAAAAGTCCACAGAAGAGTTTACGAAATATTGATGTAAAATAAAGAATAGTTTGTGAAAAGTCCCGATATTTTATTTTGAATCCATCGAGGGGTTAACTACTTGACATTTTAGTGTACACCAGGGGCCTCTATTCTCGAATAGTTATCACGTCATAAGTTAAGATATGACGAAATGTCATAATATTAACATGGTGAGAGATAGGACAAACCTTCTTATGATATCATAACTTAGAGTTATGACATGATAATTGTTTCGAGAATAGACCCCCTGATTTTTTGATTGTATGTTTCTTTTATTATTTTTTTTCGATATTTTGCTTTTTTGTATTCTTTTATATTTTTTTATTCTATAACTCTTTTTTTCAAATATTTTTTTTTCTTTTTAATTTCATTTTTTCTTTTTTCTTTTTTTTTAATTTTTGATATGATGTGATTTTTTTATATTTTTTCAGATTATTTCAATTTTTTTCAGTGTACACTGATTTTTTAAGATGTTCACCCCTCTGAATTCATTTATTTTGTTGATAGAAGACGAACTGAAGGGCATTGATTATAATTGATATGTACTGACTGTAAATTTGAATCATGTGATGAATTCTATGGAGGCTCATATAGAATCCATATTGCGAGAAGAAAACCGTGTGAAAATAATGACACAGTTATCTTTTACTATCATTTATATTAAAATATGCCAGATTAATGGTTGTGACATTGGAATTAAATTATATCTGAACAACGACGTGTACGGAGTATCGGGAAATCCAGAGAAAAAGAGCCGACTCAATTTCTCCAGAACACCGATAAACTGGACACAAGATCTGCTTCAAATGTCCCGTGTGTCTGGAGACTTGCGCATGGTGACGTGCGCACATCCCTTGAGACGTGTTATTTATTCCGGGACTCTCAAGGTTTGTCAAAACATCCATTAATGCGGCATGGTTGAATTAAGAGTTATCTATTGCTAAACTCTTATTTATATTGAATAACTGTTCGTCATGTCCTGATGAATGACGATAATGACGATTTTTTGTGTCGATTTGTTTATCTCCAACCATTGATTATTTCGAGAAATCTAGTGGAGCGGTCGCTCCACACAGCCAAGTCGTACCGTACACTCACAGTATCTCAACATACCGTAAATGCCTATATAAACTGAGGAGCAGACCAACTACTTTTACTGTAAGCAACAACATGGCATTTTCGGCCTACTGGATCTCAAAATTGGTAAATCTCACATTGTTGCGAAATATCTTAATTTCGAGCTATGGCCCACCCCACTACATATACCAAATTTGGGAACAATAGGTTATGCCATTTGCGCGCTAGAGGACCGAGAAAACAGTGAAATTACATCACTTTCTGATTCTGATGATGATATCAGGAAACGTTGCTATCACCGCCACAGCCTAAACAGCTGAACCGATCAACCTGAAATTTTTACCACATATGCACTTTTGGCGTCTGATGATACCTTGCCTCTTGTGATTTTTTGTGCCGCCATTTTTAAACCGGAAGTGACGTCATATATGAAAAACGGCTGGACCGATTAGAACGAAATTAGCGCCATTCGGTTGAGATGGTCATCTATATGAAGTATGTTACTTAAAAATATAATTTTCTTATATTCTAAACCGGAAGTGGCGTCATAAATTTGCAATATTTAGCTTATTTCATCAAATTATACTTTAAATACACATATCATTATCTTACATTGTAACAAAGACAATACAAAATTATAATTTCAATACACAGTGTTCTCGGCCGCCATTCCTGAAACCGGAAGTGACGTCATACATCGAAAACGCCTGTACCGATTGCCACTGAACTAGCTCCTGTATATTCATTCTGCAATCTATTTGAAAAATCAATTGGGATAAATGAATATACAAATTAACGGTACCGGAAATGGCGGCAGGAACCACTAAATGAAACCGGAAGTGACGTCATATATTGAAAACGGCATGAGCGATTTGACGGAAATTAGCGCTATTGAATTCAGAAGGTCATTCATGAAGTATCAACTAGATAAAACTAAATTGTTTTCTTATTACCTATACCGGAAATGACGTCATAAAAATGCTAAATGACGTCATTAATATTCTAAAGGACACTAAATTCACCACTTTATACTTTTAAATAGATATTTAGTAAACATACATTGTAAATAATTATAAATTCAAGGTTGCAGTGCTCTCGGCCGCCATTTTCTAAAACCGGAAGTGACGTCATATAACGAAAACGGCTGTACCGATTGCAACTAAATTTTGGAATTGTGTAGGACTTATATTTATGAATTCAATACGACATTAATTTCGGCCGCCATTGTTAAAACCGGAAGTGACGTCATATATCGAAAACGGATGTACCGATTGCAACCAAATTTTAGAATTATGTCGGACTAATATAATTATGAACTAAAGACGACATTATTTTCGGCCGCCATTGTCAAAACCGGAAGTGACGTCATTATCGAAAGCGGCTGTACCAATTGCAACCAAATTTTGGAAATGTGTAGGACTAATAATTATGAATTAAAGACGACATTATTTTCGGCCGCCATTGTTAAAACCGAAGTGACGTCATTATCGAAAGCGGCTGTACCGATTGCAACCAAATTTTGGAAATAGTATGACTAATAATTATGAATTCAAGACGACATTATTTTCGGCCGCCATTTCAAAACCGGAAGGGACGTTATAATATATCGAAAACGGCTGTACCGATTGCAATCAAATTATGCAATTTTGTAGGACTAATAATTATGAATTCAAGACGACATTAATTTCGGCCGCCATTTCAAAACCGGAAGGGACGTTATAATATATCGAAAACGGCTGGACCGATTGTAATTTCTTAGTACCTATCCTAATCGGTTGAGGCGTATTTTTTTAAAGAAATTAGTCCTTGCTCGGACATGTGCTACAAGCTGTATGAATAAACTAACAAAAGAAGTGATATCCCAGAAAAAAACACTCCGTGTAAAAAAGGCAGCCAAGTCTCTTTACTTTAAAAAAAATCAACACCGAAAAGGAGTGATATCAAAAAAGGAGCCAAGTCAATGACATTTCCAAATATTTAATCGTATCTTTGAAATAAAAGTATAAACACCGAGAAATACTTTACAAAAGGACTTGGCGCATCGTTTTTTTAAAGACATTTTTCTATTCATAAGCATATGCCATTTATATACAACCGTAATTTAGAAATTTTAGAATAATAGGGACACAACTTTCAATTACATATTATACCTACATACCTACTGTAAAATATTTTCTATTTGAATATGTACGCGATGAAACTTGTTGCCTATATTTGTAATAAATATACAATAGTTATCTTCATATTATTGTTTCGTGGTCAACATAATTAAGTCTCATGCGTTATACCTTCTCACAATGAAATACATTTCTATTAATCCACATTTTATAACAATACATTTCACAAAGTACACAGTGAAGTCACATTGAACAACTATTAAAACCATAATAATATATACCATATAATGGTATAATATATACCATAATAATTTACTGCCATAATATAATAGTGTTCTATAAATAGTTAGTAATTATTTGACAACTTTTCATGATTTCCTTCAGTCATGATCAAATTATGAAAAGATATCCTTCTAATATCACCATATTAACAGGGTTATAAGAATATATATGAGCCCACTTCCTTGTTATTTAATTCTACCTCCCTCATTATTACTTCTATTACAGCATGACATCTTTCTTCTATCGCCATTACAAAATTATAAAATAGCCATTACCAAAAGTAGCTTGATTCATAGATACTGGCTCAAATAAAAAGAGGAATATGTACCTACTTGTTAATAATCTTTCCACTTCCACGCTAGAGGGCCGTGAAAACAGTGTTTTAGGGCGGTTTTCATAATAATAATCTCAGTAGTAGTAGGGTGGAGCTAAAATATGGTAAACAGGCCACAGCATAAACGGCTGAACCGATTGATTTAAAATTTTTACCACATATGCACTTTTGGCGTCTGAGGTGCCTTTTGCTATAACTGGTTTTATGCCGCCATTTTGAAACCGGAAGTGACGTCATATCTCGTCAACGGCTGGACCGATTGGAACAAAAATTGCGCCAAACGATCCAGACGGTTATCTATATGCATGATAAGTAGCAAAAGACTAAACATTATGTTAAAGAAACCGGAAATGACGTAATGAAATTTGAAATACATCGATTGGCTTTTTGGCAACAAAGATTGATCCGATTATTTTGATATTTATGTAACGTATGTACTTTTGACGTCTCATGTGACTTGTTATAAAACCAACCGGAAGCCGCCATTTTGAAACCGGAAGTGACATCATATATCAATAACGGCTAAATAGATTTCAACGAAACCAGCGCAAAACAATTTAGACGGTCAACTTTATGTATTATCATCAATAATATTTGCAGTTTCTCATACCTAAACCGGAAATGACGTCACACATTTTAATAATCTCACAAATTTTTATTTTGATGCAATAAATATACTATTTGAGACAGCTTATAAAATTATGATCATGTTTCAAATATACTTCAAGGGGTCAGAGATTTCAGCCGCCATTTTTAAACCGGAAGTAACGTCATATCTCAAAAACTGGTAGACAAATCGGTATGAAACTAGCGCCAAACGATTCGGATGGCCATCTCTATGGAATATGAACAGTACAAATAGAATTTTCCTATTTATGAGACCGGAAATGACGTCATTCAAATGTATAAATTATTATAATTCCCTCCTATACAATAAATACATATTCAGAAAGCTTAATATGATACACATCATTTATAGAAATAAATTCTATGTGGCATTGCAGAAAGTTCAGCAGCCATTTTGAAAACCGAAGTGTTTCCATATCTCGGAACTGGGTTGACTGATTGGAATGAAACCTTTGCTATTCTTCGTGAAAGATCATTTAAAGCAATTATTTAGGACCATACGCTGCTATTCATTAGTGGTAACGAAATTGTAAAGGGTGATGATTTTTTAAAAGAATTTAGTAATTGTTCATTTCATATGTGTCACAAGTTGTTAGAATAAACTAAAAAAAGGAGTGATATCCCCATAAAAAACACTTCGTGTAAAAATACCAGCCAAGTCTCTTCAACTAAAAAAAAATATGAAATCTAAAAATTCTGCACTGAAAAGTAGTGATATCAAAAAATTAGCCAAGTCAAAACTTTATTTGAAAATCAAAAAATACTTGGCGCATCGTTTTTTTTAGGGCATTATAGGTATACTATGTATATGTATATTTCATGTATAATTTATAATTGGCTTATACTTCCAAGCTATTTAAGTACACGATGCGCCAAGTATTTTTTGATTTTCAAATAAAGTTTTGACTTGGCTAATTTTTTGATATCACTACTTTTCAGTGCAGAATTTTAAGATTTCATGTTTTTTTTTTAGTTGAAGAGACTTGGCTGGTATTTTTACACGAAGTGTTTTTTATGGGGTTCGAGACTACCTGACAAACACACCAAAAGCAAAATCGAAATCACAGAAATTATAGTCTAAAACGAATGGAAATTGATATGATTATTTTTTTTGCCCGAATTTTTTGTTTTTATTTGCCATTTGCTGGAAAGTTGTTTTGTGTACCAATGTGTTTTCCCAAAAATAACATAATGGCATAGAAGTGGGCACAAATTATTTAAATGTGTTTGACAATTTTAACAAATTTTTAATAAGAGCATGATGGATGAGCAAGATGAGCAATGATGGAAGGAATTCGGCAAGAAATCGAAACAGTAACATCATAGGGGAGAGCAATGACAAAAATGCTATCTTTGAACCGTAATTAAAGATGGCCTGGGGAAGATTCTTTCGAAAATGAAGAGTAACTGACTGAAATGAGTTTGGAGAGGAAAATGAACTCTAAACTATAGCTCTAAACTACTCTATATTAGTTTTAAAGATATAGCCTATTAAAAAATGTATTACGGTTATAATAGCACTTTTGGCGCTACTGCGTTAGTGATGCTACAACTACTCGCAGCTTTAGCTCCGGTCCATCTTCCACAACCCGATCCCCGGCACATGTTCAGGGGGCACAGGAGGGCAAGATGGCCGCGAAGATCTAGCATTGAGAATGTGCCCACCACACTACTCGTTGAAATGTATGCGCGTCTAAGTACTAATATGTACTAAGCGACATGCTTTACATTTATAGAGATCTGTATCCTTCTGTTAAACCTTTAATTACATTCCTGAGAATGATATAATGTATAGACATCTCGGAGAGATGCGACCAAACAACACCATCGTATAAGAAGGAAGCTACTAAAGTACGAAACGCTTTTGTTTAGTTGTGATAAAAATGCTTATTAGAACTTGTGTTCACCCGAACTTTTGTGTAGAAACCATTAATTGTTCGTGCAATTGTAATGAAGTGGGTTGAACCAACTATCAAGCAAGCATCGAGTGCCCTTGCGACACAGAATTCTTGAGTGAATCGTTTTCAGACGGCGGTTCTGGTAAGGTAGATTAAGGAAAAAGACCCAGATACAATGGACACCCCTGGTTTGATGTCCACATAAACTGCCGTAATTCTTTAAGTAAAAAATCCAACACAGTGTTGTCAAGTAGCACCAACCCAAAAGAACGAATTTAATTATGTTTAGTTTTAGTATAAACGCACTTAAATTTACGAAGTAACTTTTTATGTTCCACAGCCCCCTCTAATAACTCAGAACTCTAGTTCTTAGATATTAGATTGGATTATTATGTTTCAACAGCGCGTCAACGAACTCTAGTTCTTAAATGACCCTCACAACTCTCCACTTCACTATTATTTATGCACACTGTGAGACTTTAAGTCTATTTTAATTACACTTTAGTCCAAAACATAAAGAATAATATCATACTTCAACAGATTTTAAAATAAACTGAGATAAAGCTCGGTGACGAATGTTGCTTGTGTCACAATACCAAACTACGGCTGAAATCAAGTACTCGATTTGCTGATTGCGACATGAGTCGCTGGGAAAGACGGCTGACGCATAGAACATTGCACACGCAGCCCGAGGGGTTAACAACTCGACATTTTAAGCTGCAAACACACGTGGTATTTGTTTTCATGGCCAGCCGAAGCGTTGGCACGTGCGATACGCCGAGATGAGAGATAGCATTGAGTCTTATGGGAGCGAACACACGAGGCGGTTTATTCACGCGGCGTTTTTGTACAGCTGACATAGCATGACAGCTGCTAAACCGTCGCGTTTTGCATGTCCCTTTTGTTCGACGAAGAAAAACGTCGCGGTTTTTTGCATGCCGCGTCTGGGCATGAAAAAACACGGTGTGTTTGCAGCTTTAATGTACACCTAATTTTTTGATTTTTTCAAATCTATTAAAAGTTTTACTATCTTTTTTCATTTTTATCTTTTTTATTTTTATCTTTTTTATTTTTATTTTGTGTGTGATTTTTTTTTATATTTTTTATTTCTTTACACACATTTTTTTTATTATTATTTGATTTTTTGACATGTTAGATTGTTTTGGTTATTTGATTTCAGTTACATGCTTGATTTTTTGTATTATTTTTTTATTTTTATTTTTTTATTACTTTTTTCTGTTTTGATTTTTTCTAATTTTGCTGTGATATCTTCTCTTGTTTTCGGAATGGTAGGATAGGGCCATGAGACTAGGCAGCCACCTGACCCTATCCTACCATTCACATCTTGAAAAAAAATAGAGCAAGCCATTTGCGACGTTTCGGATGGCTTGCCCCATCCATCTTCAAGGTAGAAAAGCTTGAAGTTGGATGGGGCAATTGGCTCTTTTTAGGACCAACTCAAACAAACCAGCAGAGCATTACCGAAGAAGTGATCACAGCATATTATATAAACGACTCGTAAAACCAAAGATTTTTGTTCTAAAGTTTATGATGATTTTCTTAGTTGTTGACGCCTCAGCGCAGCCATGGAGGTGACTTTGAAAAAGACACCGACTTGTCAGCATTTGCTGCAACTGTATGAATTGAATTATGCAACCGTTGTTTGGTACGTTTAATACTTAGTATGCAGACAGTATACAATTAGTACAACGGTATACTGTGAAATGCCCATCTGATACAAATATTTGATCATTAGTGTTCCGTCTGTGGAATGTGTCTTGTTTAATTTAATCCCATATTGGAGATAAACGAAAGACTTTATTTAAATTATACAACATTATAACATTGTTATAACATTGGTATTGTATACGTATTTTACACTTCGGTGTAATAATAAAAATAGATTTCCAAGAATGGAAAACGACCTGTCGGAATGGCGACTCATATCATTAGAGGAATCTCTCTATAGTACTGAAATTACAACCAGGTTACAACCAGGTTACACCTACAATTACACCCACAGATTATGAAATTGCTCAGTTAGTCTGGAGTGTCAGCATAGCGAAATATGACCTAAATTGTAGTTGGAGGATTCCCTCAAAAGAGAAAAATAGTGCAAAATGAATTGTCCTGAACGATATAATTTGATCGGAAAAAGAGAATACAATGACGCAGAATGCGTACAATATGCACTTATGTGTAACAGCGTAACCTCTTATTGTTGCATTATTATCTTAAAAAATACATTCATTATTTAGGACCGTGTAGAAATAATACACTCTCAGTATTTTATCAGTATCATGTTCCATGATCGAATTTCCAGTCAGTGTTGTTGAAATAATATAATTTATCAACTAGTGTTGATGACGTTATTTGCCAGAGTATGTTCATTTACTTTTCACAAACCATTTTTTATTATAATTCAATCGTCCACGCTTCTGTGGAATATATGAAAGGAAATCCATTCATAGTTTGCTGTTTACTTGTTAAGTTTAATCCTGAAAAGTCCACAGAAGAGTTTACGAAATATTGATGTAAAATAAAGAATAGTTTGTGAAAAGTCCCGATATTTTATTTTGAATCCATCGAGGGGTTAACTACTTGACATTTTAGTGTACACCAGGGGCCTCTATTCTCGAATAGTTATCACGTCATAAGTTAAGATATGACGAAATGTCATAATATTAACATGGTGAGAGATAGGACAAACCTTCTTATGATATCATAACTTAGAGTTATGACATGATAATTGTTTCGAGAATAGACCCCCTGATTTTTTGATTGTATGTTTCTTTTATTATTTTTTTTCGATATTTTGCTTTTTTGTATTCTTTTATATTTTTTTATTCTATAACTCTTTTTTTCAAATATTTTTTTTTCTTTTTAATTTCATTTTTTCTTTTTTCTTTTTTTTTAATTTTTGATATGATGTGATTTTTTTATATTTTTTCAGATTATTTCAATTTTTTTCAGTGTACACTGATTTTTTAAGATGTTCACCCCTCTGAATTCATTTATTTTGTTGATAGAAGACGAACTGAAGGGCATTGATTATAATTGATATGTACTGACTGTAAATTTGAATCATGTGATGAATTCTATGGAGGCTCATATAGAATCCATATTGCGAGAAGAAAACCGTGTGAAAATAATGACACAGTTATCTTTTACTATCATTTATATTAAAATATGCCAGATTAATGGTTGTGACATTGGAATTAAATTATATCTGAACAACGACGTGTACGGAGTATCGGGAAATCCAGAGAAAAAGAGCCGACTCAATTTCTCCAGAACACCGATAAACTGGACACAAGATCTGCTTCAAATGTCCCGTGTGTCTGGAGACTTGCGCATGGTGACGTGCGCACATCCCTTGAGACGTGTTATTTATTCCGGGACTCTCAAGGTTTGTCGAAACATCCATTAATGCGGCATGGTTGAATTAAGAGTTATCTATTGCTAAACTCTTATTTATATTGAATAACTGTTCGTCATGTCCTGATGAATGACGATAATGACGATTTTTTGTGTCGATTTGTTTATCTCCAACCATTGATTATTTCGAGAAATAAAAGATACTGGAAGGAAACAACTTTTACATGCAGTCGGAGAATGGAAGCCGAAGATATGAGTTGGGATGAGTACAGCCCGGCCGAGGAGATTGCGTGAATTGTACTTTTCATTACGTGCTGTTTTACGTCAGATTACTGTCGCTGATGTGGCTCGTTCATCGACAAGGTTATTACTAACCACCAGTCCAAGGGGTAGGAGATTAGATTAAAAACTACGTACATATAAGGAAGACCTAATCGATCCAGTTGGGTGGTAATCAAGACTCATAATACAAGGACTCGTCATGATTTTCAAGACTATATTCATGACAATATGATGGAATGGCGAAAATCTCCCTCGAAATATTGTTCGTTTTTCCCTTCAATTATGTTAATAGTATGTACACTCATCTCATGATGAAACGGTATTTGAAAGAAATGGATTGGCTGGAATACATTTGATGGCATCATCCTATGAAGTCTATGCTAACTCATCATAAAACTCCAGTAGGTGAGCTCTAATTTAATTGATAAAAACAAGGATTGATTATCATGGAACCTGAAAGCAGCCAATCCATTTTATTCAAATTCCGTTTTATGTTATTTTACGTCGAATTTATAGAAAAAATTTGTATTTAGAAAAAAAAATGTTCGATGTATATGGCTATCAAAACATACATATAACTGAAATTAAACCTTTTTAATGTACACATTCATGGCAATAGGACACATTAAAATGGTTTAATTTCAGTTTCTTTTAGGTTATTGCTTGAAACCTTTTTCCATTACCTATTGTCTAGTTTATTTATTTATCTTATTAATATAACCCAAAATGCGAGAATCTCCTTTTACTGCTGTGAGGTGTGTTTTCTAGTTGCAATTCACATTGGAAGACTGTCGAAAATTTCATTAAAAATTAACATCTTTACATCTTGACATTTTGTATTATACTAGTGTTTTTGATGTGTGGTTCAAAAGTTAAAAATTAAAGTTGTTTAAATTTTTGTGGAATAAAAGGATTATTACCTTGAATTTAAGCATGTTTTAGAACCTTAAATTATGACAGGTGTAAATCTGCTAGAATGTGCAGAGAGAGTAAGAAGGTATAGGTAATCTGCGTGGGTTGAGGGTTTTGTTGGGTTGTATTTTATACTTGTTTACGTTTTTAGGGTAAATGTGTTATCAAAATTAGAACACATATCAATAAGATTTGTTTTAATTTTAACATCCTTTCTAAAAAAAATAAAAAATCTACCCTGTAAGCTCGATCGTCAAACATAGAATAAGGAATAGTGGGAGTCGGGAATCTTCTCGTTAGCGGCACATGACGCAACATTAGAAAAGAAAAGATGTGCTGAAGAGAACAAGAGTAGAAACAGAATAGGAGCGTCGTCCCTATATTGCCAATACCTTTTGTATTCGTTTATTTATATTCGTTAAACATATATAACTAAATTACTTAAAAGCCTGTGATTAAGTAAAATCGACGACCTTCGCTGATTGATTCTGATTTAATCGACTAACTTAGGGGTGTATACTCATAAGAAAAAGAAAATGTATGAATATGATTTAAATTATAAACAATATTAGCTCTAGAAGTGCAAGAGAAATTTTCAATCCGTGTTTATCGTAGGCATTAATTTGACGCATAGCCATTATTTAAGAGAGAAACACTCTTTCTAAAAATAATAGGCATAGGAGGAATACTCAAACCTATTATGAATATGATAGTGTCCAACTTGTGGAATTCTCACTTTCGAGAGTTTTAATTTGGTGTAGTTAAAAACAAAGTTAGATTTCCACGAATGGAAACGACCTGTCGTAATGGCGACTGTTATCATTAGAGGAATCTTTCCATGGTACGAAAAATACAACCAGATAATGGCACTCACAGATTATGAAATTGCTCACTCAGTCTGGAGTGTCAGCATTGCGAAAATATTACCTCCATTGTAGTTAGAGGATTCCCTCAAAAGAGCAAAAGATACAACTAAATTTTCCTGAATGATATAATTGGATCAAAAATAGAGAAAACAATGCCACGGAATGTATATTACGATATGCACTTAAGATTAACAGCGTAACCTCTTATTGTTGCATAAATATCTTGAAACTACATTCATTATAGGACCGTGTAGAAATACACTGTCAGTATTTTATCAGTATCATATTCCATGTTCGTATTTCCAGTCAGTGTTGTTGAAATAATATAATTTATCAACTAGTCTTGATGACGTAATGTGCCAGAGCATGTTAATTTACTTTTCACAAACCATATTTTATTATACATCAACCGTCACGCTTCTTTGGAATATGAAAGGACCTTTCATATTTTGCTGTTTATTGTATAGCTTAATCTTGAAGAAGTCCACAGAAGAAGAGTGGGTGAAATAATATTGATGTACATAATAAAAAAATAGTTTGTAAAAAGTTCTAGTTTATTTTGAATCCATCGAGGGGTTAACAACTCGACATTTTAGTGTACACGAGGGGCCTCTATTCTCGAAATAGTTATCACGTCAAAAGTTATGATATGACGAAAAGTCATAATATGAACATGGTTGGTGAGAGATAGGACAAACCATACCTCCTTATGATGTCATAACTTTTAGCAATGCCGTGACAATTGTTTCAAAAATAGAAGCCTCGTTATTTTTTTTTATATTTTTTTTTTGAGTTCTTACAATTTTTTTTCTTTTTTTGATTTCTTGTTATTCTGTTCTTCTTTTATTCTTACTTTTTTTTAAATTCTGTTTTTGATGAGATTTTTTTATTTTTTCTTATTTTTTTGATTTTCTTATAAGTGTACACTGATCATTTTAGTTGTTCACCCCTAGCAATTCATTTGTTTTGTTGATATCAAGACGATCTGAACGGCATTGATTATTATAATTGATATGTACTGACTGTAAATTTGAATCATGTGATGAATTCTATGGAGGCTCATAGAATCCATATTGTGAAAAGAAAACCGTGTGAAATTAATGACACAGTTATCTTTCCTCAT
This sequence comes from Leuctra nigra, assembly GCA_934045905.1. NCBI lineage: Eukaryota > Metazoa > Arthropoda > Insecta > Plecoptera > Leuctridae > Leuctra > Leuctra nigra. The sequence goes on along the minus strand of OW203768.1, from coordinate 25,493,464 downwards.
CATTTAGATTTAAATATGCCAGATTAATGGTTGTGACAGGGGAATTAAATTATTTCTGAATAATGACTTGTACGGAGTATCGGCAAATCCAGAGAAAAAGAGCGGACTCGATTTCTCCAGAAACGATAAACTGGACACAAGATCTGCTTCAAATGTCCCGCGTGTCTAGAGACATGTGCACGGTGACGTGCGCACATCTCTTAAAGACGTGTAATTCATTCCGGGACTCTCAAGGTTCGTCAAAACATCCATTAATGCGGCATGGTTGAAAAGAGTCGTCTATAGTTAAACTCTTATTTATATTTAAGAACTGTTCGTCATGTCTTGATGAATGACGATAAGAAAACTCGATTAGAGGACACGATTATTTGTGTCGATTTGTTTATCTCCGACGATTGATTATTTCGAGAAATAAAAGATACTGGAAGAAAACAACTTTTACATGCAGTCGGTTAATGGAAGCTGCAGATATGTGTTTACTGTTTGGATGGGTACGAGATTGTGTGAATTGTACTTTTCAATACGTGCTGTTTGACGACAGATTTCAGTCACTGATGTGGTTCGTTCATCAACAAGGTTTACTGAATAAGAATACAAACTCTATACCTAGACGAATGGTATAAATTACAAAGTACGTCAATATAACGAAGAACGATTGTATGCTGCGTACTGATTTTAGTCAATTACGCGTTTCAACTGAATAATTATCTCCATCGTTGATAAGAAATATTATGGTAGAGAACTTTATATGACAGAAATTTATTCAAAAACTAGCCTATGTATGTTTCCTGCCTCAAATACCAAATAGAAATAACAATGGCAATAATAACCAAGTTGTAAATTTACACTATACTGTCGAAGTTAAAACAATACCTGTTCACTACGTTCGTAACTTAATTTAACGAAAACCCCTGATATGATGGAAATTGACCTTTTGCACTTTATGTCGGAGTTGAAACCGGTCACAAATAAGATTATGTCGAAGCCATTTTGTCGTGAGTGGATTGTCATGACGATCAAAATGGTTTGTCAGGTAGTTTATAATGTACGTTTACAAAACATATCTGAATAATAGACTTTCTACCTTCTTTTAAAATGAATTACAAAGTTAATAAGAATTAAAAATGTATCGAACAAAACTAATTAAATAATTGTAATAGAAAATCTTATCTGTTCGTCCGTTCGTCCTCGTGGTCCAGGATCCATGGCGTGTCACCACGTCGAACTCGGTACCGGTGATTGTGGGTGTGTGGGAGGCTCTCTGCTCGACATTCCCAGCAGGTTCTGGAAGAAAACGCCAGACGTTGGAGGGCAGAGGCGCCGTGGAGGTCAAGCAGGACTAGAGGTCAGTTGAGGTCAAGGTGTTGCCGGCATCAAGCTGAAATAACAGAGAAAAACATCTTTAATAATCGTGAATTGCTATAAATATAGCTCAAACACTGACAAAGTTTTGAGACTGAAGGTGCACTTGGCCAGAGTAAATCGGTCGACTCACTAGGGACTGAAGCGGCAGGTTCTAGAAGAAAACGCCAGACGTCGTGAGGGCAGAGGCGCCGTGGAGGTCAAGCAGGACTAGCGGTCAGTCGAGGTCAAGGTGTTGCCGGCATCAAGCTGAAATAACAGAGAAAAACATCTTTAATAATCGTGAATTGCTATAAATGTAGCTCAAACACTGACAAAATGTGAGACTGAAGGTGCACTTGGCCAAAGTAAAAGCGGTCGACTCACTGGGGACTGAAGCGGCAGGTTCTGGAAGAACTCGCCTGACGTCGTGCGGGCAGAGGCGCCGTGGAGGTCAAGCAGGACTAGAGGTCAGTCGAGGTCAAGGTGTTGCCCGTATTAAGCTGAAATAACAGAGAAAAACATCTTAAATAATCGTGAATTGCTATAAATATAGCTCAAACACTGACATAAACTATGACACTAGGTGCACTTGGCCAAAGTAAAAGCGGTATTCGACTGACTGGGGACTGAAGCGCAAGGTTCTGGAAGAACTAGCCAGATAGTGTGAGGGCAGAGGCCCCGTGGAGGTCAAGCAGACTTCAGAGCGGTCAGTTGAGGTCAAGGTGTTTCATCCATGACTTATTTCCATGCAAATCCGTGTACTAATAACTTGAAGGAAATTAGTTTCGGAAGTGGTCAATTTGCATCGATATAAAATCTGGACGGCGAAATGTTCTTTATTGCACTCTTCTAATGCTTTGTACTTGTAATATTAACGGGGCAGAAACAATAACAGCCTCATGCTCAAAAGAAGTTGCGTCCGCAAGTAGATATTTGCGTGTGTGAGTCCTCAACACCACAAGACCATGAGCTAATAATCTTATGGACCGAATCCAGTAGACTCTGGTCACTTGCGTCGATAAATTTGGAAATTCTTTTGAGCACGAGGCTGTAAGGGAATTAGCTGTGGACACCCAGAAGACAGGGAAGGAGGCGATCGTGGCTTATTAGTTGGAGACCCACCCTCCCATCATTTGTCCCTTGGATGAGAGAACTATTTGAAACCCAGACTCCAATTGCAAGATATTTCAACACTCACTGTGGAACGTAGCAACAGGTTCTGTCTGGAACATCTCGTCGTCGCCGTCAAGGTCGTCTCCCGAGAGTGTGAGATCAGGCGTCGCGGCGCTTGTGGAGAGCGTCGCGGTGGTTAAGCAAGCGTCGCGGTGCTCGTCGACGTCATCGAACTGATAACAGAGAGAGACACATCGTTAGTTATGTAAGTGCTTCAGTTCAAACACTGCCATAATGTTGCATGCAATGATATACAAGGGGCCACTGAGTGAAAGGGGAAAGGCTAATTTTATGGCATGCGCCTTTACAACATTTCATCATTTTGTCTACCATGGAAATGCATTTCCATTTCATGTTTCTGAAATTGAAGTTTTATTTAATACAATCTTACAGAACTCGAAGCCGGTATTTTGTTAAGAGTTGAGATGCTGTTTTTTTTATGGAAACTGTTGAGGTAGCAGCTGGAACCTTCACATCATTAGCTTCTCGACTGAGGAAATCCACAGTCAGTGAAGACGGCCTCGGGACTCGAACCCATGTGTTTTAAGTAACAGTAATTGTGATCAATATGACTCACAGTGCATGCATGTGGATCTTGCTGGAGGCCGTGATGATCGCCATCCAGAGGGCGGAGATGGCGTACTGGCCGTCCAGTAGGCGTCGTGACACTGTATGAGGGCGTCGTGACGCTGTTGGAGGGCGTCGTGACGCTGTTGGAGGGCGTTGTGGCTGTCTAATAGAGAAAAAAAATTCAAATATCGTTCAAGAAAAATGAAAAATTAACTTGTTATCTTTGATTTTTCTTTTGAAGTAACCTAATACAATTGTTAAGTATTTCTTAACAGAGTCACTCACTGTGAGATATGTGACGTCCGATCCTCCATGAGTCTTCTCGCAGGTGTCTCGGCGTCGTCTCCAGAGCGTCCATCAGCGACGCCGCGACGGAACAGGGCGTCGCGACGGTGAAGAAGGGCGTCGAGGTGCAGACGACGCTCACATCAAACTGAAGAAAGAAGAGCACATTACTATCTTGAAGACATGTTGAAAACGTTTCAATCCAACTGCCTAATTAATGTTCAAAATATGTTCTAACTGAATTAATGTTTAAGTTTGATGATGATGAATAGGTAAGGATGGCGGGTGAGAAAGAGGCGATCGTGGACTATTAGTAGGAGACCCTCCCATCATTTGCCCCTTGGATGAAAGAACTGCTAGAAACCCGGACTCCACTTGCAAGATATTCCAAGACTCACTGTGAAACGCAGCAGCAGGTTCCATGATCACGTCGTCGCCGTCAAGGTCGTCTCCAGAGAGTGAAGATCTGACGTCGCCGCGCCCAAGGAAGGCTTCGCGGTGGGCAGGCGAGGTAGACGCGACGACAACGTCATACTGAAGACAACAGAAAATCTCTTAGAGAACTGCTGATTGTGTAACGTACCCCCCCGGCCCTTTTCAGGGCCACCAGCTCACTGAACAGAACAAACCGGCTTAACAACTGCCTCGTAAGGTAGAGTTCTTTTTAACTTTGTAATTCATTTTAGAAGAAACTGAATAAATCTATTATTCAGATATGGTTTGAAAACCTACATCTAGTGGAGCGGTCGCTCCACGCCAGCCAAGTCGTACGGCGCGCGCACACACTCATTTAAAAAGGCTGGAGCAAACCCACTTTTACTGTAAGCATCAAAGTGGCATTTTCGGCCTACTGGATCTTAAAATTGGAAAATCTCACATTGTTGCGATATATCTTAATTTCGAGCTATGGCCCACCCTACAACATATACCAAATTTGGGAACAATAGGTTACGCCCTTTGCGCGCTAGAGGGCCGTGAAAACAGTGTTTTAGGGCGGTTTTCATAATAATAATCTCAGTAGTAGTAGGGTGGAGCTAAAATATGGTAAACAGGCCACAGCATAAACGGCTGAACCGATTGATTTAAAATTTTTACCACATATGCACTTTTGGCGTCTGAGGTGCCTTTTGCTATAACTGGTTTTATGCCGCCATTTTGAAACCGGAAGTGACGTCATATCTCGTCAACGGCTGGACCGATTGGAACAAAAATTGCGCCAAACGATCCAGACGGTTATCTATATGCATGATAAGTAGCAAAAGACTAAACATTATGTTAAAGAAACCGGAAATGACGTAATGAAATTTGAAATACATCGATTGGCTTTTTGGCAACAAAGATTGATCCGATTATTTTGATATTTATGTAACGTATGTACTTTTGACGTCTCATGTGACTTGTTATAAAACCAACCGGAAGCCGCCATTTTGAAACCGGAAGTGACATCATATATCAATAACGGCTAAATAGATTTCAACGAAACCAGCGCAAAACAATTTAGACGGTCAACTTTATGTATTATCATCAATAATATTTGCAGTTTCTCATACCTAAACCGGAAATGACGTCACACATTTTAATAATCTCACAAATTTTTATTTTGATGCAATAAATATACTATTTGAGACAGCTTATAAAATTATAATCATGTTTCAAATATACTTCAAGGGGTCAGAGATTTCAGCCGCCATTTTTAAACCGGAAGTAACGTCATATCTCAAAAACTGGTAGACAAATCGGTATGAAACTAGCGCCAAACGATTCGGATGGCCATCTCTATGGAATATGAACAGTACAAATAGAATTTTCCTATTTATGAGACCGGAAATGACGTCATTCAAATGTATAAATTATTATAATTCCCTCCTATACAATAAATACATATTCAGAAAGCTTAATATGATACACATCATTTATAGAAATAAATTCTATGTGACATTGCAGAAAGTTCAGCAGCCATTTTGAAAACCGAAGTGTTTCCATATCTCGGAACTGGGTTGACTGATTGGAATGAAACCTTTGCTATTCTTCGTGAAAGATCATTTAAAGCAATTATTTAGGACCATACGCTGCTATTCATTAGTGGTAACGAAATTGTAAAGGGTGATGATTTTTTAAAAGAATATAGTAATTGTTCATTTCATGTGTCACAAGTTGTTAGAATAAACTAAAAAAAGGAGTGATATCCCCATAAAAAACATTTCGTGTAAAAATACCAGCCAAGTCTCTTCAACTAAAAAAAAATATGAAATCTAAAAATTCTGCACTGAAAAGTAGTGATATCAAAAAATTAGCCAAGTCAAAACTTTATTTGAAAATCAAAAAATACTTGGCGCATCGTTTTTTTTAGGGCATTATAGGTATACTATGTATATGTATATTTCATGTATAATTTATAATTGGCTTATACTTCCAAGCTATTTAAGTACACGATGCGCCAAGTATTTTTTGATTTTCAAATAAAGTTTTGACTTGGCTAATTTTTTGATATCACTACTTTTCAGTGCAGAATTTTTAGATTTCATATTTTTTTTTTAGTTGAAGAGACTTGGCTGGTATTTTTACACGAAGTGTTTTTTATGGGGTTCGAAACTACCTGACAAACACACCAAAAGCAAAATCGAAATCACAGAAATTATAGTCTTAAACGGATGGAAATTGATATGATTATTTTTTTTGCCCGAATTTTTTGTTTTTATTTGCCATTTGCTGGAAAGTTGTTTTGTGTACCAATGTGTTTTCCCAAAAATAACATAATGGCATGGAAGTGGGCACAAATTATTTAAAATGTGTTTGACAATTTTAACAAATTTTTAATAAGAGCATGATGGATGAGCAAGATGAGCAATGATTGAAGGAATTCGGCAAGAAATCGAAACAGTAACATCATAGGGGAGAGCAATGACAAAAATGCAATCTTTGAACCGTAATTAAAGATGGCCTGGGGAAGATTCTTTCGAAAATGAAGAGTAACAGACTGAAATGAGTTTGGAGAGGAAAATGAACTCTAAACTATAGCTCTAAACTACTCTATATTAGTTTTAAAGATATAGCCTATTAAAAAATGTATTACGGTTATAATAGCACTTTTGGCGCTACTGCGTTAGTGATGCTACAACTACTCGCAGCTTTAGCTCCGGTCCATCTTCCACAACCCGATCCCCGGCACATGTTCAGGGGGCACAGGAGGGCAAGATGGCAGCGAAGATCTAGCATTGAGAATGTGCCCACCACACTACTCGTTGAAATGTATGCGCGTCTAAGTACTAATATGTACTAAGCGACATGCTTTACATTTATAGAGATCTGTATCCTTCTGTTAAACCTTTAATAACATTCCTGAGAATGATATAATGTATAGACATCTCGGAGAGATGCGACCAAACAACACCATCGTATAAGAAGGAAGCTACTAAAGTACGAAACGCTTTTGTTTAGTTGTGATAAAAATGCTTATTAGAACTTGTGTTCACCCGAACTTTTGTGTAGGAAACCATTAATTGTTCGTGCAATTGTAATGAAGTGGGTTGAACCAACTATCAAGCAAGCATCGAGTGCCCTTGCGACACAGAATTCTTGAGTGAATCGTTTTCAGACGGCGGTTCTGGTAAGGTAGATTAAGGAAAAAGACCCAGATACAATGGACACCCCTGGTTTGATGTCCACATAAACTGCCGTAATTCTTTAAGTAAAAAATCCAACACAGTGTTGTCAAGTAGCACCAACCCAAAAGAACGAATTTAATTATGTTTAGTTTTAGTATAAACGCACTTAAATTTACGAAGTAACTTTTTATATTCCACAGCCCCCTCTAATAACTCAGAACTCTAGTTCTTAGATTTTAGATTGGATTATTATGTTTCAACAGCGCGTCAACGAACTCTAGTTCTTAAATGACCCTCACAACTCTCCACTTCACTATTATTTATGCACACTGTGAGACTTTAAGTCTATTTTAATTACACTTTAGTCCAAAACATAAAGAATAATATCATACTTCAACAGATTTTAAAATAAACTGAGATAAAGCTCGGTGACGAATGTTGCTTGTGTCACAATACCAAACTACGGCTGAAATCAAGTACTCGATTTGCTGATTGCGACATGAGTCGCTGGGAAAGACGGCTGACGCATAGAACATTGCACACGCAGCCCGAGGGGTTAACAACTCGACATTTTAAGCTGCAAACACACGTGGTATTTGTTTTCATGGCCAGCCGAAGCGTTGGCACGTGCGATACGCCGAGATGAGAGATAGCATTGAGTCTTATGGGAGCGAACACACGAGGCGGTTTATTCACGCGGCGTTTTTGTACAGCTGACATAGCATGACAGCTGCTAAACCGTCGCGTTTTGCATGTCCCTTTTGTTCGACGAAGAAAAACGTCGCGGTTTTTTGCATGCCGCGTCTGGGCATGAAAAAACACGGTGTGTTTGCAGCTTTAATGTACACCTAATTTTTTGATTTTTTCAAATCTATTAAAAGTTTTACTATCTTTTTTCATTTTTATCTTTTTTATTTTTATCTTTTTTATTTTTATTTTGTGTGTGATTTTTTTTTATATTTTTTATTTCTTTACACACATTTTTTTTATTATTATTTGATTTTTTGACATGTTAGATTGTTTTGGTTATTTGATTTCAGTTACATGCTTGATTTTTTGTATTATTTTTTTATTTTTATTTTTTTATTACTTTTTTCTGTTTTGATTTTTTCTAATTTTGCTGTGATATCTTCTCTTGTTTTCGGAATGGTAGGATAGGGCCATGAGACTAGGCAGCCACCTGACCCTATCCTACCATTCATATCTTGAAAAAAAATAGAGCAAGCCATTTGCGACGTTTCGGATGGCTTGCCCCATCCATCTTCAAGGTAGAAAAGCTTGAAGTTGGATGGGGCAATTGGCTCTTTTTAGGACCAACTCAAACAAACCAGCAGAGCATTACCGAAGAAGTGATCACAGCATATTATATAAACGACTCGTAAAACCAAAGATTTTTGTTCTAAAGTTTATGATGATTTTCTTAGTTGTTGACGCCTCAGCGCAGCCATGGAGGTGACTTTGAAAAAGACACCGACTTGTCAGCATTTGCTGCAACTGTATGAATTGAATTATGCAACCGTTGTTTGGTACTTTTAATACTTAGTATGCAGACAGTATACAATTAGTACAACGGTATACTGTGAAATGCCCATCTGATACAAATATTTGATCATTAGTGTTCCGTCTGTGGAATGTGTCTTGTTTAATTTAATCCCATATTGGAGATAAACGAAAGACTTTATTTAAATTATACAACATTATAACATTGTTATAACATTGGTATTGTATACGTATTTTACACTTCGGTGTAATAATAAAAATAGATTTCCAAGAATGGAAAACGACCTGTCGGAATGGCGACTCATATCATTAGAGGAATCTCTCTATAGTACTGAAATTACAACCAGGTTACAACCAGGTTACACCTACAATTACACCCACAGATTATGAAATTGCTCAGTTAGTCTGGAGAGTCAGCATAGCGAAATATGACCTAAATTGTAGTTGGAGGATTCCCTCAAAAGAGAAAAATAGTGCAAAATGAATTGTCCTGAACGATATAATTTGATCAGAAAAAGAGAATACAATGACGCAGAATGCGTACAATATGCACTTATGTGTAACAGCGTAACCTCTTATTGTTGCATTATTATCTTAAAAAATACATTCATTATTTAGGACCGTGTAGAAATAATACACTCTCAGTATTTTATCAGTATCATGTTCCATGATCGAATTTCCAGTCAGTGTTGTTGAAATAATATAATTTATCAACTAGTGTTGATGACGTTATTTGCCAGAGTATGTTCATTTACTTTTCACAAACCATTTTTTATTATAATTCAATCGTCCACGCTTCTGTGGAATATATGAAAGGAAATCCATTCATAGTTTGCTGTTTACTTGTTAAGTTTAATCCTGAAAAGTCCACAGAAGAGTTTACGAAATATTGATGTAAAATAAAGAATAGTTTGTGAAAAGTCCCGATATTTTATTTTGAATCCATCGAGGGGTTAACTACTTGACATTTTAGTGTACACCAGGGGCCTCTATTCTCGAATAGTTATCACGTCATAAGTTAAGATATGACGAAATGTCATAATATTAACATGGTGAGAGATAGGACAAACCTTCTTATGATATCATAACTTAGAGTTATGACATGATAATTGTTTCGAGAATAGACCCCCTGATTTTTTGATTGTATGTTTCTTTTATTATTTTTTTTCGATATTTTGCTTTTTTGTATTCTTTTATATTTTTTTATTCTATAACTCTTTTTTTCAAATATTTTTTTTTCTTTTTAATTTCATTTTTTCTTTTTTCTTTTTTTTTAATTTTTGATATGATGTGATTTTTTTATATTTTTTCAGATTATTTCAATTTTTTTCAGTGTACACTGATTTTTTAAGATGTTCACCCCTCTGAATTCATTTATTTTGTTGATAGAAGACGAACTGAAGGGCATTGATTATAATTGATATGTACTGACTGTAAATTTGAATCATGTGATGAATTCTATGGAGGCTCATATAGAATCCATATTGCGAGAAGAAAACCGTGTGAAAATAATGACACAGTTATCTTTTACTATCATTTATATTAAAATATGCCAGATTAATGGTTGTGACATTGGAATTAAATTATATCTGAACAACGACGTGTACGGAGTATCGGGAAATCCAGAGAAAAAGAGCCGACTCAATTTCTCCAGAACACCGATAAACTGGACACAAGATCTGCTTCAAATGTCCCGTGTGTCTGGAGACTTGCGCATGGTGACGTGCGCACATCCCTTGAGACGTGTTATTTATTCCGGGACTCTCAAGGTTTGTCAAAACATCCATTAATGCGGCATGGTTGAATTAAGAGTTATCTATTGCTAAACTCTTATTTATATTGAATAACTGTTCGTCATGTCCTGATGAATGACGATAATGACGATTTTTTGTGTCGATTTGTTTATCTCCAACCATTGATTATTTCGAGAAATAAAAGATACTGGAAGGAAACAACTTTTACATGCAGTCGGAGAATGGAAGCCGAAGATATGAGTTGGGATGAGTACAGCCCGGCCGAGGAGATTGCGTGAATTGTACTTTTCATTACGTGCTGTTTTACGTCAGATTACTGTCGCTGATGTGGCTCGTTCATCGACAAGGTTATTACTAACCACCAGTCCAAGGGGTAGGAGATTAGATTAAAAACTACGTACATATAAGGAAGACCTAATCGATCCAGTTGGGTGGTAATCAAGACTCATAATACAAGGACTCGTCATGATTTTCAAGACTATATTCATGACAATATGATGGAATGGCGAAAATCTCCCTCGAAATATTGTTCGTTTTTCCCTTCAATTATGTTAATAGTATGTACACTCATCTCATGATGAAACGGTATTTGAAAGAAATGGATTGGCTGGAATACATTTGATGGCATCATCCTATGAAGTCTATGCTAACTCATCATAAAACTCCAGTAGGTGAGCTCTAATTTAATTGATAAAAACAAGGATTGATTATCATGGAACCTGAAAGCAGCCAATCCATTTTATTCAAATTCCGTTTTATGTTATTTTACGTCGAATTTATAGAAAAAATTTGTATTTAGAAAAAAAAATGTTCGATGTATATGGCTATCAAAACATACATATAACTGAAATTAAACCTTTTTAATGTACACATTCATGGCAATAGGACACATTAAAATGGTTTAATTTCAGTTTCTTTTAGGTTATTGCTTGAAACCTTTTTCCATTACCTATTGTCTAGTTTATTTATTTATCTTATTAATATAACCCAAAATGCGAGAATCTCCTTTTACTGCTGTGAGGTGTGTTTTCTAGTTGCAATTCACATTGGAAGACTGTCGAAAATTTCATTAAAAATTAACATCTTTACATCTTGACATTTTGTATTATACTAGTGTTTTTGATGTGTGGTTCAAAAGTTAAAAATTAAAGTTGTTTAAATTTTTGTGGAATAAAAGGATTATTACCTTGAATTTAAGCATGTTTTAGAACCTTAAATTATGACAGGTGTAAATCTGCTAGAATGTGCAGAGAGAGTAAGAAGGTATAGGTAATCTGCGTGGGTTGAGGGTTTTGTTGGGTTGTATTTTATACTTGTTTACGTTTTTAGGGTAAATGTGTTATCAAAATTAGAACACATATCAATAAGATTTGTTTTAATTTTAACATCCTTTCTAAAAAAAATAAAAAATCTACCCTGTAAGCTCGATCGTCAAACATAGAATAAGGAATAGTGGGAGTCGGGAATCTTCTCGTTAGCGGCACATGACGCAACATTAGAAAAGAAAAGATGTGCTGAAGAGAACAAGAGTAGAAACAGAATAGGAGCGTCGTCCCTATATTGCCAATACCTTTTGTATTCGTTTATTTATATTCGTTAAACATATATAACTAAATTACTTAAAAGCCTGTGATTAAGTAAAATCGACGACCTTCGCTGATTGATTCTGATTTAATCGACTAACTTAGGGGTGTATACTCATAAGAAAAAGAAAATGTATGAATATGATTTAAATTATAAACAATATTAGCTCTAGAAGTGCAAGAGAAATTTTCAATCCGTGTTTATCGTAGGCATTAATTTGACGCATAGCCATTATTTAAGAGAGAAACACTCTTTCTAAAAATAATAGGCATAGGAGGAATACTCAAACCTATTATGAATATGATAGTGTCCAACTTGTGGAATTCTCACTTTCGAGAGTTTTAATTTGGTGTAGTTAAAAACAAAGTTAGATTTCCACGAATGGAAACGACCTGTCGTAATGGCGACTGTTATCATTAGAGGAATCTTTCCATGGTACGAAAAATACAACCAGATAATGGCACTCACAGATTATGAAATTGCTCACTCAGTCTGGAGTGTCAGCATTGCGAAAATATTACCTCCATTGTAGTTAGAGGATTCCCTCAAAAGAGCAAAAGATACAACTAAATTTTCCTGAATGATATAATTGGATCAAAAATAGAGAAAACAATGCCACGGAATGTATATTACGATATGCACTTAAGATTAACAGCGTAACCTCTTATTGTTGCATAAATATCTTGAAACTACATTCATTATAGGACCGTGTAGAAATACACTGTCAGTATTTTATCAGTATCATATTCCATGTTCGTATTTCCAGTCAGTGTTGTTGAAATAATATAATTTATCAACTAGTCTTGATGACGTAATGTGCCAGAGCATGTTAATTTACTTTTCACAAACCATATTTTATTATACATCAACCGTCACGCTTCTTTGGAATATGAAAGGACCTTTCATATTTTGCTGTTTATTGTATAGCTTAATCTTGAAGAAGTCCACAGAAGAAGAGTGGGTGAAATAATATTGATGTACATAATAAAAAAATAGTTTGTAAAAAGTTCTAGTTTATTTTGAATCCATCGAGGGGTTAACAACTCGACATTTTAGTGTACACGAGGGGCCTCTATTCTCGAAATAGTTATCACGTCAAAAGTTATGATATGACGAAAAGTCATAATATGAACATGGTTGGTGAGAGATAGGACAAACCATACCTCCTTATGATGTCATAACTTTTAGCAATGCCGTGACAATTGTTTCAAAAATAGAAGCCTCGTTATTTTTTTTTATATTTTTTTTTTGAGTTCTTACAATTTTTTTTCTTTTTTTGATTTCTTGTTATTCTGTTCTTCTTTTATTCTTACTTTTTTTTAAATTCTGTTTTTGATGAGATTTTTTTATTTTTTCTTATTTTTTTGATTTTCTTATAAGTGTACACTGATCATTTTAGTTGTTCACCCCTAGCAATTCATTTGTTTTGTTGATATCAAGACGATCTGAACGGCATTGATTATTATAATTGATATGTACTGACTGTAAATTTGAATCATGTGATGAATTCTATGGAGGCTCATAGAATCCATATTGTGAAAAGAAAACCGTGTGAAATTAATGACACAGTTATCTTTCCTCATCATTTAGATTTAAATATGCCAGATTAATGGTTGTGACAGGGGAATTAAATTATTTCTGAATAATGACTTGTACGGAGTATCGGCAAATCCAGAGAAAAAGAGCGGACTCGATTTCTCCAGAAACGATAAACTGGACACAAGATCTGCTTCAAATGTCCCGCGTGTCTAGAGACATGTGCACGGTGACGTGCGCACATCTCTTAAAGACGTGTAATTCATTCCGGGACTCTCAAGGTTCGTCAAAACATCCATTAATGCGGCATGGTTGAAAAGAGTCGTCTATAGTTAAACTCTTATTTATATTTAAGAACTGTTCGTCATGTCTTGATGAATGACGATAAGAAAACTCGATTAGAGGACACGATTATTTGTGTCGATTTGTTTATCTCCGACGATTGATTATTTCGAGAAATAAAAGATACTGGAAGAAAACAACTTTTACATGCAGTCGGTTAATGGAAGCTGCAGATATGTGTTTACTGTTTGGATGGGTACGAGATTGTGTGAATTGTACTTTTCAATACGTGCTGTTTGACGACAGATTTCAGTCACTGATGTGGTTCGTTCATCAACAAGGTTTACTGAATAAGAATACAAACTCTATACCTAGACGAATGGTATAAATTACAAAGTACGTCAATATAACGAAGAACGATTGTATGCTGCGTACTGATTTTAGTCAATTACGCGTTTCAACTGAATAATTATCTCCATCGTTGATAAGAAATATTATGGTAGAGAACTTTATATGACAGAAATTTATTCAAAAACTAGCCTATGTATGTTTCCTGCCTCAAATACCAAATAGAAATAACAATGGCAATAATAACCAAGTTGTAAATTTACACTATACTGTCGAAGTTAAAACAATACCTGTTCACTACGTTCGTAACTTAATTTAACGAAAACCCCTGATATGATGGAAATTGACCTTTTGCACTTTATGTCGGAGTTGAAACCGGTCACAAATAAGATTATGTCGAAGCCATTTTGTCGTGAGTGGATTGTCATGACGATCAAAATGGTTTGTCAGGTAGTTTATAATGTACGTTTACAAAACATATCTGAATAATAGACTTTCTACCTTCTTTTAAAATGAATTACAAAGTTAATAAGAATTAAAAATGTATCGAACAAAACTAATTAAATAATTGTAATAGAAAATCTTATCTGTTCGTCCGTTCGTCCTCGTGGTCCAGGATCCATGGCGTGTCACCACGTCGAACTCGGTACCGGTGATTGTGGGTGTGTGGGAGGCTCTCTGCTCGACATTCCCAGCAGGTTCTGGAAGAAAACGCCAGACGTTGGAGGGCAGAGGCGCCGTGGAGGTCAAGCAGGACTAGAGGTCAGTTGAGGTCAAGGTGTTGCCGGCATCAAGCTGAAATAACAGAGAAAAACATCTTTAATAATCGTGAATTGCTATAAATATAGCTCAAACACTGACAAAGTTTTGAGACTGAAGGTGCACTTGGCCAGAGTAAATCGGTCGACTCACTAGGGACTGAAGCGGCAGGTTCTAGAAGAAAACGCCAGACGTCGTGAGGGCAGAGGCGCCGTGGAGGTCAAGCAGGACTAGCGGTCAGTCGAGGTCAAGGTGTTGCCGGCATCAAGCTGAAATAACAGAGAAAAACATCTTTAATAATCGTGAATTGCTATAAATGTAGCTCAAACACTGACAAAATGTGAGACTGAAGGTGCACTTGGCCAAAGTAAAAGCGGTCGACTCACTGGGGACTGAAGCGGCAGGTTCTGGAAGAACTCGCCTGACGTCGTGCGGGCAGAGGCGCCGTGGAGGTCAAGCAGGACTAGAGGTCAGTCGAGGTCAAGGTGTTGCCCGTATTAAGCTGAAATAACAGAGAAAAACATCTTAAATAATCGTGAATTGCTATAAATATAGCTCAAACACTGACATAAACTATGACACTAGGTGCACTTGGCCAAAGTAAAAGCGGTATTCGACTGACTGGGGACTGAAGCGCAAGGTTCTGGAAGAACTAGCCAGATAGTGTGAGGGCAGAGGCCCCGTGGAGGTCAAGCAGACTTCAGAGCGGTCAGTTGAGGTCAAGGTGTTTCATCCATGACTTATTTCCATGCAAATCCGTGTACTAATAACTTGAAGGAAATTAGTTTCGGAAGTGGTCAATTTGCATCGATATAAAATCTGGACGGCGAAATGTTCTTTATTGCACTCTTCTAATGCTTTGTACTTGTAATATTAACGGGGCAGAAACAATAACAGCCTCATGCTCAAAAGAAGTTGCGTCCGCAAGTAGATATTTGCGTGTGTGAGTCCTCAACACCACAAGACCATGAGCTAATAATCTTATGGACCGAATCCAGTAGACTCTGGTCACTTGCGTCGATAAATTTGGAAATTCTTTTGAGCACGAGGCTGTAAGGGAATTAGCTGTGGACACCCAGAAGACAGGGAAGGAGGCGATCGTGGCTTATTAGTTGGAGACCCACCCTCCCATCATTTGTCCCTTGGATGAGAGAACTATTTGAAACCCAGACTCCAATTGCAAGATATTTCAACACTCACTGTGGAACGTAGCAACAGGTTCTGTCTGGAACATCTCGTCGTCGCCGTCAAGGTCGTCTCCCGAGAGTGTGAGATCAGGCGTCGCGGCGCTTGTGGAGAGCGTCGCGGTGGTTAAGCAAGCGTCGCGGTGCTCGTCGACGTCATCGAACTGATAACAGAGAGAGACACATCGTTAGTTATGTAAGTGCTTCAGTTCAAACACTGCCATAATGTTGCATGCAATGATATACAAGGGGCCACTGAGTGAAAGGGGAAAGGCTAATTTTATGGCATGCGCCTTTACAACATTTCATCATTTTGTCTACCATGGAAATGCATTTCCATTTCATGTTTCTGAAATTGAAGTTTTATTTAATACAATCTTACAGAACTCGAAGCCGGTATTTTGTTAAGAGTTGAGATGCTGTTTTTTTTATGGAAACTGTTGAGGTAGCAGCTGGAACCTTCACATCATTAGCTTCTCGACTGAGGAAATCCACAGTCAGTGAAGACGGCCTCGGGACTCGAACCCATGTGTTTTAAGTAACAGTAATTGTGATCAATATGACTCACAGTGCATGCATGTGGATCTTGCTGGAGGCCGTGATGATCGCCATCCAGAGGGCGGAGATGGCGTACTGGCCGTCCAGTAGGCGTCGTGACACTGTATGAGGGCGTCGTGACGCTGTTGGAGGGCGTCGTGACGCTGTTGGAGGGCGTTGTGGCTGTCTAATAGAGAAAAAAAATTCAAATATCGTTCAAGAAAAATGAAAAATTAACTTGTTATCTTTGATTTTTCTTTTGAAGTAACCTAATACAATTGTTAAGTATTTCTTAACAGAGTCACTCACTGTGAGATATGTGACGTCCGATCCTCCATGAGTCTTCTCGCAGGTGTCTCGGCGTCGTCTCCAGAGCGTCCATCAGCGACGCCGCGACGGAACAGGGCGTCGCGACGGTGAAGAAGGGCGTCGAGGTGCAGACGACGCTCACATCAAACTGAAGAAAGAAGAGCACATTACTATCTTGAAGACATGTTGAAAACGTTTCAATCCAACTGCCTAATTAATGTTCAAAATATGTTCTAACTGAATTAATGTTTAAGTTTGATGATGATGAATAGGTAAGGATGGCGGGTGAGAAAGAGGCGATCGTGGACTATTAGTAGGAGACCCTCCCATCATTTGCCCCTTGGATGAAAGAACTGCTAGAAACCCGGACTCCACTTGCAAGATATTCCAAGACTCACTGTGAAACGCAGCAGCAGGTTCCATGATCACGTCGTCGCCGTCAAGGTCGTCTCCAGAGAGTGAAGATCTGACGTCGCCGCGCCCAAGGAAGGCTTCGCGGTGGGCAGGCGAGGTAGACGCGACGACAACGTCATACTGAAGACAACAGAAAATCTCTTAGAGAACTGCTGATTGTGTAACGTACCCCCCCGGCCCTTTTCAGGGCCACCAGCTCACTGAACAGAACAAACCGGCTTAACAACTGCCTCGTAAGGTAGAGTTCTTTTTAACTTTGTAATTCATTTTAGAAGAAACTGAATAAATCTATTATTCAGATATGGTTTGAAAACCTACATCTAGTGGAGCGGTCGCTCCACGCCAGCCAAGTCGTACGGCGCGCGCACACACTCATTTAAAAAGGCTGGAGCAAACCCACTTTTACTGTAAGCATCAAAGTGGCATTTTCGGCCTACTGGATCTTAAAATTGGAAAATCTCACATTGTTGCGATATATCTTAATTTCGAGCTATGGCCCACCCTACAACATATACCAAATTTGGGAACAATAGGTTACGCCCTTTGCGCGCTAGAGGGCCGTGAAAACAGTGTTTTAGGGCGGTTTTCATAATAATAATCTCAGTAGTAGTAGGGTGGAGCTAAAATATGGTAAACAGGCCACAGCATAAACGGCTGAACCGATTGATTTAAAATTTTTACCACATATGCACTTTTGGCGTCTGAGGTGCCTTTTGCTATAACTGGTTTTATGCCGCCATTTTGAAACCGGAAGTGACGTCATATCTCGTCAACGGCTGGACCGATTGGAACAAAAATTGCGCCAAACGATCCAGACGGTTATCTATATGCATGATAAGTAGCAAAAGACTAAACATTATGTTAAAGAAACCGGAAATGACGTAATGAAATTTGAAATACATCGATTGGCTTTTTGGCAACAAAGATTGATCCGATTATTTTGATATTTATGTAACGTATGTACTTTTGACGTCTCATGTGACTTGTTATAAAACCAACCGGAAGCCGCCATTTTGAAACCGGAAGTGACATCATATATCAATAACGGCTAAATAGATTTCAACGAAACCAGCGCAAAACAATTTAGACGGTCAACTTTATGTATTATCATCAATAATATTTGCAGTTTCTCATACCTAAACCGGAAATGACGTCACACATTTTAATAATCTCACAAATTTTTATTTTGATGCAATAAATATACTATTTGAGACAGCTTATAAAATTATAATCATGTTTCAAATATACTTCAAGGGGTCAGAGATTTCAGCCGCCATTTTTAAACCGGAAGTAACGTCATATCTCAAAAACTGGTAGACAAATCGGTATGAAACTAGCGCCAAACGATTCGGATGGCCATCTCTATGGAATATGAACAGTACAAATAGAATTTTCCTATTTATGAGACCGGAAATGACGTCATTCAAATGTATAAATTATTATAATTCCCTCCTATACAATAAATACATATTCAGAAAGCTTAATATGATACACATCATTTATAGAAATAAATTCTATGTGGCATTGCAGAAAGTTCAGCAGCCATTTTGAAAACCGAAGTGTTTCCATATCTCGGAACTGGGTTGACTGATTGGAATGAAACCTTTGCTATTCTTCGTGAAAGATCATTTAAAGCAATTATTTAGGACCATACGCTGCTATTCATTAGTGGTAACGAAATTGTAAAGGGTGATGATTTTTTAAAAGAATATAGTAATTGTTCATTTCATGTGTCACAAGTTGTTAGAATAAACTAAAAAAAGGAGTGATATCCCCATAAAAAACATTTCGTGTAAAAATACCAGCCAAGTCTCTTCAACTAAAAAAAAATATGAAATCTAAAAATTCTGCACTGAAAAGTAGTGATATCAAAAAATTAGCCAAGTCAAAACTTTATTTGAAAATCAAAAAATACTTGGCGCATCGTTTTTTTTAGGGCATTATAGGTATACTATGTATATGTATATTTCATGTATAATTTATAATTGGCTTATACTTCCAAGCTATTTAAGTACACGATGCGCCAAGTATTTTTTGATTTTCAAATAAAGTTTTGACTTGGCTAATTTTTTGATATCACTACTTTTCAGTGCAGAATTTTTAGATTTCATATTTTTTTTTTAGTTGAAGAGACTTGGCTGGTATTTTTACACGAAGTGTTTTTTATGGGGTTCGAAACTACCTGACAAACACACCAAAAGCAAAATCGAAATCACAGAAATTATAGTCTTAAACGGATGGAAATTGATATGATTATTTTTTTTGCCCGAATTTTTTGTTTTTATTTGCCATTTGCTGGAAAGTTGTTTTGTGTACCAATGTGTTTTCCCAAAAATAACATAATGGCATGGAAGTGGGCACAAATTATTTAAAATGTGTTTGACAATTTTAACAAATTTTTAATAAGAGCATGATGGATGAGCAAGATGAGCAATGATTGAAGGAATTCGGCAAGAAATCGAAACAGTAACATCATAGGGGAGAGCAATGACAAAAATGCAATCTTTGAACCGTAATTAAAGATGGCCTGGGGAAGATTCTTTCGAAAATGAAGAGTAACAGACTGAAATGAGTTTGGAGAGGAAAATGAACTCTAAACTATAGCTCTAAACTACTCTATATTAGTTTTAAAGATATAGCCTATTAAAAAATGTATTACGGTTATAATAGCACTTTTGGCGCTACTGCGTTAGTGATGCTACAACTACTCGCAGCTTTAGCTCCGGTCCATCTTCCACAACCCGATCCCCGGCACATGTTCAGGGGGCACAGGAGGGCAAGATGGCAGCGAAGATCTAGCATTGAGAATGTGCCCACCACACTACTCGTTGAAATGTATGCGCGTCTAAGTACTAATATGTACTAAGCGACATGCTTTACATTTATAGAGATCTGTATCCTTCTGTTAAACCTTTAATAACATTCCTGAGAATGATATAATGTATAGACATCTCGGAGAGATGCGACCAAACAACACCATCGTATAAGAAGGAAGCTACTAAAGTACGAAACGCTTTTGTTTAGTTGTGATAAAAATGCTTATTAGAACTTGTGTTCACCCGAACTTTTGTGTAGGAAACCATTAATTGTTCGTGCAATTGTAATGAAGTGGGTTGAACCAACTATCAAGCAAGCATCGAGTGCCCTTGCGACACAGAATTCTTGAGTGAATCGTTTTCAGACGGCGGTTCTGGTAAGGTAGATTAAGGAAAAAGACCCAGATACAATGGACACCCCTGGTTTGATGTCCACATAAACTGCCGTAATTCTTTAAGTAAAAAATCCAACACAGTGTTGTCAAGTAGCACCAACCCAAAAGAACGAATTTAATTATGTTTAGTTTTAGTATAAACGCACTTAAATTTACGAAGTAACTTTTTATATTCCACAGCCCCCTCTAATAACTCAGAACTCTAGTTCTTAGATTTTAGATTGGATTATTATGTTTCAACAGCGCGTCAACGAACTCTAGTTCTTAAATGACCCTCACAACTCTCCACTTCACTATTATTTATGCACACTGTGAGACTTTAAGTCTATTTTAATTACACTTTAGTCCAAAACATAAAGAATAATATCATACTTCAACAGATTTTAAAATAAACTGAGATAAAGCTCGGTGACGAATGTTGCTTGTGTCACAATACCAAACTACGGCTGAAATCAAGTACTCGATTTGCTGATTGCGACATGAGTCGCTGGGAAAGACGGCTGACGCATAGAACATTGCACACGCAGCCCGAGGGGTTAACAACTCGACATTTTAAGCTGCAAACACACGTGGTATTTGTTTTCATGGCCAGCCGAAGCGTTGGCACGTGCGATACGCCGAGATGAGAGATAGCATTGAGTCTTATGGGAGCGAACACACGAGGCGGTTTATTCACGCGGCGTTTTTGTACAGCTGACATAGCATGACAGCTGCTAAACCGTCGCGTTTTGCATGTCCCTTTTGTTCGACGAAGAAAAACGTCGCGGTTTTTTGCATGCCGCGTCTGGGCATGAAAAAACACGGTGTGTTTGCAGCTTTAATGTACACCTAATTTTTTGATTTTTTCAAATCTATTAAAAGTTTTACTATCTTTTTTCATTTTTATCTTTTTTATTTTTATCTTTTTTATTTTTATTTTGTGTGTGATTTTTTTTTATATTTTTTATTTCTTTACACACATTTTTTTTATTATTATTTGATTTTTTGACATGTTAGATTGTTTTGGTTATTTGATTTCAGTTACATGCTTGATTTTTTGTATTATTTTTTTATTTTTATTTTTTTATTACTTTTTTCTGTTTTGATTTTTTCTAATTTTGCTGTGATATCTTCTCTTGTTTTCGGAATGGTAGGATAGGGCCATGAGACTAGGCAGCCACCTGACCCTATCCTACCATTCATATCTTGAAAAAAAATAGAGCAAGCCATTTGCGACGTTTCGGATGGCTTGCCCCATCCATCTTCAAGGTAGAAAAGCTTGAAGTTGGATGGGGCAATTGGCTCTTTTTAGGACCAACTCAAACAAACCAGCAGAGCATTACCGAAGAAGTGATCACAGCATATTATATAAACGACTCGTAAAACCAAAGATTTTTGTTCTAAAGTTTATGATGATTTTCTTAGTTGTTGACGCCTCAGCGCAGCCATGGAGGTGACTTTGAAAAAGACACCGACTTGTCAGCATTTGCTGCAACTGTATGAATTGAATTATGCAACCGTTGTTTGGTACTTTTAATACTTAGTATGCAGACAGTATACAATTAGTACAACGGTATACTGTGAAATGCCCATCTGATACAAATATTTGATCATTAGTGTTCCGTCTGTGGAATGTGTCTTGTTTAATTTAATCCCATATTGGAGATAAACGAAAGACTTTATTTAAATTATACAACATTATAACATTGTTATAACATTGGTATTGTATACGTATTTTACACTTCGGTGTAATAATAAAAATAGATTTCCAAGAATGGAAAACGACCTGTCGGAATGGCGACTCATATCATTAGAGGAATCTCTCTATAGTACTGAAATTACAACCAGGTTACAACCAGGTTACACCTACAATTACACCCACAGATTATGAAATTGCTCAGTTAGTCTGGAGAGTCAGCATAGCGAAATATGACCTAAATTGTAGTTGGAGGATTCCCTCAAAAGAGAAAAATAGTGCAAAATGAATTGTCCTGAACGATATAATTTGATCAGAAAAAGAGAATACAATGACGCAGAATGCGTACAATATGCACTTATGTGTAACAGCGTAACCTCTTATTGTTGCATTATTATCTTAAAAAATACATTCATTATTTAGGACCGTGTAGAAATAATACACTCTCAGTATTTTATCAGTATCATGTTCCATGATCGAATTTCCAGTCAGTGTTGTTGAAATAATATAATTTATCAACTAGTGTTGATGACGTTATTTGCCAGAGTATGTTCATTTACTTTTCACAAACCATTTTTTATTATAATTCAATCGTCCACGCTTCTGTGGAATATATGAAAGGAAATCCATTCATAGTTTGCTGTTTACTTGTTAAGTTTAATCCTGAAAAGTCCACAGAAGAGTTTACGAAATATTGATGTAAAATAAAGAATAGTTTGTGAAAAGTCCCGATATTTTATTTTGAATCCATCGAGGGGTTAACTACTTGACATTTTAGTGTACACCAGGGGCCTCTATTCTCGAATAGTTATCACGTCATAAGTTAAGATATGACGAAATGTCATAATATTAACATGGTGAGAGATAGGACAAACCTTCTTATGATATCATAACTTAGAGTTATGACATGATAATTGTTTCGAGAATAGACCCCCTGATTTTTTGATTGTATGTTTCTTTTATTATTTTTTTTCGATATTTTGCTTTTTTGTATTCTTTTATATTTTTTTATTCTATAACTCTTTTTTTCAAATATTTTTTTTTCTTTTTAATTTCATTTTTTCTTTTTTCTTTTTTTTTAATTTTTGATATGATGTGATTTTTTTATATTTTTTCAGATTATTTCAATTTTTTTCAGTGTACACTGATTTTTTAAGATGTTCACCCCTCTGAATTCATTTATTTTGTTGATAGAAGACGAACTGAAGGGCATTGATTATAATTGATATGTACTGACTGTAAATTTGAATCATGTGATGAATTCTATGGAGGCTCATATAGAATCCATATTGCGAGAAGAAAACCGTGTGAAAATAATGACACAGTTATCTTTTACTATCATTTATATTAAAATATGCCAGATTAATGGTTGTGACATTGGAATTAAATTATATCTGAACAACGACGTGTACGGAGTATCGGGAAATCCAGAGAAAAAGAGCCGACTCAATTTCTCCAGAACACCGATAAACTGGACACAAGATCTGCTTCAAATGTCCCGTGTGTCTGGAGACTTGCGCATGGTGACGTGCGCACATCCCTTGAGACGTGTTATTTATTCCGGGACTCTCAAGGTTTGTCAAAACATCCATTAATGCGGCATGGTTGAATTAAGAGTTATCTATTGCTAAACTCTTATTTATATTGAATAACTGTTCGTCATGTCCTGATGAATGACGATAATGACGATTTTTTGTGTCGATTTGTTTATCTCCAACCATTGATTATTTCGAGAAATCTAGTGGAGCGGTCGCTCCACACAGCCAAGTCGTACCGTACACTCACAGTATCTCAACATACCGTAAATGCCTATATAAACTGAGGAGCAGACCAACTACTTTTACTGTAAGCAACAACATGGCATTTTCGGCCTACTGGATCTCAAAATTGGTAAATCTCACATTGTTGCGAAATATCTTAATTTCGAGCTATGGCCCACCCCACTACATATACCAAATTTGGGAACAATAGGTTATGCCATTTGCGCGCTAGAGGACCGAGAAAACAGTGAAATTACATCACTTTCTGATTCTGATGATGATATCAGGAAACGTTGCTATCACCGCCACAGCCTAAACAGCTGAACCGATCAACCTGAAATTTTTACCACATATGCACTTTTGGCGTCTGATGATACCTTGCCTCTTGTGATTTTTTGTGCCGCCATTTTTAAACCGGAAGTGACGTCATATATGAAAAACGGCTGGACCGATTAGAACGAAATTAGCGCCATTCGGTTGAGATGGTCATCTATATGAAGTATGTTACTTAAAAATATAATTTTCTTATATTCTAAACCGGAAGTGGCGTCATAAATTTGCAATATTTAGCTTATTTCATCAAATTATACTTTAAATACACATATCATTATCTTACATTGTAACAAAGACAATACAAAATTATAATTTCAATACACAGTGTTCTCGGCCGCCATTCCTGAAACCGGAAGTGACGTCATACATCGAAAACGCCTGTACCGATTGCCACTGAACTAGCTCCTGTATATTCATTCTGCAATCTATTTGAAAAATCAATTGGGATAAATGAATATACAAATTAACGGTACCGGAAATGGCGGCAGGAACCACTAAATGAAACCGGAAGTGACGTCATATATTGAAAACGGCATGAGCGATTTGACGGAAATTAGCGCTATTGAATTCAGAAGGTCATTCATGAAGTATCAACTAGATAAAACTAAATTGTTTTCTTATTACCTATACCGGAAATGACGTCATAAAAATGCTAAATGACGTCATTAATATTCTAAAGGACACTAAATTCACCACTTTATACTTTTAAATAGATATTTAGTAAACATACATTGTAAATAATTATAAATTCAAGGTTGCAGTGCTCTCGGCCGCCATTTTATAAAACCGGAAGTGACGTCATATAACGAAAACGGCTGTACCGATTGCAACTAAATTTTGGAATTGTGTAGGACTTATATTTATGAATTCAATACGACATTAATTTCGGCCGCCATTGTTAAAACCGGAAGTGACGTCATATATCGAAAACGGATGTACCGATTGCAACCAAATTTTAGAATTATGTCGGACTAATATAATTATGAACTAAAGACGACATTATTTTCGGCCGCCATTGTCAAAACCGGAAGTGACGTCATTATCGAAAGCGGCTGTACCAATTGCAACCAAATTTTGGAAATGTGTAGGACTAATAATTATGAATTAAAGACGACATTATTTTCGGCCGCCATTGTTAAAACCGAAGTGACGTCATTATCGAAAGCGGCTGTACCGATTGCAACCAAATTTTGGAAATAGTATGACTAATAATTATGAATTCAAGACGACATTATTTTCGGCCGCCTTTTCAAAACCGGAAGGGACGTTATAATATATCGAAAACGGCTGTACCGATTGCAATCAAATTATGCAATTTTGTAGGACTAATAATTATGAATTCAAGACGACATTAATTTCGGCCGCCATTTCAAAACCGGAAGGGACGTTATAATATATCGAAAACGGCTGGACCGATTGTAATTTCTTAGTACCTATCCTAATCGGTTGAGGCGTATTTTTTTAAAGAAATTAGTCCTTGCTCGGACATGTGCTACAAGCTGTATGAATAAACTAACAAAAGAAGTGATATCCCAGAAAAAAACACTCCGTGTAAAAAAGGCAGCCAAGTCTCTTTACTTAAAAAAAAATCAACACCGAAAAGGAGTGATATCAAAAAAGGAGCCAAGTCAATGACATTTCCAAATATTTAATCGTATCTTTGAAATAAAAGTATAAACACCGAGAAATACTTTACAAAAGGACTTGGCGCATCGTTTTTTTAAAGACATTTTTCTATTCATAAGCATATGCCATTTATATACAACCGTAATTTAGAAATTTTAGAATAATAGGGACACAACTTTCAATTACATATTATACCTACATACCTACTGTAAAATATTTTCTATTTGAATATGTACGCGATGAAACTTGTTGCCTATATTTGTAATAAATATACAATAGTTATCTTCATATTATTGTTTCGTGGTCAACATAATTAAGTCTCATGCGTTATACCTTCTCACAATGAAATACATTTCTATTAATCCACATTTTATAACAATACATTTCACAAAGTACACAGTGAAGTCACATTGAACAACTATTAAAACCATAATAATATATACCATATAATGGTATAATATATACCATAATAATTTACTGCCATAATATAATAGTGTTCTATAAATAGTTAGTAATTATTTGACAACTTTTCATGATTTCCTTCAGTCATGATCAAATTATGAAAAGATATCCTTCTAATATCACCATATTAACAGGGTTATAAGAATATATATGAGCCCTCTTCCTTGTTATTTAATTCTACCTCCCTCATTATTACTTCTATTACAGCATGACATCTTTCTTCTATCGCCATTACAAAATTATAAAATAGCCATTACCAAAAGTAGCTTGATTCATAGATACTGGCTCAAATAAAAAGAGGAATATGTACCTACTTGTTAATAATCTTTCCACTTCCACGCTAGAGGGCCGTGAAAACAGTGTTTTAGGGCGGTTTTCATAATAATAATCTCAGTAGTAGTAGGGTGGAGCTAAAATATGGTAAACAGGCCACAGCATAAACGGCTGAACCGATTGATTTAAAATTTTTACCACATATGCACTTTTGGCGTCTGAGGTGCCTTTTGCTATAACTGGTTTTATGCCGCCATTTTGAAACCGGAAGTGACGTCATATCTCGTCAACGGCTGGACCGATTGGAACAAAAATTGCGCCAAACGATCCAGACGGTTATCTATATGCATGATAAGTAGCAAAAGACTAAACATTATGTTAAAGAAACCGGAAATGACGTAATGAAATTTGAAATACATCGATTGGCTTTTTGGCAACAAAGATTGATCCGATTATTTTGATATTTATGTAACGTATGTACTTTTGACGTCTCATGTGACTTGTTATAAAACCAACCGGAAGCCGCCATTTTGAAACCGGAAGTGACATCATATATCAATAACGGCTAAATAGATTTCAACGAAACCAGCGCAAAACAATTTAGACGGTCAACTTTATGTATTATCATCAATAATATTTGCAGTTTCTCATACCTAAACCGGAAATGACGTCACACATTTTAATAATCTCACAAATTTTTATTTTGATGCAATAAATATACTATTTGAGACAGCTTATAAAATTATGATCATGTTTCAAATATACTTCAAGGGGTCAGAGATTTCAGCCGCCATTTTTAAACCGGAAGTAACGTCATATCTCAAAAACTGGTAGACAAATCGGTATGAAACTAGCGCCAAACGATTCGGATGGCCATCTCTATGGAATATGAACAGTACAAATAGAATTTTCCTATTTATGAGACCGGAAATGACGTCATTCAAATGTATAAATTATTATAATTCCCTCCTATACAATAAATACATATTCAGAAAGCTTAAAATGATACACATCATTTATAGAAATAAATTCTATGTGGCATTGCAGAAAGTTCAGCAGCCATTTTGAAAACCGAAGTGTTTCCATATCTCGGAACTGGGTTGACTGATTGGAATGAAACCTTTGCTATTCTTCGTGAAAGATCATTTAAAGCAATTATTTAGGACCATACGCTGCTATTCATTAGTGGTAACGAAATTGTAAAGGGTGATGATTTTTTAAAAGAATTTAGTAATTGTTCATTTCATATGTGTCACAAGTTGTTAGAATAAACTAAAAAAAGGAGTGATATCCCCATAAAAAACACTTCGTGTAAAAATACCAGCCAAGTCTCTTCAACTAAAAAAAAATATGAAATCTAAAAATTCTGCACTGAAAAGTAGTGATATCAAAAAATTAGCCAAGTCAAAACTTTATTTGAAAATCAAAAAATACTTGGCGCATCGTTTTTTTTGGGCATACTAGGTATACTATGTATATGTATATTTCATGTATAATTTATAATTGGCTTATACTTCCAAGCTATTTAAGTACACGATGCGCCAAGTATTTTTTGATTTTCAAATAAAGTTTTGACTTGGCTAATTTTTTGATATCACTACTTTTCAGTGCAGAATTTTAAGATTTCATGTTTTTTTTTTAGTTGAAGAGACTTGGCTGGTATTTTTACACGAAGTGTTTTTTATGGGGTTCGAAACTACCTGACAAACACACCAAAAGCAAAATCGAAATCACAGAAATTATAGTCTAAAACGAATGGAAATTGATATGATTTTTTTTTTTGCCCGAATTTTTTGTTTTTATTTGCCATTTGCTGGAAAGTTGTTTTGTGTACCAATGTGTTTTCCCAAAAATAACATAATGGCATAGAAGTGGGCACAAATTATTTAAATGTGTTTGACAATTTTAACAAATTTTTAATAAGAGCATGATGGATGAGCAAGATGAGCAATGATGGAAGGAATTCGGCAAGAAATCGAAACAGTAACATCATAGGGGAGAGCAATGACAAAAATGCTATCTTTGAACCGTAATTAAAGATGGCCTGGGGAAGATTCTTTCGAAAATGAAGAGTAACTGACTGAAATGAGTTTGGAGAGGAAAATGAACTCTAAACTATAGCTCTAAACTACTCTATATTAGTTTTAAGATATAGCCTATTAAAAAATGTATTACGGTTATAATAGCACTTTTGGCGCTACTGCGTTAGTGATGCTACAACTACTCGCAGCTTTAGCTCCGGTCCATCTTCCACAACCCGATCCCCGGCACATGTTCAGGGGGCACAGGAGGGCAAGATGGCCGCGAAGATCTAGCATTGAGAATGTGCCCACCACACTACTCGTTGAAATGTATGCGCGTCTAAGTACTAATATGTACTAAGCGACATGCTTTACATTTATAGAGATCTGTATCCTTCTGTTAAACCTTTAATTACATTCCTGAGAATGATATAATGTATAGACATCTCGGAGAGATGCGACCAAACAACACCATCGTATAAGAAGGAAGCTACTAAAGTACGAAACGCTTTTGTTTAGTTGTGATAAAAATGCTTATTAGAACTTGTGTTCACCCGAACTTTTGTGTAGGAAACCATTAATTGTTCGTGCAATTGTAATGAAGTGGGTTGAACCAACTATCAAGCAAGCATCGAGTGCCCTTGCGACACAGAATTCTTGAGTGAATCGTTTTCAGACGGCGGTTCTGGTAAGGTAGATTAAGGAAAAAGACCCAGATACAATGGACACCCCTGGTTTGATGTCCACATAAACTGCCGTAATTCTTTAAGTAAAAAATCCAACACAGTGTTGTCAAGTAGCACCAACCCAAAAGAACGAATTTAATTATGTTTAGTTTTAGTATAAACGCACTTAAATTTACGAAGTAACTTTTTATGTTCCACAGCCCCCTCTAATAACTCAGAACTCTAGTTCTTAGATTTTAGATTAAATTATTATGTTTCAACAGCGCGTCAACGAACTCTAGTTCTTAAATGACCCTCACAACTCTCCACTTCACTATTATTTATGCACACTGTGAGACTTTAAGTCTATTTTAATTACACTTTAGTCCAAAACATAAAGAATAATATCATACTTCAACAGATTTTAAAATAAACTGAGATAAAGCTCGGTGACGAATGTTGCTTGTGTCACAATACCAAACTACGGCTGAAATCAAGTACTCGATTTGCTGATTGCGACATGAGTCGCTGGGAAAGACGGCTGACGCATAGAACATTGCACACGCAGCCCGAGGGGTTAACAACTCGACATTTTAAGCTGCAAACACACGTGGTATTTGTTTTCATGGCCAGCCGAAGCGTTGGCACGTGCGATACGCCGAGATGAGAGATAGCATTGAGTCTTATGGGAGCGAACACACGAGGCGGTTTATTCACGCGGCGTTTTTGTACAGCTGACATAGCATGACAGCTGCTAAACCGTCGCGTTTTGCATGTCCCTTTTGTTCGACGAAGAAAAACGTCGCGGTTTTTTGCATGCCGCGTCTGGGCATGAAAAAACACGGTGTGTTTGCAGCTTTAATGTACACCTAATTTTTTGATTTTTTCAAATCTATTAAAAGTTTTACTATCTTTTTTCATTTTTATCTTTTTTATTTTTATCTTTTTTATTTTTATTTTGTGTGTGATTTTTTTTTATATTTTTTATTTTTTTACACACATTTTTTTTATTATTATTTGATTTTTTGACATGTTAGATTGTTTTGGTTATTTGATTTCAGTTACATGCTTGATTTTTTGTATTATTTTTTTATTTTTATTTTTTTATTACTTTTTTCTGTTTTGATTTTTTCTAATTTTGCTGTGATATCTTCTCTTGTTTTCGGAATGGTAGGATAGGGCCATGAGACTAGGCAGCCACCTGACCCTATCCTACCATTCATATCTTGAAAAAAAATAGAGCAAGCCATTTGCGACGTTTCGGATGGCTTGCCCCATCCATCTTCAAGGTAGAAAAGCTTGAAGTTGGATGGGGCAATTGGCTCTTTTTAGGACCAACTCAAACAAACCAGCAGAGCATTACCGAAGAAGTGATCACAGCATATTATATAAACGACTCGTAAAACCAAAGATTTTTGTTCTAAAGTTTATGATGATTTTCTTAGTTGTTGACGCCTCAGCGCAGCCATGGAGGTGACTTTGAAAAAGACACCGACTTGTCAGCATTTGCTGCAACTGTATGAATTGAATTATGCAACCGTTGTTTGGTACTTTTAATACTTAGTATGCAGACAGTATACAATTAGTACAACGGTATACTGTGAAATGCCCATCTGATACAAATATTTGATCATTAGTGTTCCGTCTGTGGAATGTGTCTTGTTTAATTTAATCCCATATTGGAGATAAACGAAAGACTTTATTTAAATTATACAACATTATAACATTGTTATAACATTGGTATTGTATACGTATTTTACACTTCGGTGTAATAATAAAAATAGATTTCCAAGAATGGAAAACGACCTGTCGGAATGGCGACTCATATCATTAGAGGAATCTCTCTATAGTACTGAAATTACAACCAGGTTACAACCAGGTTACACCTACAATTACACCCACAGATTATGAAATTGCTCAGTTAGTCTGGAGTGTCAGCATAGCGAAATATGACCTAAATTGTAGTTGGAGGATTCCCTCAAAAGAGAAAAATAGTGCAAAATGAATTGTCCTGAACGATATAATTTGATCGGAAAAAGAGAATACAATGACGCAGAATGCGTACAATATGCACTTATGTGTAACAGCGTAACCTCTTATTGTTGCATTATTATCTTAAAAAATACATTCATTATTTAGGACCGTGTAGAAATAATACACTCTCAGTATTTTATCAGTATCATGTTCCATGATCGAATTTCCAGTCAGTGTTGTTGAAATAATATAATTTATCAACTAGTGTTGATGACGTTATTTGCCAGAGTATGTTCATTTACTTTTCACAAACCATTTTTTATTATAATTCAATCGTCCACGCTTCTGTGGAATATATGAAAGGAAATCCATTCATAGTTTGCTGTTTACTTGTTAAGTTTAATCCTGAAAAGTCCACAGAAGAGTTTACGAAATATTGATGTAAAATAAAGAATAGTTTGTGAAAAGTCCCGATATTTTATTTTGAATCCATCGAGGGGTTAACTACTTGACATTTTAGTGTACACCAGGGGCCTCTATTCTCGAATAGTTATCACGTCATAAGTTAAGATATGACGAAATGTCATAATATTAACATGGTGAGAGATAGGACAAACCTTCTTATGATATCATAACTTAGAGTTATGACATGATAATTGTTTCGAGAATAGACCCCCTGATTTTTTGATTGTATGTTTCTTTTATTATTTTTTTTCGATATTTTGCTTTTTTGTATTCTTTTATATTTTTTTATTCTATAACTCTTTTTTTCAAATATTTTTTTTTCTTTTTAATTTCATTTTTTCTTTTTTCTTTTTTTTTAATTTTTGATATGATGTGATTTTTTTATATTTTTTCAGATTATTTCAATTTTTTTCAGTGTACACTGATTTTTTAAGATGTTCACCCCTCTGAATTCATTTATTTTGTTGATAGAAGACGAACTGAAGGGCATTGATTATAATTGATATGTACTGACTGTAAATTTGAATCATGTGATGAATTCTATGGAGGCTCATATAGAATCCATATTGCGAGAAGAAAACCGTGTGAAAATAATGACACAGTTATCTTTTACTATCATTTATATTAAAATATGCCAGATTAATGGTTGTGACATTGGAATTAAATTATATCTGAACAACGACGTGTACGGAGTATCGGGAAATCCAGAGAAAAAGAGCCGACTCAATTTCTCCAGAACACCGATAAACTGGACACAAGATCTGCTTCAAATGTCCCGTGTGTCTGGAGACTTGCGCATGGTGACGTGCGCACATCCCTTGAGACGTGTTATTTATTCCGGGACTCTCAAGGTTTGTCAAAACATCCATTAATGCGGCATGGTTGAATTAAGAGTTATCTATTGCTAAACTCTTATTTATATTGAATAACTGTTCGTCATGTCCTGATGAATGACGATAATGACGATTTTTTGTGTCGATTTGTTTATCTCCAACCATTGATTATTTCGAGAAATAAAAGATACTGGAAGGAAACAACTTTTACATGCAGTCGGAGAATGGAAGCCGAAGATATGAGTTGGGATGAGTACAGCCCGGCCGAGGAGATTGCGGGAATTGTACTTTTCATTACGTGCTGTTTTACGTCAGATTACTGTCGCTGATGTGGCTCGTTCATCGACAAGGTTATTACTAACCACCAGTCCAAGGGGTAGGAGATTAGATTAAAAACTACGTACATATAAGGAAGACCTAATCGATCCAGTTGGGTGGTAATCAAGACTCATAATACAAGGACTCGTCATGATTTTCAAGACTATATTCATGACAATATGATGGAATGGCGAAAATCTCCCTCGAAATATTGTTCGTTTTTCCCTTCAATTATGTTAATAGTATGTACACTCATCTCATGATGAAACGGTATTTGAAAGAAATGGATTGGCTGGAATACATTTGATGGCATCATCCTATGAAGTCTATGCTAACTCATCATAAAACTCCAGTAGGTGAGCTCTAATTTAATTGATAAAAACAAGGATTGATTATCATGGAACCTGAAAGCAGCCAATCCATTTTATTCAAATTCCGTTTTATGTTATTTTACGTCGAATTTATAGAAAAAATTTGTATTTAGAAAAAAAAATGTTCGATGTATATGGCTATCAAAACATACATATAACTGAAATTAAACCTTTTTAATGTACACATTCATGGCAATAGGACACATTAAAATGGTTTAATTTCAGTTTCTTTTAGGTTATTGCTTGAAACCTTTTTCCATTACCTATTGTCTAGTTTATTTATTTATCTTATTAATATAACCCAAAATGCGAGAATCTCCTTTTACTGCTGTGAGGTGTGTTTTCTAGTTGCAATTCACATTGGAAGACTGTCGAAAATTTCATTAAAAATTAACATCTTTACATCTTGACATTTTGTATTATACTAGTGTTTTTGATGTGTGGTTCAAAAGTTAAAAATTAAAGTTGTTTAAATTTTTGTGGAATAAAAGGATTATTACCTTGAATTTAAGCATGTTTTAGAACCTTAAATTATGACAGGTGTAAATCTGCTAGAATGTGCAGAGAGAGTAAGAAGGTATAGGTAATCTGCGTGGGTTGAGGGTTTTGTTGGGTTGTATTTTATACTTGTTTACGTTTTTAGGGTAAATGTGTTATCAAAATTAGAACACATATCAATAAGAT
This sequence comes from Leuctra nigra, assembly GCA_934045905.1. Taxonomy (NCBI): domain Eukaryota; kingdom Metazoa; phylum Arthropoda; class Insecta; order Plecoptera; family Leuctridae; genus Leuctra; species Leuctra nigra. Next base: position 25,459,609 of record OW203768.1, on the reverse strand, counting down.
TTGTTTTAATTTTAACATCCTTTCTAAAAAAAATAAAAAATCTACCCTGTAAGCTCGATCGTCAAACATAGAATAAGGAATAGTGGGAGTCGGGAATCTTCTCGTTAGCGGCACATGACGCAACATTAGAAAAGAAAAGATGTGCTGAAGAGAACAAGAGTAGAAACAGAATAGGAGCGTCGTCCCTATATTGCCAATACCTTTTGTATTCGTTTATTTATATTCGTTAAACATATATAACTAAATTACTTAAAAGCCTGTGATTAAGTAAAATCGACGACCTTCGCTGATTGATTCTGATTTAATCGACTAACTTAGGGGTGTATACTCATAAGAAAAAGAAAATGTATGAATATGATTTAAATTATAAACAATATTAGCTCTAGAAGTGCAAGAGAAATTTTCAATCCGTGTTTATCGTAGGCATTAATTTGACGCATAGCCATTATTTAAGAGAGAAACACTCTTTCTAAAAATAATAGGCATAGGAGGAATACTCAAACCTATTATGAATATGATAGTGTCCAACTTGTGGAATTCTCACTTTCGAGAGTTTTAATTTGGTGTAGTTAAAAACAAAGTTAGATTTCCACGAATGGAAACGACCTGTCGTAATGGCGACTGTTATCATTAGAGGAATCTTTCCATGGTACGAAAAATACAACCAGATAATGGCACTCACAGATTATGAAATTGCTCACTCAGTCTGGAGTGTCAGCATTGCGAAAATATTACCTCCATTGTAGTTAGAGGATTCCCTCAAAAGAGCAAAAGATACAACTAAATTTTCCTGAATGATATAATTGGATCAAAAATAGAGAAAACAATGCCACGGAATGTATATTACGATATGCACTTAAGATTAACAGCGTAACCTCTTATTGTTGCATAAATATCTTGAAACTACATTCATTATAGGACCGTGTAGAAATACACTGTCAGTATTTTATCAGTATCATATTCCATGTTCGTATTTCCAGTCAGTGTTGTTGAAATAATATAATTTATCAACTAGTCTTGATGACGTAATGTGCCAGAGCATGTTAATTTACTTTTCACAAACCATATTTTATTATACATCAACCGTCACGCTTCTTTGGAATATGAAAGGACCTTTCATATTTTGCTGTTTATTGTATAGCTTAATCTTGAAGAAGTCCACAGAAGAAGAGTGGGTGAAATAATATTGATGTACATAATAAAAAAATAGTTTGTAAAAAGTTCTAGTTTATTTTGAATCCATCGAGGGGTTAACAACTCGACATTTTAGTGTACACGAGGGGCCTCTATTCTCGAAATAGTTATCACGTCAAAAGTTATGATATGACGAAAAGAAATAATATGAACATGGTTGGTGAGAGATAGGACAAACCATACCTCCTTATGATGTCATAACTTTTAGCAATGCCGTGACAATTGTTTCAAAAATAGAAGCCTCGTTATTTTTTTTTATATTTTTTTTTTTGAGTTCTTACAATTTTTTTTCTTTTTTTGATTTCTTGTTATTCTGTTCTTCTTTTATTCTTACTTTTTTTTTAAATTCTGTTTTTGATGAGATTTTTTTATTTTTTCTTATTTTTTTGATTTTCTTATAAGTGTACACTGATCATTTTAGTTGTTCACCCCTAGCAATTCATTTGTTTTGTTGATATCAAGACGATCTGAACGGCATTGATTATTATAATTGATATGTACTGACTGTTAATTTGAATCATGTGATGAATTCTATGGAGGCTCATAGAATCCATATTGTGAAAAGAAAACCGTGTGAAATTAATGACACAGTTATCTTTCCTCATCATTTAGATTTAAATATGCCAGATTAATGGTTGTGACAGGGGAATTAAATTTTTTCTGAACAATGACTTGTACGGAGTATCGGCAAATCCAGAGAAAAAGAGCGGACTCGATTTCTCCAGAAACGATAAACTGGACACAAGATCTGCTTTAAATGACCCGCGTGTCTAGAGACATGTGCACGGTGACGTGCGCACATCTCTTAAAGACGTGTAATTCATTCCGGGACTCTCAAGGTTCGTCAAAACATCCATTAATGCGGCATGGTTGAAAAGAGTCGTCTATAGTTAAACTCTTATTTATATTTAAGAACTGTTCGTCATGTCTTGATGAATGACGATAAGAAAACTCGATTAGAGGACACGATTATTTGTGTCGATTTGTTTATCTCCGACGATTGATTATTTCGAGAAATAAAAGATACTGGAAGAAAACAACTTTTACATGCAGTCGGTTAATGGAAGCTGCAGATATGTGTTTACTGTTTGGATGGGTACGAGATTGTGTGAATTGTACTTTTCAATACGTGCTGTTTGACGACAGATTTCAGTCACTGATGTGGTTCGTTCATCAACAAGGTTTACTGAATAAGAATACAAACTCTATACCTAGACGAATGGTATAAATTACAAAGTACGTCAATATAACGAAGAACGATTGTATGCTGCGTACTGATTTTAGTCAATTACGCGTTTCAACTGAATAATTATCTCCATCGTTGATAAGAAATATTATGGTAGAGAACTTTATATGACAGAAATTTATTCAAAAACTAGCCTATGTATGTTTCCTGCCTCAAATACCAAATAGAAATAACAATGGCAATAATAACCAAGTTGTAAATTTACACTATACTGTCGAAGTTAAAACAATACCTGTTCACTACGTTCGTAACTTAATTTAACGAAAACCCCTGATATGATGGAAATTGACCTTTTGCACTTTATGTCGGAGTTGAAACCGGTCACAAATAAGATTATGTCGAAGCCATTTTGTCGTGAGTGGATTGTCATGACGATCAAAATGGTTTGTCAGGTAGTTTATAATGTACGTTTACAAAACATATCTGAATAATAGACTTTCTACCTTCTTTTAAAATGAATTACAAAGTTAATAAGAATTAAAAATGCATCGAACAAAACTAATTAAATAATTGTAATAGAAAATCTTATCTGTTCGTCCGTTCGTCCTCGTGGTCCAGGATCCATGGCGTGTCACCACGTCGAACTCGGTACCGGTGATTGTGGGTGTGTGGGAGGCTCTCTGCTCGACATTCCCAGCAGGTTCTGGAAGAAAACGCCAGACGTTGGAGGGCAGAGGCGCCGTGGAGGTCAAGCAGGACTAGAGGTCAGTTGAGGTCAAGGTGTTGCCGGCATCAAGCTGAAATAACAGAGAAAAACATCTTTAATAATCGTGAATTGCTATAAATATAGCTCAAACACTGACAAAGTTTTGAGACTGAAGGTGCACTTGGCCAGAGTAAATCGGTCGACTCACTAGGGACTGAAGCGGCAGGTTCTAGAAGAAAACGCCAGACGTCGTGAGGGCAGAGGCGCCGTGGAGGTCAAGCAGGACTAGCGGTCAGTCGAGGTCAAGGTGTTGCCGGCATCAAGCTGAAATAACAGAGAAAAACATCTTTAATAATCGTGAATTGCTATAAATGTAGCTCAAACACTGACAAAATGTGAGACTGAAGGTGCACTTGGCCAAAGTAAAAGCGGTCGACTCACTGGGGACTGAAGCGGCAGGTTCTGGAAGAACTCGCCAGACGTCGTGCGGGCAGAGGCGCCGTGGAGGTCAAGCAGGACTAGAGGTCAGTCGAGGTCAAGGTGTTGCCCGTATTAAGCTGAAATAACAGAGAAATACATCTTAAATAATCGTGAATTGCTATAAATATAGCTCAAACACTGACATAAACTATGACACTAGGTGCACTTGGCCAAAGTAAAAGCGGTATTCGACTGACTGGGGACTGAAGCGCAAGGTTCTGGAAGAACTAGCCAGATAGTGTGAGGGCAGAGGCGCCGTGGAGGTCAAGCAGACTTCAGAGCGGTCAGTTGAGGTCAAGGTGTTTCATCCATGACTTATTTCCATGCAAATCCGTGTACTAATAACTTGAAGGAAATTAGTTTCGGAAGTGGTCAATTTGCATCGATATAAAATCTGGACGGCGAAATGTTCTTTATTGCACTCTTCTAATGCTTTGTACTTGTAATATTAACGGGGCAGAAACAATAACAGCCTCATGCTCAAAAGAAGTTGCGTCCGCAAGTAGATATTTGCGTGTGTGAGTCCTCAACACCACAAGACCATGAGCTAATAATCTTATGGACCGAATCCAGTAGACTCTGGTCACTTGCGTCGATAAATTTGGAAATTCTTTTGAGCACGAGGCTGTAAGGGAATTAGCTGTGGACACCCAGAAGACAGGGAAGGAGGCGATCGTGGCTTATTAGTTGGAGACCCACCCTCCCATCATTTGTCCCTTGGATGAGAGAACTATTTGAAACCCAGACTCCAATTGCAAGATATTTCAACACTCACTGTGGAACGTAGCAACAGGTTCTGTCTGGAACATCTCGTCGTCGCCGTCAAGGTCGTCTCCCGAGAGTGTGAGATCAGGCGTCGCGGCGCTTGTGGAGAGCGTCGCGGTGGTTAAGCAAGCGTCGCGGTGCTCGTCGACGTCATCGAACTGATAACAGAGAGAGACACATCGTTAGTTATGTAAGTGCTTCAGTTCAAACACTGCCATAATGTTGCATGCAATGATATACAAGGGGCCACTGAGTGAAAGGGGAAAGGCTAATTTTATGGCATGCGCCTTTACAACATTTCATCATTTTGTCTACCATGGAAATGCATTTCCATTTCATGTTTCTGAAATTGAAGTTTTATTTAATACAATCTTACAGAACTCGAAGCCGGTATTTTGTTAAGAGTTGAGATGCTGTTTTTTTTATGGAAACTGTTGAGGTAGCAGCTGGAACCTTCACATCATTAGCTTCTCGACTGAGGAAATCCACAGTCAGTGAAGACGGCCGCGGGACTCGAACCCATGTGTTTTAAGTAACAGTAATCGTGATCAATATGACTCACAGTGCATGCATGTGGATCTTGCTGGAGGCCGTGATGATCGCCATCCAGAGGGCGGAGATGGCGTACTGGCCGTCCAGTAGGCGTCGTGATACTGTATGAGGGCGTCGTGACGCTGTTGGAGGGCGTTGTGGCTGTCTAATAGAGAAAAAAAATTCAAATATCGTTCAAGAAAAATGAAAAATTAACTTGTTATCTTTGATTTTTCTTTTGAAGTAACCTAATACAATTGTTAAGTATTTCTTAACAGAGTCACTCACTGTGAGATATGTGACGTCCGATCCTTCATGAGTCTTCTCGCAGGTGTCTCGGCGTCGTCTCCAGAGCGTCCATCAGCGACGCCGCGACGGAACAGGGCGTCGCGACGGTGAAGAAGGGCGTCGAGGTGCAGACGACGCTCACATCAAACTGAAGAAAGAAGAGCACATTACTATCTTGAAGACATGTTGAAAACGTTTCAATCCAAGAATACTGCCAAATTAATGTTCAAAATATGTTCTAACTGAATTAATGTTTAAGTTTGATGATGATGAATAGGTAAGGATGGCGGGTGAGAAAGAGGCGATCGTGGACTATTAGTAGGAGACCCTCCCATCATTTGCCCCTTGGATGAAAGAACTGCTAGAAACCCGGACTCCACTTGCAAGATATTCCAAGACTCACTGTGAAACGCAGCAGCAGGTTCCATGATCACGTCGTCGCCGTCAAGGTCGTCTCCAGAGAGTGAAGATCTGACGTCGCCGCGCCCAAGGAAGGCTTCGCGGTGGGCAGGCGAGGTAGACGCGACGACAACGTCATACTGAAGACAACAGAAAATCTCTTAGAGAACTGCTGATTGTGTAACGTACCCCCCCGGCCCTTTTCAGGGCCACCAGCTCACTGAATAGAACAAACCGGCTTAACAACTGCCTCGTAAGGTAGAGTTCTTTTTAACTTTGTAATTCATTTTAGAAGAAACTGAATAAATCTATTATTCAGATATGGTTTGAAAACCTACATCTAGTGTAGCGGTCGCTCCACGCCAGCCAAGTCGTACGGCGCGCGCACACACTCATTTAAAAAGGCTGGAGCAAACCCACTTTTACTGTAAGCATCAAAGTGGCATTTTCGGCCTACTGGATCTTAAAATTGGAAAATCTCACATTGTTGCGATATATCTTAATTTCGAGCTATGGCCCACCCTACAACATATACCAAATTTGGGAACAATAGGTTACGTCCTTTGCGCGCTAGAGGGCCGTGAAAACAGTGTTTTAGGGCGGTTTTCATAATAATAATCTCAGTAGTAGTAGGGTGGAGCTAAAATATGGTAAACAGGCCACAGCATAAACGGCTAAACCGATTGATTTAAAATTTTTACCACATATGCACTTTTGGCGTCTGAGGTGCCTTTTGCTATAACTGGTTTTATGCCGCCATTTTGAAACCGGAAGTGACGTCATATCTCGTCAACGGCTGGACCGATTGGAACGAAAATTGCGCCAAACGATCCAGACGGTCATTTATATGCATGATAAGTAGCAAAAGACTAAACATTATGTTAAAGAAACCGGAAATGACGTAATGAAATTTGAAATACATCGATTGGCTTTTTGGCAACAAAGATTGATCCGATTATTTTGATATTTATGTAACGTATGTACTTTTGACGTCTCATGTGACTTGTTATAAAACCAACCGGAAGCCGCCATTTTGAAACCGGAAGTGACATCATATATCAATAACGGCTAAATAGATTTCAACGAAACCAGCGCAAAACAATTTAGACGGTCAACTTCATGTATTATCATCAATAATATTTGCAGTTTCTCATACCTAAACCGGAAATGACGTCACACATTTTAATAATCTCACAAATTTTTATTTTGATGCAATAAATATACTATTTGAGACAGCTTATATAATTATAATCATGTTTCAAATATACTTCAAGGGGTCAGAGATTTCAGCCGCCATTTTTAAACCGGAAGTAACGTCATATCTCAAAAACTGGTAGACAAATCGGTATGAAACTAGCGCCAAACGATTCGGATGGCCATCTCTATGGAATATGAACAGTACAAATAGAATTTTCCTATTTATGAGACCGGAAATGACGTCATTCAAATGTATAAATTATTATAATTCCCTCCTATACAATAAATACATATTCAGAAAGCTTAAAATGATACACATCATTTATAGAAATAAATTCTATGTGGCATTGCAGAAAGTTCAGCAGCCATTTTGAAAACCGAAGTGTTTCCATATCTCGGAACTGGGTTGACTGATTGGAATGAAAGCTTTGCTATTCTTCGTGAAAGATCATTGAAAGCAATTATTTAGGACCATACGCTGCTATTCATTAGTGGTAACGAAATTGTAAAGGGTGATGATTTTTTAAAAGAATTTAGTAATTGTTTATTTCATATGTGTCACAAGTTGTTAGAATAAACTAAAAAAAGGAGTGATATCCCCATAAAAAACACTTCGTGTAAAAATACCAGCCAAGTCTCTTCAACTAAAAAAAAATATGAAATCTAAAAATTCTGCACTGAAAAGTAGTGATATCAAAAAATTAGCCAAGTCAAAACTTTATTTGAAAATCAAAAAATACTTGGCGCATCGTTTTTTTTAGGGCATTATAGGTATACTATGTATATGTATATTTCATGTATAATTTATAATTGGCTTATACTTCCAAGCTATTTAAGTACACGATGCGCCAAGTATTTTTTGTTTTTCAAATAAAGTTTTGACTTGGCTAATTTTTTGATATCACTACTTTTCAGTGCAGAATTTTTAGATTTCATTTTTTTTTTTTAGTTGAATAGACTTGGCTGGTATTTTTACACGAAGTGTTTTTTATGGGGTTCGAAACTACCTGACAAACACAAAAAAAGCAAAATCGAAATCACAGAAATTATAGTCTAAAACGGATGGAAATTGATATGATTATTTTTTTTGCCCGAATTTTTTGTTTTTATTTGCCATTTGCTGGAAAGTTGTTTTGTGTACCAATGTGTTTTCCCAAAAATAACATAATGGCATGGAAGTGGGCACAAATTATTTAAATGTGTTTGACAATTTTAACAAATTTTTAATAAGAGCATGAAGAAATCGAAACAGTAACATCATAGGGGAGAGCAATGACAAAAATGCAATCTTTGAACCGTAATTAAAGATGGCCTGGGGAAGATTCTTTCGAAAATGAAGAGTAACAGACTGAAATGAGTTTGGAGAGGAAAATGAACTCTAAACTATAGCTCTAAACTACTCTATATTAGTTTTAAAGATATAGCCTATTAAAAAATGTATTACGGTTATAATAGCACTTTTGGCGCTACTGCGTTAGTGATGCTACAACTACTCGCAGCTTTAGCTCCGGTCCATCTTCCACAACCCGATCCCCGGCACATGTTCAGGGGGCACAGGAGGGCAAGATGGCCGCGAAGATCTAGCATTGAGAATGTGCCCACCACACTACTCGTTGAAATGTATGCGCGTCTAAGTACTAATATGTACTAAGCGACATGCTTTACATTTATAGAGATCTGTATCCTTCTGTTAAACCTTTAATAACATTCCTGAGAATGATATAATGTATAGACATCTCGGAGAGATGCGACCAAACAACACCATCGTATAAGAAGGAAGCTACTAAAGTACGAAACGCTTTTGTTTAGTTGTGATAAAAATGCTTATTAGAACTTGTGTTCACCCGAACTTTTGTGTAGGAAAGCATTAATTGTTCGTGCAATTGTAATGAAGTGGGTTGAACCAACTATCAAGCAAGCATCGAGTGCCCTTGCGACACAGAATTCTTGAGTGAATCGTTTTCAGACGGCGGTTCTGGTAAGGTAGATTAAGGAAAAAGACCCAGATACAATGGACACCCCTGGTTTGATGTCCACATAAACTGCCGTAATTCTTTAAGTAAAAAATCCAACACAGTGTTGTCAAGTAGCACCAACCCAAAAGAACGAATTTAATTATGTTTAGTTTTAGTATAAACGCACTTAAATTTACGAAGTAACTTTTTATGTTCCACAGCCCCCTCTAATAACTCAGAACTCTAGTTCTTAGATTTTAGATTAAATTATTATGTTTCAACAGCGCGTCAACGAACTCTAGTTCTTAAATGACCCTCACAACTCTCCACTTCACTATTATTTATGCACACTGTGAGACTTTAAGTCTATTTTAATTACACTTTAGTCCAAAACATAAAGAATAATATCATACTTCAACAGATTTTAAAATAAACTGAGATAAAGCTCGGTGACGAATGTTGCTTGTGTCACAATACCAAACTACGGCTGAAATCAAGTACTCGATTTGCTGATTGCGACATGAGTCGCTGGGAAAGACGGCTGACGCATAGAACATTGCACACGCAGCCCGAGGGGTTAACAACTCGACATTTTAAGCTGCAAACACACGTGGTATTTGTTTTCATGGCCAGCCGAAGCGTTGGCACGTGCGATACGCCGAGATGAGAGATAGCATTGAGTCTTATGGGAGCGAACACACGAGGCGGTTTATTCACGCGGCGTTTTTGTACAGCTGACATAGCATGACAGCTGCTAAACCGTCGCGTTTTGCATGTCCCTTTTGTTCGACGAAGAAAAACGTCGCGGTTTTTTGCATGCCGCGTCTGGGCATGAAAAAACACGGTGTGTTTGCAGCTTTAATGTACACCTAATTTTTTGATTTTTTCAAATCTATTAAAAGTTTTACTATCTTTTTTCATTTTTATCTTTTTTATTTTTATCTTTTTTATTTTTATTTTGTGTGTGATTTTTTTTTATATTTTTTATTTTTTTACACACATTTTTTTTATTATTATTTGATTTTTTGACATGTTAGATTGTTTTGGTTATTTGATTTCAGTTACATGCTTGATTTTTTGTATTATTTTTTTATTTTTATTTTTTTATTACTTTTTTCTGTTTTGATTTTTTCTAATTTTGCTGTGATATCTTCTCTTGTTTTCGGAATGGTAGGATAGGGCCATGAGACTAGGCAGCCACCTGACCCTATCCTACCATTCATATCTTGAAAAAAAATAGAGCAAGCCATTTGCGACGTTTCGGATGGCTTGCCCCATCCATCTTCAAGGTAGAAAAGCTTGAAGTTGGATGGGGCAATTGGCTCTTTTTAGGACCAACTCAAACAAACCAGCAGAGCATTACCGAAGAAGTGATCACAGCATATTATATAAACGACTCGTAAAACCAAAGATTTTTGTTCTAAAGTTTATGATGATTTTCTTAGTTGTTGACGCCTCAGCGCAGCCATGGAGGTGACTTTGAAAAAGACACCGACTTGTCAGCATTTGCTGCAACTGTATGAATTGAATTATGCAACCGTTGTTTGGTACTTTTAATACTTAGTATGCAGACAGTATACAATTAGTACAACGGTATACTGTGAAATGCCCATCTGATACAAATATTTGATCATTAGTGTTCCGTCTGTGGAATGTGTCTTGTTTAATTTAATCCCATATTGGAGATAAACGAAAGACTTTATTTAAATTATACAACATTATAACATTGTTATAACATTGGTATTGTATACGTATTTTACACTTCGGTGTAATAATAAAAATAGATTTCCAAGAATGGAAAACGACCTGTCGGAATGGCGACTCATATCATTAGAGGAATCTCTCTATAGTACTGAAATTACAACCAGGTTACAACCAGGTTACACCTACAATTACACCCACAGATTATGAAATTGCTCAGTTAGTCTGGAGTGTCAGCATAGCGAAATATGACCTAAATTGTAGTTGGAGGATTCCCTCAAAAGAGAAAAATAGTGCAAAATGAATTGTCCTGAACGATATAATTTGATCGGAAAAAGAGAATACAATGACGCAGAATGCGTACAATATGCACTTATGTGTAACAGCGTAACCTCTTATTGTTGCATTATTATCTTAAAAAATACATTCATTATTTAGGACCGTGTAGAAATAATACACTCTCAGTATTTTATCAGTATCATGTTCCATGATCGAATTTCCAGTCAGTGTTGTTGAAATAATATAATTTATCAACTAGTGTTGATGACGTTATTTGCCAGAGTATGTTCATTTACTTTTCACAAACCATTTTTTATTATAATTCAATCGTCCACGCTTCTGTGGAATATATGAAAGGAAATCCATTCATAGTTTGCTGTTTACTTGTTAAGTTTAATCCTGAAAAGTCCACAGAAGAGTTTACGAAATATTGATGTAAAATAAAGAATAGTTTGTGAAAAGTCCCGATATTTTATTTTGAATCCATCGAGGGGTTAACTACTTGACATTTTAGTGTACACCAGGGGCCTCTATTCTCGAATAGTTATCACGTCATAAGTTAAGATATGACGAAATGTCATAATATTAACATGGTGAGAGATAGGACAAACCTTCTTATGATATCATAACTTAGAGTTATGACATGATAATTGTTTCGAGAATAGACCCCCTGATTTTTTGATTGTATGTTTCTTTTATTATTTTTTTTCGATATTTTGCTTTTTTGTATTCTTTTATATTTTTTTATTCTATAACTCTTTTTTTCAAATATTTTTTTTTCTTTTTAATTTCATTTTTTCTTTTTTCTTTTTTTTTAATTTTTGATATGATGTGATTTTTTTATATTTTTTCAGATTATTTCAATTTTTTTCAGTGTACACTGATTTTTTAAGATGTTCACCCCTCTGAATTCATTTATTTTGTTGATAGAAGACGAACTGAAGGGCATTGATTATAATTGATATGTACTGACTGTAAATTTGAATCATGTGATGAATTCTATGGAGGCTCATATAGAATCCATATTGCGAGAAGAAAACCGTGTGAAAATAATGACACAGTTATCTTTTACTATCATTTATATTAAAATATGCCAGATTAATGGTTGTGACATTGGAATTAAATTATATCTGAACAACGACGTGTACGGAGTATCGGGAAATCCAGAGAAAAAGAGCCGACTCAATTTCTCCAGAACACCGATAAACTGGACACAAGATCTGCTTCAAATGTCCCGTGTGTCTGGAGACTTGCGCATGGTGACGTGCGCACATCCCTGGAGACGTGTTATTTATTCCGGGACTCTCAAGGTTTGTCAAAACATCCATTAATGCGGCATGGTTGAATTAAGAGTTATCTATTGCTAAACTCTTATTTATATTGAATAACTGTTCGTCATGTCCTGATGAATGACGATAATGACGATTTTTTGTGTCGATTTGTTTATCTCCAACCATTGATTATTTCGAGAAATAAAAGATACTGGAAGGAAACAACTTTTATATGCAGTCGGATAATGGAAGGCGAAGATATGAGTTGGGATGAGTACAGCCCGGCCGAGGAGATTGCGTGAATTGTACTTTTCATTACGTGCTGTTTTACGTCAGATTACTGTCGCTGATGTGGCTCGTTCATCGACAAGGTTATTACTAACCACCAGTCCAAGGGGTAGGAGATTAGATTAAAAACTACGTACATATAAGGAAGACCTAATCGATCCAGTTGGGTGGTAATCAAGACTCATAATACAAGGACTCGTCATGATTTTCAAGACTATATTCATGACAATATGATGGAATGGCGAAAATCTCCCTCGAAATATTGTTCGTTTTTCCCTTCAATTATGTTAATAGTATGTACACTCATCTCATGATGAAACGGTATTTGAAAGAAATGGATTGGCTGGAATACATTTGATGGCATCATCCTATGAAGTCTATGCTAACTCATCATAAAACTCCAGTAGGTGAGCTCTAATTTAATTGATAAAAACAAGGATTGATTATCATGGAACCTGAAAGCAGCCAATCCATTTTATTCAAATTCCGTTTTATGTTATTTTACGTCGAATTTATAGAAAAAATTTGTATTTAGAAAAAAAAATGTTCGATGTATATGGCTATCAAAACATACATATAACTGAAATTAAACCTTTTTAATGTACACATTCATGGCAATAGGACACATTAAAATGGTTTAATTTCAGTTTCTTTTAGGTTATTGCTTGAAACCTTTTTCCATTACCTATTGTCTAGTTTATTTATTTATCTTATTAATATAACCCAAAATGCGAGAATCTCCTTTTACTGCTGTGAGGTGTGTTTTCTAGTTGCAATTCACATTGGAAGACTGTCGAAAATTTCATTAAAAATTAACATCTTTACATCTTGACATTTTGTATTATACTAGTGTTTTTGATGTGTGGTTCAAAAGTTAAAAATTAAAGTTGTTTAAATTTTTGTGGAATAAAAGGATTATTACCTTGAATTTAAGCATGTTTTAGAACCTTAAATTATGACAGGTGTAAATCTGCTAGAATGTGCAGAGAGAGTAAGAAGGTATAGGTAATCTGCGTGGGTTGAGGGTTTTGTTGGGTTGTATTTTATACTTGTTTACGTTTTTAGGGTAAATGTGTTATCAAAATTAGAACACATATCAATAAGATTTGTTTTAATTTTAACATCCTTTCTAAAAAAAATAAAAAATCTACCCTGTAAGCTCGATCGTCAAACATAGAATAAGGAATAGTGGGAGTCGGGAATCTTCTCGTTAGCGGCACATGACGCAACATTAGAAAAGAAAAGATGTGCTGAAGAGAACAAGAGTAGAAACAGAATAGGAGCGTCGTCCCTATATTGCCAATACCTTTTGTATTCGTTTATTTATATTCGTTAAACATATATATAAATTACTTAAAAGCCTGTGATTAAGTAAAATCGACGACCTTCGCTGATTGATTCTGATTTAATGGACTAACTTAGGGGTGTATACTCATAAGAAAAAGAAAATGTATGAATATGATTTAAATTATAAACAATATTAGCTCTAGAAGTGCAAGAGAAATTTTCAATCCGTGTTTATCGTAGGCATTAATTTGACGCATAGCCATTATTTAAGAGAGAAACACTCTTTCTAAAAATAATAGGCATAGGAGGAATACTCAAACCTATTATGAATATGATAGTGTCCAACTTGTGGAATTCTCACTTTCGAGAGTTTTAATTTGGTGTAGTTAAAAACAAAGTTAGATTTCCACGAATGGAAACGACCTGTCGTAATGGCGACTGTTATCATTAGAGGAATCTTTCCATGGTACGAAAAATACAACCAGATAATGGCACTCACAGATTATGAAATTGCTCACTCAGTCTGGAGTGTCAGCATTGCGAAAATATTACCTCCATTGTAGTTAGAGGATTCCCTCAAAAGAGCAAAAGATACAACTAAATTGTCCTGAATGATATAATTGGATCAAGAATAGAGAAAACAATGCCACGGAATGTATATTACGATATGCACTTAAGATTAACAGCGTAACCTCTTATTGTTGCATAAATATCTTGAAACTACATTCATTATAGGACCGTGTAGAAATACACTGTCAGTATTTTATCAGTATCATATTCCATGTTCGTATTTCCAGTCAGTGTTGTTGAAATAATATAATTTATCAACTAGTCTTGATGACGTAATGTGCCAGAGCATGTTAATTTACTTTTCACAAACCATATTTTATTATACATCAACCGTCACGCTTCTTTGGAATATGAAAGGACCTTTCATATTTTGCTGTTTATTGTTTAGCTTAATCTTGAAGAAGTCCACAGAAGAAGAGTGGGTGAAATAATATTGATGTACACTCCCCCAAATAATAAATGGTACTCCGTTTTGCGGCTATGTCCTTTCACCGTAAACGATTCTAATAGGTACCCTGTAGAGTGAGAGAGCGCGATAGTTGATGTGCGAGTGAGAAGAAAGATTGACGAGAGGTTGTCGGGCATCTCACTCACAAGTAGTCTTGTCTCGCTTGCACTTGGTACTAACTGGGGTGGTTCATGCCGAGTTGTTTTCTGGTGGAGTGGGGTGAGGTGAACTAAAATAGATAACGATGTCAATAACTGCTACCTGAAGAAGATCCTCGATTGATTCAATGCTCGAACTGTCCTCGCCGTGGTTTACCGTGAATGAATTACACTGATATTTCCAAAATGTTCGAATGTAGTATTTTCAAGGGTTTAATTTTATAGCTATTTGCATAATCATATTGTAATCGTTGAATGAACCTTTCTGTTAGAATATTAACAAACAACAGAAGAGATGGAGAGAGAAGAAGGCGATTTATATACCGACTATCGACTATTTCAAATCCAAATACTCGGTTGATGAAATAGAGGTCATCGGACTAATGATCGGGCACAATATCAGAATGTTGTATTCCTTTTGTAAACGTTTCAATTTAGTTAAAACATTTATAAAAAAACATTTTAATTTCAGTTTTATAAAATCATTATAGGTATTATGCGAGACCATTTTATTCCAAATTTATAAGCGATTGATCATTTGTTCCGATGCCTTTAAAGAATACTCCCGGTATTATTAATTTTATTTTATTATCAACCATTTGTACTTATATCTTGCTTCATTGTTCATTATTTGATAGTTATAGACTTATTCATTATTAAATCTTTGATACTGTAAAACGTGTTACATAATTTTCTATAAAATGATTGGTATTCTGTATATTTTGCAATTTGAATTGACTTCAAACAGATATAAAATAATAATAAATTCATTGCTTTGCCAGCAAACTGTCGTGTCAGCTATAGTTCATAAACGACACAAAAGCCTGTTAAATAACAATGAGTGAAATTTAACATCACATTCAAACACCAAAAATATCCACTAAATAGGATAGCGCATTTACTGATAAAAGATGTGTATATAGTGTAGAAGAAAATGTATTCTATAGTTTGCACTTTCATCCAGTGTTGAGGAAGTTCCTTTTTAAAATGATATATTTTGAAGTTCAGTTCATGACCAAATATATGAAATTTTGAAAGTACAAATTCTTTTATTCAGAATTGGGTAATAAAAGTTCTAGTTCCTTAAAAACGAATAAAATTTCTTTTGAAATGTCTTCTTTTGACAACATTTAAAAGTTAAAGACAATTCAAGGGTTAAATACTCAAGGGCACCACATAAACCGCAATTGTTTTCACCATTTTACTCACTAAAATGATATTTATCTACTATTTCACAATTTTATTTGATGATAATATTAATTAAGAAGATAATTGATGTGTGTGAAAGATATTAGTATATAGGGCTGTGCGAGTTTGAAATTTTTCAGGTCGAGCAAGATCGAGAATATTTATAGAAGAAATTCGAAATTACAAAAGAAGGAAACTGCGGTTCGTACGGTTAAAATAAACGTTTGACGTTCACGTTTCTTGTAAACAAATGTGAACGCGTTCACTCAAGAGTTCCCCAAAAAAGTAGCGCGGTCCTAGTTATTTTTAAAAGTTCCTTCCCCAACACTGCTTTCATTTATAAAATTAAATAATTTATGACTGAATAATTGCTGTGATAAATGTGATTAATGTGACATTTATATATAATGTGAAATTAAAATGACTAATGAGTTTGTAGTAAATAATTTTCTACACTACAATATAATTATTTACAATAAACTCATTATTAGTCATTTTAATTTCAAGTAACCATTTGGTCAACTGAGCTTACTATTTATTTTATTTATTTATTTATTATTTTTCAAACACACACTGTGCATTTTCTGGCAGCAGGAGTAGGGTGAACCCCGTAACACTGTGTGCCCTACTCTGCCAGCTACAAATAATTAATTAATACATCAAATAATATCACTTAATAGTTAATACTAACAAATAAAATAGATAGGTAGGTATCAAAATTATAAAAGGGAAGTGAAACATCATGTATAAGATTAAAATAGTTAAGATTAAATTAATTATTCATAAATAAAACAATTCTTAGTGCAAAGCCCTCATATCTTCAGTTAAAATTATTCTAACCTGTTTTTTAAATATTTGAAAATCTAACTCTTGTCGCACATTCGTAGGGAGGGAATTGTATTGTTTTGCCACTCTGGCGTAAAAACCATTCTGATATTCTACAGTCCTAGCAAAAGGTGGATTTATTGTTCCCAACTAATTCTTAATAGACACAAAAGAACTACTTGATTTTGTAAGTATTAGTTTACAAAACATACTCTTCATAATGCAAGTATTATTCAGGATCAAGTTAAAAAAGATAAAAAAATAACCATGCATTGGCGTTTCAATAAATCTGTGGTGTAACCAAGGATGACCTAGGTATAACCAGAGAGGTAATCTAGAATTTCTTTTGTATAACAAATTCGAAAATATCACATTAAAACGTACTGTTTGATGATCCTACCTTTGTAATGAAAGAAGAAATGAAGTTACGATTTTATCTTCATGTATAAGTAGTCACCACAATGTTGTCAAATGACCAGTCAAGTACACATTCTTACAAATGAAATAACATCAAAATAATAATGGTACTAAATTAGAAACTAAGTCAACAGGTCAATTCCAAACAAATCTTATATCAAAAAATGTTTTCGCATTCTTCTTAGAACACTTCAAGTAGTGATAAAAGGGGCGTCAAACCCTCTTTGCCTCCCACCCTCAAAACTGAGTGACAATGAAGCGATTTTGATACGAATAACTTATAACAATGCTCTTAATTACATAAATTAAAACAAATTATCAAAATATTAAATTAAATGGAATATATAGACTCATTCCAATCTGCCATAAGCCGTAAATGTCCTTCCAATAATGATATCATCATTTATTATATTGATCAATGTTATTTATTTCTTGGGTAAGGTGAGAAGATTGTCAATCGAAAAGTCGAGTTGTCATTTTATATGATTCAACCGAAGTTTTAAAAACTAGGAAAACGCTCAGTGTAACGCGTTGATGAGCGAGCCATCGTACTGCATCCGATTTGATATGCGCTTGCAAGTAACAGCTGCTCTATATGCTTTGCTTTTTTTCTATATGCTTTCTGCAGCATTAAGAAGGCAAGGATGAAAATGTAGTATACACTTTTGGAATATTTCAAGATTATAGAATAAAATGTCCTTAAAATGACAATAACTTTTGAAATAACGACAGATTAGTCTTCAAAATGGCAAACAAATACCTAAAATGTTGTACCAACATTTTAGGTATTTGTTACCAATGAACATGCGAAGTTTTAAGTTTATCGATAAATTTGTACTAGTTTAATTTTAAAAAATCACAGGAAAGATTGTTTTAAATTTTAACCGATGGGAGGATTTTACTGAATTTGTGTAAGATTGGGGACAATGTTGGTTGCAATGACTTTGCCAAATTTCAAATCGATCGGAATAACCAATCGAAAGATAATTATTTTAAAATTTGAACCAATCACAGGATACCGTTCAATATCGATCCCAGGGACCGCACAGATTACTTTAGTAAGTGTGCAAAATTTCAGATCGATTGGTTGTGCGGTTTTACCTTGCAATTGAATTTATTGGGCGAGAATAGCGAGCGTCACCACTGTGCTATATTTTTTTGTGTTTTAATGTGACATAAAATTTCAATTATGTATTTTTTACATGCTTCTTGTGTCACTTATAAATTGGGGATACTTTCTGTTTTTTTTTATGTGTGTTTTTATTGTATTTTTGTCGGCAGTGACTAGAACAAACCGTTCAACCAATCGATCTGAAAATCTGAACACACTTATGTCATCTAGAAGCGGTCCCCTGTAATATTATCATTCTAATCTTTCGTTAATTTCAAGAGTTATTGACATTAAACGGACATTTTATGAGTGTTTGGAATATTTGTCAAATTTCTTGAAGGAATTGTCAGGATATTTCATTACTGGTTCTCTGACGCCTTTCGTTTCGGCTCATTCCAAGGTTTGTATAGCAGAAACATGCAATCGCAAATCAATTCACGTGGAAAACGAATTGGCTCGCTCATCAATGCGTTATAGACTACGCACTTGTTAATGTATATTCATTCATATGATCTTCATATAATGATCTGTTTGTTCATTTTCTCTAAATGGCAATGCACAAAATTAATGTTTTTCCCCGAGTGCGGACATTATTTTGACACACATAAAAAAGAAAGTAAGACATTTTTGAAGGTTGAATCGATGTGTTGTATTCGCTGCAATTAGCCCTTATGTGAGGCAACATATTTAATCAAAATTCAGACAAGCGATGATAAAATTAAAAAATAGCAAATTTAAATATTTGTGTGTCAGAATTTCCACTGAATCTTGGAGTTTTCAGACTATTTATAGAATGTGTAAAATAGGATATAATGTTGGTCTTAATTACCAATTCAACGTTTCTTTTTATTCTCGACCTATAGAAAATATTTTTTTAAATTGTAACCAATAGATATGGCGGAAACTTTGTAACGATTAAGAAAATTTTTGTCTTACTAACACAATTTCAAATTGATCTGATCAACCAATCAGAAGACATTAATTTCAATTTGACCCAATAAACGAATTTCGAAAAATGTAGGTCTGCAAACCGCAGAGTTGATGCAACATGTTTGCAAAATATCAGCTCAATCGAATGCAATTACAGTGGGTGATACCTCAGTAACAAGCAAAAGAAACAGACGTCCGTGCCAAAAAAAATAAATAAAAATACTTGCTCAAATTTTCTGCTTTCGAAACCTAGCCCTTGATAACTGACGAAAAACAGAATATCAAATAACAAGATAATGATGTCGTGGACGTTTTCGGAACCATCGTGTAATAAATTGGCAGTGGTGACGGTTTGTTCCGATGAATGTGCTGGTGGCCCTGATAAGGGCCGCCTGAAGATGAAGGAAGTAACTCCTTCGAAACGTCGCTGGTGGCCCTTACCAGGGCCACCAGCACATTCATCGGAACAAACCGTCACCACTGCCAATTCAACAAGATAATGCTTCATTAAATCTGATTATGAATCACAATTGAAATGCTAACATAAGCAGATGGGGATTGATCCCCCCACTCAAGCAGCTGACCCCATCCATTATAAATTATCAAGTTTAGCGTCCCAAAATGGGTTATAAATTGTTAAAATCAGAAGAATTGACTAAATATTATGTGAGAAACGTATAATTACAATTATTGCCATTGTCTTCAGGGAATCAGTACTATATAAATAGATAAAGTTAAGCGTCCCGAAATAGCTCAAATTTGCTAAAAATCATAAGAATTGACTGAAAAATTTAGAAACGTAATTAAATATTATTGGCCTTGCCAAATTTCAACTTGTAAGTACGGATAATTTTAATTAATCAATCAGACAATTCCACGGACATTTTGTGACATGTAGGTAATGATATTAAGGTTTCAATGGCTGCAAAAATTCAATGTGATCTGGACATTTTACCGATGAAAATGATTTTCTAATATTTTAACCAATTTTAACCAAATTTTGTTTTCAAACTATACGCCAATGCCGTCAATGATGCGCAAGATACCCTTAAAATTTAACTGAAATACAAGATGCGAGTAACGATGTTAACTGCTCTCCAAGATACAAGAATACTTTCAACATAGGTAATATCAATTAACCAACAAATGCAATTATTACCAAAGTAATATCACATTATTGTGAATGCATTTTGAAGCTAAAATTTAGCTATTTTGATAATGCAGGTGCAAATTACTGTATACAATTTCTTTTGCTCTGTAGATATATACCCATATTTCAAAAGAAAATGTGTCAGTCTAATGTGTGGATATTGTTTTGTGTCTGAATGTGATATACAATTCTAAACATTGCTATTTTACATGATTTTTGTGTCGTTTATGAATTGATGCATAACTGACAAGTCAGTTTGCAGACATTGTCAAGAATTTAATTTAATATATTATTATTCTAATAGAAAGGTTCATTCAACGATTACAATATGATTATGCAAATAGCTATAAAATTAAACCCTTGAAAATACTACATTCGAACATTTTGGAAATATCAGTGTAATTCATTCACGGTAAACCACGGCGAGGACAGTTCGAGCATTGAATCAATCGAGGATCTTCTGCAGGTAGCAGTTATTGACATCGTTATCTATTTTAGTTCACCTCACCCCACTCCACCAGAAAACAACTCGGCATGAACCACCCCAGTTAGTAACAAGTGCAAGCGAGACAAGACTACTTGTGAGTGAGATGCCCGACAACCTCTCGTCAATCTTTCTTCTCACTCGCACATCAACTATCGCGCTCTCTCACTCTACAGGGTACCTATTAAAATCGTTTACGGTGAAAGGACATAGCCGCAAAACGGAGTACCATTTATTATTTGGGGGAGTGTACATAATAAAAAAATAGTTTGTAAAAAGTTTTAGTTTATTTTGAATCCATCGAGGGGTTAACAACTCGACATTTTAGTGTACACGAGGGGCCTCTATTCTCGAAATAGTTATCACGTCAAAAGTTATGATATGACGAAAAGTCATAATATAAACATGGTTGGTGAGAGATAGGACAAACCATACCTCCTTATGATGTCATAACTTTTAGCAATGCCGTGACAATTGTTTAAAAAATAGAAGCCTCGTTTTTTTTTTTTTTTATTTTTTTTTTATTTTTTTTTTGAGTTCTTACAATTTTTTTTCTTTTTTTGATTTCTTGTTATTCTGTTCTTCTTTTATTCTTACTTTTTTTTTAAATTCTGTTTTTGATGAGATTTTTTAATTTTTTCTTATTTTTTTGATTTTCTTATAAGTGTACACTGATCATTTTAGTTGTTCACCCCTAGCAATTCATTTGTTTTGTTGATATCAAGACGATCTGAACGGCATTGATTATTATAATTGATATGTACTGACTGTAAATTTGAATCATGTGATGAATTCTATGGAGGCTCATAGAATCCATATTGTGAAAAGAAAACCGTGTGAAATTAATGACACAGTTATCTTTCCTCATCATTTAGATTTAAATATGCCAGATTAATGGTTGTGACAGGGGAATTAAATTTTTTCTGAACAATGACTTGTACGGAGTATCGGCAAATCCAGAGAAAAAGAGCGGACTCGATTTCTCCAGAAACGATAAACTGGACACAAGATCTGCTTTAAATGACCCGCGTGTCTAGAGACAAGTGCACGGTGACGTGCGCATATCTCTTAAAGACGTGTAATTCATTCCGGGACTCTCAAGGTTCGTCAAAACATCCATTAATGCGGCATGGTTGAAAAGAGTCGTCTATAGTTAAACTCTTATTTATATTTAAGAACTGTTCGTCATGTCTTGATGAATGACGATAAGAAAACTCGATTAGAGGACACGATTATTTGTGTCGATTTGTTTATCTCCGACGATTGATTATTTCGAGAAATAAAAGATTCTGGAAGAAAACAACTTTTACATGCAGTCGGTTAATGGAAGCTGCAGATATGTGTTTACTGTTTGGATGGGTACGAGATTGTGTGAATTGTACTTTTCAATACGTGCTGTTTGACGACAGATTTCAGTCACTGATGTGGTTCGTTCATCAACAAGGTTTACTGAATAAGAATACAAACTCTATACCTAGACGAATGGTATAAATTACAAAGTACGTCAATATTACGAAGAACGATTGTATGCTGCGTACTGATTTTAGTCAATTACGCGTTTCAACTGAATAATTATCTCCATCGTTGATAAGAAATATTATGGTAGAGAACTTTATATGACAGAAATTTATTCAAAAACTAACCTATGTATGTTTCCTGCCTCAAATACCAAATAAAATAACAATGGCAATAATAACCAAGTTGTAAATTTACACTATACTGTCGAAGTTAAAACAATACCTGTTCACTACGTTCGTAACTAAATTTAACGAAAACCCCTGATATGATGGAAATTGACCTTTTGCACTTTATGTCGGAGTTGAAACCGGTCACAAATAAGATTATGTCGAAGCCATTTTGTCGTGAGTGGATTGTCATGACGATCAAAATGGTTTGTCAGGTAGTTTATAATGTACGTTTACAAAACATATCTGAATAATAGACTTTCTACCTTCTTTTAAAATGAATTACAAAGTTAATAAGAATTAAAAACGTATCTAACAAAACTAATTAAATAATTGTAATAGAAAATCTTATCTGTTCGTCCGTTCGTCCTCGTGGTCCAGGATCCATGGCGTGTCACCACGTCGAACTCGGTACCGGTGATTGTGGGTGTGTGGGAGGCTCTCTGCTCGACATTCCCAGCAGGTTCTGGAAGAACTCGCCAGACGTTGGAGGGCAGAGGCGCCGTGGAGGTCAAGCAGGACTAGAGGTCAGTTGAGGTCAAGGTGTTGCCGGCATCAAGCTGAAATAACAGAGAAAAACATCTTTAATAATCGTGAATTGCTATAAATGTAGCTCAAACACTGACAAAATGTGAGACTGAAGGTGCACTTGGCCAAAGTAAAAGCGGTCGACTCACTGGGGACTGAAGCGGCAGGTTCTGGAAGAACTCGCCAGACGTCTGAGGGCAGAGGCGCCGTGGAGGTCAAGCAGGACTAGAGGTTAGTTGAGGTCAAGGTGTTGCCGGCATCAAGCTGAAATAACAGAGAAAAACATCTTTAATAATCGTGAATTGCTATAAATATAGCTCAAACACTGACAAAATGTGACACTGAAGGTGCACTTGGCCAAAGTAAAAGCGGTCGACTCACTGGGGACTGAAGCGGCAGGTTCTGGAAGAACTCGCCAGACGTCGTGAGGGCAGAGGCGCCGTGGAGGTCAAGCAGGACTAGCGGTCAGTCGAGGTCAAGGTGTTGCCCGTATCAAGCTGAAATAACAGAGAAAAAAATCTTTAATAATCGTGAATTGCTATAAATATAGTTCAAACACTGACAAAAAGTGAGACAGAAGGTGCACTTGGCCAAAGTAAAAGCGGTGTTGATTCAAATCATTAAATCATTTAAAAAATAATGAAAAGTGATTCGACTCACAAATCGCTAATATACGTTCTCGTTTTGCATCTAGCAATGCTTGTTGTTTGGCGATCTTTGTTTGTTGCCATGATTGCGAGTTGTTGCCATGAACAGGCAAGTTGCAACAGGAAAACCAATGTAGAAACGAAAACCAGAATCGAACCGGGGCTGGGGTATAGACATAGAGGTATAGAACTGAAGCTATCAAAACAAGTTCGAACTCGAAGTTACGTGGCAACGTAATAGCGAAATATGAGCATTGAGCAGCGATGACCGATTGGAAGTAACTGATGACCTTCAAGGTCGAATCGCGGAGAGTACAAATTACGTAGAAGCATTGGCTGTACGATATGTCTATGGTAGAAGTAAATGACAAATAGGAATATTCGCAAATTCGCGAATATTCGCGGAATATTCTATGAACGGAACACGAATGCTGATGATGAGACTTAAGCCTAATCTTATACCGTATAAGATTATAAGACACGTTGCGTTAGAGGACACAGTTTAGCTCCTTCTGCAAAGACAAACAATCGCATAGAAGACGGACACGTTGCGCTAGAAGACACCGTTTAAGTCCTTCTGTAAAGTACAAACAATCATATAGAAGACGAACACGTTGCGCTAAAGGACACAGTTTAACTCTTTCTGTAAAGTTCAAACACAACTACACTAGCAGACGGACGCGTTGCGCTAGAAGACACCGTTTAATTCCTTCTGTAAAGTACAAACACAATCACATTAGAAGACGGACACGTTGCGTTAGAGGACACAGTTTAGCTCCTTCTGTAAAGACAAACAATCACATAGAAGACGGACACGTTGCGCTAGAAGACACCGTTTAACTCCTTCTGTAAAGACAAACACAATCACATAGAAGACGGACACGTTGCGCTAGAAGACACCGTTTAACTCCTTCTATAAAGACAAACAATCGCATAGAAGACGGACACGTTGCGCTTAAGAACACAGTTTAACTCCTTCTGTAAAAACAAACACAATCACATTAGAAGGCGGACACGTTGCGTTAGAGGACACAGTTTAGCTCCTTCTGTAAAGACAAACAATCACATAGAAGACGGACACGTTGCGCTTGAAGACACCGTTTAATTCCTTCTATAAAGACAAACAATCGCATAGAAGACTGACACGTTGCGCTAGAAGACACCGTTTAACTCCTTCTGTAAAGACAAACACAATCACATTAGAAGGCGGACACGTTGCGCTAAAGGACACAGTTTAACTCCTTCTGTAAAGTTCAAACACAACTACACTAGCAGACGGACGCGTTGCGCTAGAAGACACAGTTTAACTCCTTCTGTAAAGTACAAACACAACTACATTAGAAGACGGACACGTTGCGCTAAAGGACACAGTTTAACTTCTTCTGTGAAGACAAACAATCACATAAAAGACGGACGCGTTGCGCTAGAAGACACCGTTTAACTCCTTCTGTAAAGTACAAACACAACTTCATTAGAAGACGGATACGTTGCGCTAAAGAACACAGTTTAACTCCTTCTGTAAAGACAAACAATCATATAGAAGTCGGACACATGCGCTAGAAGACACCGTTTAACTCCTTCTGTAAAGTACAAACACAAGTACATAAGAAGACGGACACGTTGCGCTTAAGGACACAGTTTAACTCCCTCTGTAAAGTACAAACACAATCACATTAGAAGACGGACACGTTGCGCTAAAGTACAAAGTTAACTCCTTCTGTAAAGTACAAACACAAGTACATAAGAAGACGGACACGTTGCGCTTAAGGACACAGTTTAACTCCCTCTGTAAAGTACAAACACAATCACATTAGAAGACGGACACGTTGCGCTAAAGGACAAAGTTAACTCCTTCTGTAAAGTACAAACACAAGTACATAAGAAGACGGACACGTTGCGCTAAAGGACACAGTTTAACTCCCTCTGTAAAGTACAAACACAACTACATTTGAAGACGGACACGTTGCGCTAAAGGACACAGTTTAACTCCTTCTGTAAAGTACAAACAATTACATAGAAGACGGACACGTTGCGCTAGAAGACACCGTTTAACTCCTTCTGTAAAGACAAACACAATCACATAGAAGACGGACACGTTGTGCTAGAAGACACCGTTTAACTCCTTCTGTAAAGACAAACAATCACATTATAAGACGGACATGTTGCGCTAGAAGACACCGTTTAACTCCTTCTGTTGCCACGGTTCAACCTTGAACGCGACTATTTTGTCCGGCCGGCATGAGTCGAAGATGGGCGTGGGCGATGAAGACTAGCGTGCATGTACTCGATGTTTCCGAACAGAAATAGTGAGGGATGAGAGTGAGGAAATAATATAATGATCCAAGCAAGAACAAAGCAGTAGTATAGGTTTTAAACCACTCAGGTACAACTGAGGGCAAGTATAATGAAGCAATGATAGCAGGTGACCAAGTCATACATACGAGCTAACAAATAAGTCAGAATATATATCAATGCAAGGCAAACATAAGATTAGATTCTATAGTAACAAAAATGCAGCACAGAGAGTGCAATAGTGAAATACTCGGTGGAGGTCAAATACCTCAATCAAATGGTAGGACTGGCGGACCCAAGGTCAGGCCAAAATAACATGAAATAATTGATGTCTAAGTAACATCGAAATAACATGAAATATACAAATAGTAATACAATAGGAATAATAACTAGTAGGTACGTACTTACAAAATCTCTTCAAATAGATGGCTTGAGTCCCTAGCGCAAATGAACAAATACGTGGTCCCTAGCTTCGTGAATTTAGGTATGTTGAATATTCCAAAAAGCTAATTTACAAGAGGTTAACATAAACCAGAAGCTAATGCGACTCAATCAACCAATAAATTAAGACCGAGTGGAACATGTACGACTAAGCCTGAGAAAATGTGTACGGCATGTCCCCAGACAAAGAGCAAGTAAGAAATGTCAAAATAAAGTTTACGCGAACGATATTAACCGCGGCTAAAACCCCCAAACTCGTATCAGCAAAAGAAAAGTCTTATAGTTCCATGGAGAAGCCATGGAACACAAGTCCACAAAGAGTGTAAGACAAATCTCAACTCCCTTAGAGAATAACTCACGAGACTCCGCGACAGGTCCACTCAGGTCGAAGGTAGTCGGTTGAAAGGCCACGATCTCTCGTCACAATTCCGCAATTGCTCTCAGTCGGTCAAAACGTGCTTCCGAGAGAGAGAGAAGATCGGCGAGTCCATCAACAGACAGAGACAGAGCAAAACGGGGCTGCCTGGCTTGTCCGACGGAGTATGCAACGGAGTGACCCTGGTGGGGGTGAACCCGGCAGGTTCAAACCGTTACAATTCCCCGTCAACCCAACGAAAAAGAAAACTAGTTTTCTTTTTCCGAGAGCTCCGGTTACACAGCATAATAACTACGTAAATCTTTGATGTGCCAAGTTCCGAGGTCGCGTCCGTCTACGTCTTGGAGGCGGTAGATAAGCGGTGACGTCTTCTTGGTGATTTCGAACGGACCCTCATAGCGTGGCGCTAACTTGGCGGCATAATTGTCAGCGGCGTTGGACAAGTGGAAGTCCCTCTTCAGGACTCTGTCTCCCACTTGAAATTCTACGTGCCGACGTCGGAGGTTGTATCTCGCGGCGTTCTGCTGATGGGCTCTTCTCAAACGAGCACGGATATCTGCAAAAATAGCGGTTAGTCCTTGCATCTTATCCACATGGTCGGCGACAATTCCCGTCAAATCAGTACGTTGGTGGTCTACACCACACAAAATTAATTCGCGACCAAAGTTAAGGTAGACTGGAGTGTAGCCCGTTACTTCGCTGACAGCTGTACGCAAAGCACAACCTATCTTCGGAACATGCTTGTCCCACAGTTTGTGATTGTCCGTGATGTACGACCTAAGCATACCTAAAACAGTACGATTAGTGCGCTCCGTAGGGTTGGCTTGCGGATGACGTTTGGCGTTGTAGTGGAGGGTGCAATGATATTCTTGGGCCATCTTCTTGAAAGGGGCTCCTATGAACTCAGGTCCATTGTCACACACTAGAATCTCAGCCACGCCGTACACTAAAAATACTTCGTCCTCAATCTTCTGCGCCACAAGTTTCGATGTAGCGGACCGCAGAGGAAATAGTAGGCTGTACTTGGAGAATGTGTCTGTCACTACTAATAGATACTTGTTGCCAGCTGTCGATCTCGGCATAGGTCCCATCAGGTCAGCGGAGATGCGCCTCCAGGGTCCATCGACATTACGCTCTTGTCCCATCTGTCCGGCGGGAAGCTTCTGCTCGACCTTGACTCTCTGGCACGTCGGGCATTTTCGGATGTATCGGGTAGTGTCCATGCGCAGCTGGGGCCAGTAGTATCTGTCGATGATCCGCCGGCAGGTCTTGTAGATTCCTAGGTGTCCTGAAGTCGGGCTGTCATGGCACTCGGCAAACACCGTTTCGCGGGCTTCTTTTGGCACAACAATCTTCCATTCCGCAGCTGGATCCAAGAGTTTCCTGTCGGCTTTGACATATTTATACAGCACGTTATCCTCTACTCTCCAGGCGGGATAGCGTTCGGGATAGGTAGCGACTAAATTTAGCATCTTCAAATACCACGGGTCAATGACTGGATTCGGGAAATTCACGAGAGCTAAACTCTCAATCGGGGCACGAGACAAGAAGTCCGCAACTACATTGTCTTTACCCTTTCGATGGACAATCGAAAAATCAAATTGTTGAAGGCGCAGCGCCCAACGAGCTAAACGACCTTGTGGATCCTTAAGATTATGGAGCCACAGAAGACTGGCATGATCGGTGTGGACGGTGAAGGAGTACCCTTCCAAGTAGGGTCGCCACTTTTCCACGGTCCAAATAACAGCAAGGCACTCCAACTCGGTCGCTGAGAACTTCTTCTCGGCTTGGGTGAGTGTTCTGCTGGCATACGCGATTACTCTTTCTCCTTCAGGGAAGTTCTGGTACAGCACGGCCCCGAGCCCAACTCCGGACGCATCCGTCTGAACTTGTAAGGGGAGAGTGAAATCAGGACAAGAAAGTATCGGTGCTTGAATCAGGAGATTCTTGATGTCTGTGAAGGCGTTTTCAGCGGCTTCTGTCCATAGGAACTTCTGGTTCTTCCTCTGCATACAGGTGAGTGGTTCCAGGCGAGTGGCAAAATCTGGAATGAAGCGGCGATACCACGAAGCTACTCCCACGAACTTTCGGACCTCTCTGACGTTGGTAGGCCTCGGCACGTTAAGGATGGCCGCGACTTTGTCCGGATTCACTCGAAGACCTCGGGCGTCGATTACATAACCTAAGTATCGCAATGAGGATCGACAGAACTCGCATTTTTCAACATTCAAAGTGAGGCCGGCTGCCTGCAGTCTCTGGAACACCTGGTCCAAAACATGATAATGCTGTTCAAAGGTTTGGGTGGCCACCACGATATCATCCAGATACACAAACAGGAAGGGCTCCAGGTCATGTCCCAACACCTTGTCGATCAGCCTCTGCCACGTGGCTGGAGAATTGTGGAGTCCGAAGGGCATTTTCTTGAACTGGAAAAGGCCGCGACCGGGAACCGTGAATGCGGTCTTGTCTCGGCTGCCTTCTTCAAGGGGAATCTGCCAGAATGCTGACTTGATGTCCAAAGACGAGAGAAATCTGGCATTCCTCAATTGGTCGAGAATCTGGGAGACATACGGAAGAGGATACGCGTCCTTCTTACTGAGGGCGTTGACCTGTCTGAAGTCTATACATACTCGGTACCCGCCCTGGGGTTTCTGAACGAGTCGGAGAGGAGAGGACCAACTACTTGTCGATGGTTCAACTACGCCATCGGCTAACATCTTCTCTAACTCCTGGTTAATGACTTCTTGTATGACGGGGGACACCCGGTAGTATCTCTGCTTAACTGGTACGGCCTGACCTGTGTCGATGCGGTGTTCGATCATCGTAGTCACTCCAAGCTTGGTTCCCATGCGTTGAAGATGTCGAGACGTAAGGTCCTTCAGGCGGCGCTGCTGGTCGGCCGTTAAGTGGTCTTGATCCTGGATGATTGGCGTTGACTCGATCGCGTTGCAGATCTCAGGCGAGGTAGCGAATGTCCAGGTTCCAGCAGAAAGGTCGGGCATCAAATGCATCGCCTTCCAGAAGTCCGTTCCAAGCACTAAAAGAGCCTTCACTTTAGGTACAACTAATATAGGGATGGTACACACACGCCCATATCTAGTGGAGCGGTCGCTCCACCCAGCCAAGTCGTACTATACACTCACAGTCACTCAACATACCGTAAATGCCTAATAAACTGAGGAGCAGACCAAACACTTTTACTGTAAGCAACAACATGGCATTTTCGGCCTACTGGATCTCAAAATTGGTAAATCTCACATTGTTGCGAAATATCTTAATTTCGAGCTATGGCCCACCCCACTACATATACCAAATTTGGGAACAATAGGTTATGCCATTTGCGCGCTAGAGGACCGAGAAAACAGTGAAATTACACCACTTTCTGATTCTGAAGATGATGATGATTCTGATGATATCACGAAACGTCGCTATCACCGCCACAGCCTAAACGGCTGAACCGATCAACCTGAAATTTTTACCACATGTGCACTTTTGGCGTCTGAGGTGCCTTTTTATAAAACCAACCGGAAGCCGCCATTTTGAAACCGGAAGTGACGTCATAACTCAAAAACGTCTGGACCGATTAGAACGAAATTAGCGCCATTCGATTTAGATGGTCATCTATATGAAGTATCAATAAAAAAAATATTATTTTCTTATTTTCTAAACCGGAAGTGACGTCATAAATACGCAATATTTAACTTATTTCAACAAATTATACTTAAAATACGTACATAATTAACTTACATTGTAACATAGACAATACAATTTATATATTCAAGGTAGCAGTGTTCTCGGCCGCCATTCCTGAAACCGGAAGTGACGTCATATATCTAAAACGCCTGTACCGATTGCAACTGAACTAGCTCCTGCGTATTCATTCTGCTATTTATTTGAAAAATCAATTGTGAAAAATGAATAAATAAATTAATGGTACCGGAAATGGCGGCAGGAACCACTAAATGAAACCGGAAGTGACGTCATATATTACAAACGGCATGACCGATTTTACGGAAATATAGGGATTAGGAATTCAGATGGTCGTTCATGAAGGTATCAACTAGATAAAACTAGATTGTTTTCTTATTACCTATACCGGAATTCGGCCGCTATTTCAAAACCGGAAGTGACGTCATGTATCGAAAACGGCTGGATCGATTATAACGAAACTTAAGCTATTCTTCTTGGATAATCATTTTCATCTTATACCAAACGCAACTTTTCATAGTAACCAAATCGGTTGAGGCGTATTTTTTTAAAGAAATTAGTCCCTGCTCGGACATGTGCTACAAGCTGTATGAATAAACTAACAAAAGAAGTGATATCCCAGAAAAAACACTCCGTGTAAAAATACCAGCCAAGTCTCTTTAACTATAAAAAAAAATAGAAGAAATCTAAAAATTCAGCACTGAAAAGGAGTGATATCAAAAAAGGAGCCAAGTCAACGAATTTTCCAAATTTTAATCGTACCATTGAAATAAAAATATCAACCCCCGAGAAATACTTAAAAAAAGGACTTGGCGCATCGTTTTTTTAAAGACATTTTTCTATTCTTAAGCTTATGCCACTCACATACTACGTAGTTCAGAAATGCCTAGAAAAATTGGGACAAAACTTTCAAATTAAATATTGAACATTCTGTAAAATATTTTAAATTTAAATATAAGTACGCAAAGAAACATAGCATTGTCTTACAAGCAATAAATACAGAACAGTTGTGTTTGTGATTGGTAGGTACACTCCCCCAATTAATAAACGGTACTTGGTACAAAACGTATTGGCTGCTGGGCCGGTTCCTTGACAATCAATCCTTGTTATTATCAATGAAATCAGAGCTCACCTAAAAGAGTTAGATAATGCGTTAGCACTGACTTCATGGGATGATGCCATCAAACCTTAATCAGTCAATTCATTTTCTTTCGAGTACCGTTTATTATTTGGGGGAGTGTACCTATAGTTTTGTGGGTACATCAACATACCTACTACAGCATTATACTTTGAACCTTCTCGCCGTGTAATTAATTGCTATTAATTAACATTTTATACCAAAAAAATTCATAAATTACATAACGTATTACTTTAGATAAAAATCTAGTCAGTAATTATTTGAGCAGCATGGCTCAGTGCACTAGTCACTTATACAAATCTCATTGACGGCCTTCTTGTAATGAGCGCTTTCGCTATTTCCCTCAGTCACGATATTGAGAAGTATGATTGATTAATATGACCCTAGAAATAGTGGCAATAACGAATAGACTAGGCCGCTTCCGTTTATTCGTTATTCGTTTATCCGTTTATTTCCTCTGAATATTGACAAAATACCAAAACTGCCAGTAGGTAAGAGTACTAGTTATATTAAAACGTAGTATGATTCGTCGATAATGAATGTGATATACTCAGGAAAATATACTTGTAGAGTTCTTCCTATACTTTTAGGATAGAAAAGTGTCTTTAAAAAAACGATGCGCCAAGTCCTTTTTTTAAGTATTTCTCGGGGGTTGATATTTTTATTTCAATGGTACGATTAAAATTTGGAAAATTCGTTGACTTGGCTCCTTTTTTGATATCACTCCTTTTCAGTGCTGAATTTTTAGATTTCTTCTATTTTTTTTTATAGTTAAAGAGACTTGGCTGGTATTTTTACACGGAGTGTTTTTTCTGGGTAACTCTAACGGGGTGTCTATCACTCCTTCTATTTTACAAGTGTTCCCATCAGCCACTGTCAATACTTGACGTTCACGTCGAAGAATGCATAGACCTAGCTCTTGAAGTATCTTCCATCCTTGGGCGCCTACAATCGTTCGACTTGAACCAGAGTCCAAAAGTCCCAACAATGGATATCCAAACACTTTTACTTCGAGATGTGGTCGTGCATCTGCATCTGCTTTCAGTAACATATGGCTAAGAGAAATAGGACTACAGTCATTTTCTGAGAAAGTTGACGTGGCCGCTGATACTCGGGGAGGCGGAGTCGACCTTACTTTCGATCCCCGTTGGCGTTTCCCTGTTTAGCGCAACAAGCGTCACACTGCCCTCTCGAAACCCCTCGACGACCACAACCATAGCAGAAATACGTCAGTTTCAGTTTACAATCCCGGAATCGGTGTCCGGGAGTGGAACAATTCCAACAGATGGCCGACACAGCGGGCGTCTCCATGGCGAAGTTTGCAGGTCGTTCCTTCTTTTTGGGAGAAACATAACCAAGGTCTGGTTCTAACAAATGTCTAGCTGGCGGCGGACGGAATTGCTCGACCTGGGTCTTGCCGAACTCCAGGGCCTTGCACATCGTACGCAGCTGCTCCACTGTTTTCGGTTTCTGTAAACACAATCGTTCAAGAAAATAAGGATGCACATTCTTCCGTATCGTCGACAATCGATCCGAGTCCGAAACTATCACGGATAGTCGTGAAAATAAAGTGTCCATCACGGCAAAGTATGACCCCACACTCTCGTAATCGCCTTGGGTGCGAGCACGAATTTCGTCGTAGAGGCGGTCGTCATAATCGGCTGGCTGGTACTCTGTCCGTAGGGCTCGAGCCAGTTCGTCCCATGAGGTTAGCGTCGGTCGGGCTGATCGAAACCACAGGCGAGCTTGACCTTCAAAGAAGTCAATCGCCTGAATAAATACATCCTCCTTGGTAGCGTTTCTCGCCACCATGACGTCATGCACCTTCTCTATGAAAGAACTAACACTAGTATCTGTGCCTTCCCCAGAGAACTTAATTCCCCAAGTCATTACTGGCTTCATTTTCCGCGGAACAGGTTTCGGCGGCGTCGGCAGCGGCGTATGCATGGCGTCGTACTCGTCCACTGCGTCAAAGACAATCTGGAAATCACTCTTTGCTTTCGCCAGAGTACGGGTACATATGTCCTTGGCGGCGATGACGTCGGCAGCGACATTATTTACCAACGCTAGCCGTCGGGTCAAACCATTTAACTTGATCTCAATCGAACGACCTTGATCTTTGTCCCCATCAAAGAGATTAATTAAATCAGCCACCAGGTGAAGGCGTTCGCCTAAGGCATTAATCTCCTCCAATGATTCTGCTTCATCCATGATGAATTGGTTGTGAAATGAATGTAGAATAATATGAACGATACAGCTCACCCTTGTTCAATGCACGTCGCGGAATGTGAAGGTCACTCGAAGCGTAGCTTGTGAAGGTCGTTGCGCTGCCACGAAATACGGAGTCGACTGCCGAATTCCACGGACGTCGTGATCCACGCGTCAGTCGCCGAATTCCTCGCGACGTCTGGCCTCACACGTCGGGCGCCAAATTGCCACGGTTCAACCTTGAACGCGACTATTTTGTCCGGCCGGCATGAGTCGAAGATGGGCGTGGGCGATGAAGACTAGCGTGCATGTACTCGATGTTTCCGAACAGAAATAGTGAGGGATGAGAGTGAGGAAATACTATAATGATCCAAGCAAGAACAAAGCAGTAGTATAGGTTTTAAACCACTCAGGTACAACTGAGGGCAAGTATAATGAAGCAATGATAGCAGGTGACCAAGTCATACATAAGAGCTAACAAATAAGTCAGAATATATATCAATGCAAGGCAAACATAAGATTAGATTCTATAGTAACAAAAATGCAGCACAGAGAGTGCGCTAGTGAAATACTCGGTGGAGGTCAAATACCTCAATCAAATGGTAGGACTGGCGGACCCAAGGTCAGGCCAAAATAACATGAAATAATTGATGTCTAAGTTACATCGAAATAACATGAAATATACAAATAGTAATACAATAGGAATAATACCTAGTAGGTACGTACTTACAAAATCTCTTCAAATAGATGGCTAGAGTCCCTAGCGCAAATGAACAAATACGTGGTCCCTAGCTTCGTGAATTTAGGTATGTTGAATATTCCAAAAAGCTAATTTATAAGAGGTTAACATAAACCAGAAGCTAATGCGACTCAATCAACCAATAAATTAAGACCGAGTGGAACATGTACGACTAAGCCTGAGAAAATGTGTACGGCATGTCCCCAGACAAAGAGCAAGTAAGAAATGTCAAAATAAAGTTTACGCGAACGATATTAACCGCGGCTAAAACCCCCAAACTCGTATCAGCAAAAGAAAAGTCTTATAGTTCCATGGAGAAGCCATGGAACACAAGTCCACAAAGAGTGTAAGACAAATCTCAACTCCCTTAGAGAATAACTCACGAGACTCCGCGACAGGTCCACTCAGGTCGAAGGTAGTCGGTTGAAAGGCCACGATCTCTTGTCACAATTCCGCAATTGCTCTCAGTCCAGTCGGTCAAAACGTGCTTCCGAGAGAGAGAGAAGATCGGCGAGTCCATCAACAGACAGAGACAGAGCAAACGGGGCTGCCTGGCTTGTCCGACGGAGTATGCAACGGAGTGACCCTGGTGGGGGTGAACCCGGCAGGTTCAAACCGTTACACTGTAAAGACAAACAATCACATAGAAGACGGACATGTTGCGCTAGAAGACACCGTTTAACTCCTTCTGTAAAGACAAACAATCACATAGAAGACGGACACGTTGCGCTAAAGGACACAGTTTAACTCCTTCTGTAAAGTATAAACACAACTACATTAGTAGACGGACACGTTACGCTAGAAGACACCGTTTAACTCCTGTGAAGTACAAACACAACTACATTAGAAGACGGATACATTATGCTAAAGGACACAGTTTAACTCCTTCTGTAAAGACAAACAATCACATAGAAGACAGACACGTTGCGCTAAAGGACACAGTTTAACTCCTTCTGTAAAGTACAAACACAACTACATTAGAAGACGGATACATTATGCTAAAGGACACAGTTTAACTCCTTCTGTAAAGACAAACAATCACATAGAAGACAGACACGTTGCGCTAAAGGACACAGTTTAACTCCTTCTGTAAAGTACAAACACAACTACATTAGAAGACGGAAACGTTGCGCTAAAGGACACAGTTTAACTCCTTCTGTAAAGACAAACAATCACATAGAAGACGGACACGTTGCGCTAGGATACACCGTTTTACTCCATCTGTAAAGACAAACAATCACATAGAAGACGGACATGTTGCGCTAGAAGACACCGTTTAACTCCTTCTGTAAAGACAAACAATCATATAGAAGTCGGACACATGCGCTAGAAGACACCGTTTAACTCCTTCTGTAAAGTACAAACACAAGTACATAAGAAGACGGACACGTTGCGCTAAAGGACACAGTTTAACTCCCTCTGTAAAGTACAAACACAATCACATTAGAAGACGGACACGTTGCGCTAAAGGACAAAGTTAACTCCTTCTGTAAAGCACAAACACAATCACATTCGAAGACGGACTCGTTGCGCTTAAGGACACAGTTTAACTCCCTCTGTAAGGTACAAACACAATCACATTAGAAGACGGACACGTTGCGCTAAAGGACAAAGTTTAACTCCTTCTGAAAAGACAAACAAACACAAAGAAGACAAACACGTTGCGCTAGAAGACAACGTTTAACTCCTTCTGTAAAGACAAACACATTCACATTATAAGACGGACTTGTTGCGCTAGAGGACACAGTTTAACTCCTTCTGAAAAGACAAACAAACACAAAGAAGACGGACACGTTGCGCTAGAAGACACCGTTTAACTCCTTCTGTAAAGACAAACAATCACAAAAAAGACGGACTTGTTGCGTTAGAAGATACCGTTTAACTCCTTCTGTAAAGACAAACACAATCACATTATAAGACGGACACGTTGCGCTAGAGGACACAGTTTAACTCCTTCTGTAAAGACAAACAATCACATTATAAGACGGACACGTTGCGCTAGAGGACACAGTTTAACTCCTTCTGTAAAGACAAACAATCACATAGAAGACGGACACGTTGCGCTAGAAGACACCGTTTAACTCCTTCTGTAAAGACAAACAATCACATAGAAGACGGACACGTTGCGCTAAAGGACACAGTTTAACTCCTTCTGTAAAGTATAAACACAACTACATTAGAAGACGGACACGTTACGCTAGAAGACACCGTTTAACTCCTTCTGTAAAGTACAAACACAACTACATTAGAAGACGAAACGTTGCGCTAAAGGACACAGTTTAACTCCTTCTGTAAAGACAAACAATCACATAGAAGACGGACACGTTGCGCTAGAAGACACCGTTTAACTCCTTCTGTAAAGACAAACAATCACATAGAAGACGGACATGTTGCGCTAGAAGACACCGTTGAACTCCTTCTGTAAAGTACAAACACAACTACATTAGAAGACGGACACGTTGCGCTAAAGGACACAGTTTAACTCCTTCTGTAAAGTACAAACACAATAACATTAGAAGACGGACACGTTATGCTAAAGGACACAGTTTAACTCCTACTGTAAAGACAAACAATCACATAGAAGACGGACACGTTGCGCTAGAAGACACCGTTTAACTCCTTCTGTAAAGACAAACAATCATATAGAAGACGGACATGTTGCGCTAGAAGACACCGTTTAACTCCTTCTGTAAAGTACAAACACAACTACATGAGAAGACGGACACGTTGCGCTAAAGGACACAGTTTAACTCCTTCTGTAAAGTACAAACACAACTACATTAGAAGACGGACACGTTATGCTAAAGAACACAGTTTAATTCCTTCTGTAAAGACAAACAATCACATAGAAGAACGAAACGTTGCGCTAAAGGACACAGTTTAACTCCTTCTGTAAAGTACAAACAATTACATAGAAGACGGACACGTTGCGCTAGAAGACACCGTATAACTCCTTCTGTAAAGACAAACAATCACATAGAAGACGGACATGTTGCGCTATAAGACACCGTTTAACACCTTCTGTAAAGACAAACACAATCACATTAAAAGACGGACACGTTGCGCTAGAGGACACAGTTTAACTCTTTCTGTAAAGACAATTAATCACATAGAAGACGGACACGTTGCGCTAGAAGACACCGTTTAACTCCTTCTGTAAAGACAAACAATCACAAAGAAGACGGACATGTTGCGCTAGAAGACACCGTTTAACTCCTTCTGTAAAGACAAACAATCACATAGAAGACGGACGCGTTGCGCTAGAAGACACCGTTCAACTCCTTCTGTAAAGTACAAACACAACTACATTAGAAGACAGACACGTTACGCTAGAAGACACCGTTTAACTCCTTCTGTAAAGTACAAACACAACTACATTAGAAGACGGACACGTTGCGCTAAAGGACACAGTTTAACTCCTTCTGTAAAGTACAAATATTCACATAAAAGACGGACGCGTTGCGCTAGAAGACACCGTTTAACTCCTTCTGTAAAGTACAAACACAACTACATTAAAAGACGGAAACGTTGCGCTAAAGGACACAGTTTAACTCCTTCTGTAAAGACCAACAATCACATAGAAGACGGACACGTTGCGCTAGAAGACACCGTTTAACTCCTTCTGTAAAGACAAACAATCACATAGAAGACGGACATGTTGCGCTAGAAGACACCGTTTAACTCCTTCTGTGAAGTATAAACACAACTACATTAGAAGACGGACACGTTGCGCTAGAAGACACCGTATAACTCCTTCTGTAAAGACAAACAATCACATAGAAGACGGACATGTTGCGCTATAAGACACCGTTTAACACCTTCTGTAAAGACAAACACAATCACATTAAAAGACGGACACGTTGCGCTAGAGGACACAGTTTAACTCTTTCTGTAAAGACAAACAATCACAAAGAAGACGGACACGTTGCGCTAGAAGACACCGTTTAACTCCTTCTGTAAAGTACAAACACTACTACATGAAAAGACGGACACGTTACGCTAGAAGACACCGTTTAACTCTTTCTGTAAAGTATAAACACAACTACATTAGAAGACGGACACGTTGCGCTAAAGGACACAGTTTAACTACTTCTGTAAAGTACAAACAATCACATAGAAGACGGACGCGGTGCGCTAGAAGACACCGTTCAACTCCTTCTGTAAAGTACAAACACAACTACATTAGAAGACAGACACGTTGGGCTAAAGGACACAGTTTAACTCCTTCTGTAAAGTACAAACAATCACATAGAAGACGGACACGTTGCGCTCAAGGACACAGTTTAACTCCTTCTGTAAAGACAAACAATCACATAGAAGACGGACACGTTGCGCTAGAAGACACCGATAAACTCCTTCTGTAAAAACAAACACAATCACATTAGAAGGCGGACACGTTGCGCTAGAAGACACCGTTTAACTCCTTCTGTAAAGTACAAACACAATCACATAAGAAGACGGACACGTTGCGCAAAAGGACACAGTTTAACTCCTTCTGTAAAGTACAAACACAACTACATTAGAAGACGGACACGTTGCGCTAAGGGACACAGTTTAATTCCTTCTGTAAAGTACAAACAATCACAAAGAATTCGGACGCGTTGCGCTAGAGGACACCGTTTTACTCCTTCTGTAAAGTACAAACACAATCACATAGAAGACGGACACGTTGCGGGAGAAGACACCGTTTAACTCCTTCTGTAAAGTACAAACACAACTACATTAGAAGACGGACACGTTGCGCTAAAGGACACAGATTAACTCCTTCTGTAAAGACAAAACAATCACATAGAAGACGGACACGTTGCGCTAAAGGACACCGTTTAACTCCTTCTGTAAAGTATAAACACAACTACATTAGAAGACGGACACGTTGCTCTAAAGGACACAGTAAAGTACAAACAATCACATAGAAGACGGACGCGTTGCGCTAGAAGACACCGTTTAACTCCTTCTGTAAAGACAAACAATCACATAGAAGACGGACACGTTGCGCTAGAAGACACCGTTTAACTCCTTCTTTAAAGACAAACACATTCACATTATAAGACGGACACGTTGCGCTAGAGGACACAGTTTAACTCCTTCTGAAAAGACAAACAAACACAAAGAAGACGGACACGTTGCGCTAGAAGACACCGTTTAACTCCTTCTGTAAAGACAAACAATCACATAGAAGACGGACTTGTTGCGTTAGAAAAAAACCGTTTAACTCCTTCTGTAAAGACAAACACAATCACATTATAAGACGGACACGTTGCGCTAGAGGACACAGTTTAACTCCTTCTGTAAAGACAAACAATCACATTATAAGACGGACACGTTGCGCTAGAGGACACAGTTTAACTTCTTCTGAAAAGACAAACAATCACATAGAAGACGGACACGTTGCGCTAGAAGACACCGTTTAACTCCTTCTGTAAAGACAAACAATCACATAGAAGACGGACACGTTGCGCTAAAGGACACAGTTTAACTCCTTCTGTTAAGTATAAACACAACTACATTAGAAGACGGACACGTTACGCTAGAAGACACCGTTTAACTCCTTCTGTAAAGTTCAAACACAACTACATTAGAAGACGAAACGTTGCGCTAAAGGACACAGTTTAACTCCTTCTGTAAAGACAAACAATCACATAGAAGACGGTCACGTTGCGCTAGAAGACACCGTTTAACTCCTTCTGTAAAGACAAACAATCACATAGAAGACGGACATGTTGCGCTAGAAGACACAGTTTATCTCCTTCTGTAAAGACAAACACAATCACATTATAAGACGGACACGTTGCGCTAGTGGACACAGTTTAACTCCTTCTGTGAAGACAAACAATCATTTAAAAGACGGACGCGTTGCGCTAGAGGACACCGTTTAACTCCTTCTGTAAAGTACAAACACAACTACATTAGAAGACGGACACGTTATGCTAAAGAACACAGTTTAATTCCTTCTGTAAAGACAAACAATCACATAGAAGACAGACACGTTGCGCTAAAGGACACAGTTAAACTCCTTCTGTAAAGTACAAACAATTACATAGAAGACGGACACGTTGCGCTAGAAGACACCGTATAACTCCTTCTGTAAAGACAAACAATCACATAGAAGACGGACGCGTTGCGCTAGAAGACACCGTTCAACTCCTTCTGTAAAGTACAAACACAACTACATTAGAAGACAGACACGTTACGCTAGAAGACACCGTTTAACTCCTTCTGTAAAGTATAAACACAACTACATAAGAAGACGGACACGTTACGCTAGAAGACACCGTTTAACTCCTTCTGTAAAGTACAAACACAACTACATTAAAAGACGGAAACGTTGCGCTAAAGGACACAGTTTAACTCCTTCTGTAAAGACAAACAATCACATAGAAGACGGACACGATGCGCAAGAAGACACCGTTTAACTCCTTCTGTAAAGACAAACAATCACATAGAAGACGGAGATGTTGCGCTAGAAGACACCGTTTAACTCCTTCTGTAAAGTATAAACACAACTACATAAGAAGACGGACACGTTACGCTAG
This sequence comes from Leuctra nigra, assembly GCA_934045905.1. Taxonomy (NCBI): domain Eukaryota; kingdom Metazoa; phylum Arthropoda; class Insecta; order Plecoptera; family Leuctridae; genus Leuctra; species Leuctra nigra. The sequence goes on along the minus strand of OW203768.1, from coordinate 25,418,506 downwards.
AAGACACCGTTTAACTCCTTCTGTAAAGTACAAACACAACTACATTAGAAGACAGACACAATGCGCTAAAGGACACAGTTTAACTCCTTCTGTAAAGTACAAATAATCACATAAAAGACGGACGCGTTGCGCTAGAAGACACCGTTTAACTCCTTCTGTAAAGTACAAACACAACTACATTAAAAGACGGAAACGTTGCGCTAAAGGACACAGTTTAACTCTTTCTGTAAAGACAAACAATCACATAGAAGACGGACACGTTGCGCTAGAAGACACCGTTTAACTCCTTCTGTAAAGACAAACAATCACATAGAAGACGGACATGTTGCGCTAGAAGACACCGTTTAACTCCTTCTGTAAAGACAAACACAATCACATTACAAGACGGACACGTTGCGCTAGAGGTCACAGTTTAACTCCTTCTGTAAAGACAAACAATCACATAGAAGACGGACACGTTGCGCTAAAGGACACAGTTGAACTCCTTCTGTAAAGTACAAACACTACTACATTAGAAGACGGACACGTTACGCTAGAAGACACCGTTTAACTCTTTCTGTAAAGTATAAACACAACTACATTAGAAGACGGACACGTTGCGCTCAAGGACACAGTTTATCTCCTTCTGTAAAGTACAAACAATCACATAGAAGACGGACGCGTTGCGCTAGAAGACACCGTTCAACTCCTTCTGTAAAGTACAAACACAACTACATTAGAAGACAGACACGTTGCGCTAAAGGACACAGTTTAACTCCTTCTGTAAAGTACAAACAATCACATAGAAGACGGACACGTTGCGCTCAAGGACACAGATTAACTCCTTCTGTAAAGACAAACAATCACATAGAAGAAGGACACGTTGCGCTAGAAGACACCGATTAACTCCTTCTGTAAAAACAAACACAATCACATTAGAAGGCGGACACGTTGCGCTAGAAGACACCGTTTAACTCCTTCTGTAAAGTACACACACAATCACATAAGAAGACGGACACGTTGCGCAAAAGGACACAGTTTAACTCCTTCTGTAAAGTACAAACACAACTACATTAGAAGACGAAACGTTGCGCTAAAGGACACAGTTTAACTCCTTCTGTAAAGACAAACAATCACATAGAAGACGGACACGTTGCGCTAGAAGACACCGTTTAACTCCTTCTGTAAAGACAAACAATCACATAGAAGACGGACATGTTGCGCTAGAAGACACCGTTGAACTCCTTCTGTAAAGTACAAACACAACTACATTAGAAGACGGACACGTTGCGCTAAAGGACACAGTTTAACTCCTTCTGTAAAGTACAAACACAATAACATTAGAAGACGGACACGTTATGCTAAAGGACACAGTTTAACTCCTACTGTAAAGACAAACAATCACATAGAAGACGGACACGTTGCGCTAGAAGACACCGTTTAACTCCTTCTGTAAAGACAAACAATCATATAGAAGACGGACATGTTGCGCTAGAAGACACCGTTTAACTCCTTCTGTAAAGTACAAACACAACTACATGAGAAGACGGACACGTTGCGCTAAAGGACACAGTTTAACTCCTTCTGTAAAGTACAAACACAACTACATTAGAAGACGGACACGTTATGCTAAAGAACACAGTTTAATTCCTTCTGTAAAGACAAACAATCACATAGAAGACAGACACGTTGCGCTAAAGGACACAGTTTAACTCCTTCTGTAAAGTACAAACAATTACATAGAAGACGGACACGTTGCGCTAGAAGACACCGTATAACTCCTTCTGTAAAGACAAACAATCACATAGAAGACGGACATGTTGCGCTATAAGACACCGTTTAACACCTTCTGTAAAGACAAACACAATCACATTAAAAGACGGACACGTTGCGCTAGAGGACACAGTTTAACTCTTTCTGTAAAGACAATTAATCACATAGAAGACGGACACGTTGCGCTAGAAGACACCGTTTAACTCCTTCTGTAAAGACAAACAATCACAAAGAAGACGGACATGTTGCGCTAGAAGACACCGTTTAACTCCTTCTGTAAAGACAAACAATCACATAGAAGACGGACGCGTTGCGCTAGAAGACACCGTTCAACTCCTTCTGTAAAGTACAAACACAACTACATTAGAAGACAGACACGTTACGCTAGAAGACACCGTTTAACTCCTTCTGTAAAGTACAAACACAACTACATTAGAAGACGGACACGTTGCGCTAAAGGACACAGTTTAACTCCTTCTGTAAAGTACAAATATTCACATAAAAGACGGACGCGTTGCGCTAGAAGACACCGTTTAACTCCTTCTGTAAAGTACAAACACAACTACATTAAAAGACGGAAACGTTGCGCTAAAGGACACAGTTTAACTCCTTCTGTAAAGACCAACAATCACATAGAAGACGGACACGTTGCGCTAGAAGACACCGTTTAACTCCTTCTGTAAAGACAAACAATCACATAGAAGACGGACATGTTGCGCTAGAAGACACCGTTTAACTCCTTCTGTGAAGTATAAACACAACTACATTAGAAGACGGACACGTTACGCTAGAAGACACCGTTTAACTCCTTCTGTAAAGTACAAACACAACTACATTAGAAGATGGACACGTTGCGCTAAAGGACACAGCTTAACTCCTTCTGTAAAGTACAAATATTCACATGAAAGACGGACGCGTTGCGCTAGAAGACACCGTTTAACTCCTTCTGTAAAGTACAAACACAACTACATTAAAAGACGGAAACGTTGCGCTAAAGGACACAGTTTAACTCCTACTGTAAAGACAAACAATCACATAGAAGACGGACACGTTGCGCTAGAAGACACCGTTTAACTTCTTCTGTAAAGACAAACAATCACATAGAAGACGGACATGTTGCGCTAGAAGACACCGTTTAACTCCTTCTGTAAAGACAAACAATCACATAGAAGACGGACACGTTGCGCTAAAGGACACAGTTTAACTCCTTCTGTAAAGTATAAACACAACTACATTAGTAGACGGACACGTTACGCTAGAAGACACCGTTTAACTCCTGTAAAGTACAAACACAACTACATTAGAAGACGGAAACATTATGCTAAAGGACACAGTTTAACTCCTTCTGTAAAGACAAACAATCACATAGAAGACAGACACGTTGCGCTAAAGGACACAGTTTAACTCCTTCTGTAAAGTACAAACACAACTACATTAGAAGACGGAAACGTTGCGCTAAAGGACACAGTTTAACTCCTTCTGTAAAGACAAACAATCACATAGAAGACGGACACGTTGCGCTAGGATACACCGTTTTACTCCATCTGTAAAGACAAACAATCACATAGAAGACGGACATGTTGCGCTAGAAGACACCGTTTAACTCCTTCTGTAAAGACAAACAATCATATAGAAGTCGGACACATGCGCTAGAAGACACCGTTTAACTCCTTCTGTAAAGTACAAACACAAGTACATAAGAAGACGGACACGTTGCGCTAAAGGACACAGTTTAACTCCCTCTGTAAAGTACAAACACAATCACATTAGAAGACGGACACGTTGCGCTAAAGGACAAAGTTAACTCCTTCTGTAAAGCACAAACACAATCACATTCGAAGACGGACTCGTTGCGCTTAAGGACACAGTTTAACTCCCTCTGTAAGGTACAAACACAATCACATTAGAAGACGGACACGTTGCGCTAAAGGACAAAGTTTAACTCCTTCTGAAAAGACAAACAAACACAAAGAAGACGGACACGTTGCGCTAGAAGACACCGTTTAACTCCTTCTGTAAAGACAAACACATTCACATTATAAGACGGACACGTTGCGCTAGAGGACACAGTTTAACTCCTTCTGAAAAGACAAACAAACACAAAGAAGACGGACACGTTGCGCTAGAAGACACTGTTTAACTCCTTCTGTAAAGACAAACAATCACATAGAAGACGGACACGTTGCGCTAAAGGACACAGTTTAACTCCTTCTGTAAAGTATAAACACAACTACATTAGAAGACGGACACGTTACGCTAGAAGACACCGTTTAACTCCTTCTGTAAAGTACAAACACAACTACATTAGAAGACGAAACGTTGCGCTAAAGGACACAGTTTAACTCCTTCTGTAAAGACAAACAATCACATAGAAGACGGACACGTTGCGCTAGAAGACACCGTTTAACTCCTTCTGTAAAGACAAACAATCACATAGAAGACGGACATGTTGCGCTAGAAGACACCGTTGAACTCCTTCTGTAAAGTACAAACACAACTACATTAGAAGACGGACACATTGCGCTAAAGGACACAGTTAAACTCCTTCTGTAAAGTACAAACACAACAACATTAGAAGACGGACACGTTATGCTCAAGGACACAGTTTAACTCCTACTGTAAAGACAAACAATCACATAGAAGACGGACACGTTGCGCTAGAAGACACCGTTTAACTCCTTCTGTAAAGACAAACAATCATATAGAAGACGGACATGTTGCGCTAGAAGACACCGTTTAACTCCTTCTGTAAAGTACAAACACAACTACATGAGAAGACGGACACGTTGCGCTAAAGGACACAGTTTAACTCCTTCTGTAAAGTACAAACACAACAACATTAGAAGACGGACACGTTATGCTAAGAAAACACAGTTTAATTCCTTCTGTAAAGACAAACAATCACATAGAAGACAGACACGTTGCGCTAAAGGACACAGTTTAACTCCTTCTGTAAAGTACAAACAATTACATAGAAGACGGACACGTTGCGCTAGAAGACACCGTATAACTCCTTCTGTAAAGACAAACAATCACATAGAAGACGGACATGTTGCGCTATAAGACACCGTTTAACACCTTCTGTAAAGACAAACACAATCACATTAAAAGACGGACACGTTGCGCTAGAGGACACAGTTTAACTCTTTCTGTAAAGACAATTAATCACATAGAAGACGGACACGTTGCGCTAGAAGACACCGTTTAACTCCTTCTGTAAAGACAAACAATCACAAAGAAGACGGACACGTTGCGCTAGAAGACACCGTTTAACTCCTTCTGTAAAGTACAAACACTACTACATGAAAAGACGGACACGTTACGCTAGAAGACACCGTTTAACTCTTTCTGTAAAGTATAAACACAACTACATTAGAAGACGGACACGTTGCGCTAAAGGACACAGTTTAACTCCTTCTGTAAAGTACAAACAATCACATAGAAGACGGACGCGGTGCGCTAGAAGACACCGTTCAACTCCTTCTGTAAAGTACAAACACAACTACATTAGAAGACAGACACGTTGGGCTAAAGGACACAGTTTAACTCCTTCTGTAAAGTACAAACAATCACATAGAAGACGGACACGTTGCGCTCAAGGACACAGTTTAACTCCTTCTGTAAAGACAAACAATCACATAGAAGACGGACACGTTGCGCTAGAAGACACCGATAAACTCCTTCTGTAAAAACAAACACAATCACATTAGAAGGCGGACACGTTGCGCTAGAAGACACCGTTTAACTCCTTCTGTAAAGTACAAACACAATCACATAAGAAGACGGACACGTTGCGCAAAAGGACACAGTTTAACTCCTTCTGTAAAGTACAAACACAACTACATTAGAAGACGGACACGTTGCGCTAAGGGACACAGTTTAATTCCTTCTGTAAAGTACAAACAATCACAAAGAATTCGGACGCGTTGCGCTAGAGGACACCGTTTTACTCCTTCTGTAAAGTACAAACACAATCACATAGAAGACGGACACGTTGCGGGAGAAGACACCGTTTAACTCCTTCTGTAAAGTACAAACACAACTACATTAGAAGACGGACACGTTGCGCTAAAGGACACAGATTAACTCCTTCTGTAAAGACAAAACAATCACATAGAAGACGGACACGTTGCGCTAAAGGACACCGTTTAACTCCTTCTGTAAAGTATAAACACAACTACATTAGAAGACGGACACGTTGCTCTAAAGGACACAGTAAAGTACAAACAATCACATAGAAGACGGACGCGTTGCGCTAGAAGACACCGTTTAACTCCTTCTGTAAAGACAAACAATCACATAGAAGACGGACACGTTGCGCTAGAAGACACCGTTTAACTCCTTCTTTAAAGACAAACACATTCACATTATAAGACGGACACGTTGCGCTAGAGGACACAGTTTAACTCCTTCTGAAAAGACAAACAAACACAAAGAAGACGGACACGTTGCGCTAGAAGACACCGTTTAACTCCTTCTGTAAAGACAAACAATCACATAGAAGACGGACTTGTTGCGTTAGAAAAAAACCGTTTAACTCCTTCTGTAAAGACAAACACAATCACATTATAAGACGGACACGTTGCGCTAGAGGACACAGTTTAACTCCTTCTGTTAAGTATAAACACAACTACATTAGAAGACGGACACGTTACGCTAGAAGACACCGTTTAACTCCTTCTGTAAAGTACAAACACAACTACATTAGAAGACGAAACGTTGCGCTAAAGGACACAGTTTAACTCCTTCTGTAAAGACAAACAATCACATAGAAGACGGTCACGTTGCGCTAGAAGACACCGTTTAACTCCTTCTGTAAAGACAAACAATCACATAGAAGACGGACATGTTGCGCTAGAAGACACAGTTTATCTCCTTCTGTAAAGACAAACACAATCACATTATAAGACGGACACGTTGCGCTAGTGGACACAGTTTAACTCCTTCTGTGAAGACAAACAATCATTTAAAAGACGGACGCGTTGCGCTAGAGGACACCGTTTAACTCCTTCTGTAAAGTACAAACACAACTACATTAGAAGACGGACACGTTATGCTAAAGAACACAGTTTAATTCCTTCTGTAAAGACAAACAATCACATAGAAGACAGACACGTTGCGCTAAAGGACACAGTTAAACTCCTTCTGTAAAGTACAAACAATTACATAGAAGACGGACACGTTGCGCTAGAAGACACCGTATAACTCCTTCTGTAAAGACAAACAATCACATAGAAGACGGACGCGTTGCGCTAGAAGACACCGTTCAACTCCTTCTGTAAAGTACAAACACAACTACATTAGAAGACAGACACGTTACGCTAGAAGACACCGTTTAACTCCTTCTGTAAAGTATAAACACAACTACATAAGAAGACGGACACGTTACGCTAGAAGACACCGTTTAACTCCTTCTGTAAAGTACAAACACAACTACATTAAAAGACGGAAACGTTGCGCTAAAGGACACAGTTTAACTCCTTCTGTAAAGACAAACAATCACATAGAAGACGGACACGTTGCGCTAGAAGACACCGTTTAACTCCTTCTGTAAAGACAAACAATCACATAGAAGACGGACATGTTGCGCTAGAAGACACCGTTTAACTCCTTCTGTAAAGTATAAACACAACTACATAAGAAGACGGACACGTTACGCTAGAAGACACCGTTTAACTCCTTCTGTAAAGTACAAACACAACTACATTAGAAGACAGACACAATGCGCTAAAGGACACAGTTTAACTCCTTCTGTAAAGTACAAATAATCACATAAAAGACGGACGCGTTGCGCTAGAAGACACCGTTTAACTCCTTCTGTAAAGTACAAACACAACTACATTAAAAGACGGAAACGTTGCGCTAAAGGACACAGTTTAACTCTTTCTGTAAAGACAAACAATCACATAGAAGACGGACACGTTGCGCTAGAAGACACCGTTTAACTCCTTCTGTAAAGACAAACAATCACATAGAAGACGGACATGTTGCGCTAGAAGACACCGTTTAACTCCTTCTGTAAAGACAAACACAATCACATTACAAGACGGACACGTTGCGCTAGAGGTCACAGTTTAACTCCTTCTGTTATTATTATTATTATTTCGTATGGTTTATTACAATTACAATAAAGTTACAAAAATTGGTAATATAAAACACAAATCAAAGGACATAATTATCATAATAAGAAATCAATGTAAAACATAAAAAATATTGCTGTTCTGGCAGAAGCTTCTACAGCCGCACATCTAGATCTTCAAGCCACCTGAGGGCCTCCGGAGTGAGATCGCAGATGTCTCGAAGAGATCCTGTGAATCTGCGTAGTGGACACTCAGTGGCGATGTGGAACGCAGATTGCACAGGGTGTCCACAGTCACACTCCGGAGACTCTCTCAGGCCCCACTTGTGCATCATCTGCCCGCATCGGCCGTGCCCAGTCCTCAGCCTATTCAATGTGGCCCATTCCCTCCGAGGAAGCTCAAATCCAGGCTGCTCGATGATGGGATCTTGAACCAATGCGTGGACGTCAGGATTATCTGAAGACCACTCTTCTGTCCACGCAGCGTCAACGTCAAATCCCTTCTCTGACAGAGCATTGGCCAATTTCCAGGGAGGATGCCTCGATTTGAGTCTTTGCCTCTCTGTTGCGGTGGTAAATTTGTGAACAGGAAGTTCTGGATTTGTCAGGCACTTCTCCCATTGTTTAACCAAGGCCCCTTGTCGTCGCAGATGAGGTGGCGGAATATTGCTGAGAACTGGGAGCCATTGAAGGGGAGTCGATCTCGTAGTGCCAGATATTATGCGCATGGTGATGTTCAGTTTTGAGTCCAGAGTTTTTGTATGATGACTGTTGACCCAAACAGGCGCACAATACTCCGCCGCAGAATACACCAGTGCAAGTGCCGATATCCTCAATGTAGAGGTACTGGCTCCCCAACTCGTGCCAGCAAGTTTCTGAATGATGTTGTTTCTTGTATTTATCTTAGCAGCAATGTTGTTGATATGGTGTTTAAATGTGAGTGAACGATCAAGTGTAACCCCGAGATACTTTGGATGACTATTGTTTTTCACGAAATGCCCATTAAACTTGACTTTAATATCGTGGTTTGCTTGATAGTTGGAAAGGTGAAATGTTGTTACTTCAGTTTTCGACGTGTTTGGACAAAGTCTCCAATTTGAAAAGTATTCCCCCAGGATGGATAGATCTTTCGTCAGTTCATCTTCGCATTCTTCAAAGGTTGTATTCTGTGACGCCACTGCAATATCGTCTGCATAGATAAACTTGCTTGAGTTGGTGGCTGGAATGTCGCTTGTATAGAGGTTGAAAAGCAACGGCGCAAGTACAGATCCCTGTGGCAGACCGTTGTTTAGTAATTGAGACTTACTTTTGTTGTTGTTGATATGCACTTCAAAACTTCTGTTGCTCAGCATGTTATTGAGCAATATGTACAAAGTTCTACAAGGAATAGCTTTGATAAACTTATACAGTAAGCCATGCCTCCAAACAGTATCGTATGCAGCAGTTAGATCAATAAATGCTACAGCAGTTTTTAAGTGTTTCTCAAAGCCGTCCTCTATGTGCGTTGTTAGGGCCAAGACTTGATCACAGCAGTTGCGGTTCGGTCGGAATCCAGCTTGTTCGACCGGCACTTGTCCGTTGATGACATGCGATATACGGTTGTATAGAAGTCTTTCAAAAAGTTTGTATGTTACACTCAACAAAGCTATTGGACGATAACTTTCCTCCTTGTCCGGCTGTTTGCCTGGCTTAAGGATAGCCACAACTTTAGTTTTCTTGAATAATGGAGGAAGGTATCCAGTAAGCAAAATATTGGTATAAAACTCTGATAGCCATTTGATTGTCTTTGGTCCACAAAACTTTAAAAACTCCGGAAATATACCGTCTACACCAGCCGCTTTACCATTTTTTACAGATCGCAAAGCATTTTCAACCTCGATAGTACTGAATGCACAAGCAAAGGTAGAAGTATCTTCTGCATCAAGCTGTGCTAACTTAAGTTTTGATTTAACACTTCTGCTGATATCCTTGTCAATGTTTACTCTAGACATCTTCACTATACGATTTGCAATCAGGTTTGGGTTTATATCAGTCTTTGGTTTGTTACTGTCTGTACTTGCCCCTAGACGGCGTAAAACAGACCATGCCTTTCTACTAGAATGTTGGAAATTCATGCTTTCAACAGTCTCAGACCATCGTGCCATTCTTGTCTTGTCCAATGCATGAAGCAAGTCATCTGCAACTTCATGATCACCACTCTCGCTGAACTCATTATACAGTCGTGTACACTCATCAGTCCAACATGGAATATACTCTCTCCTATATCCTCTTGGTATACAGTTCTTAGCTATTTTTATTACCAGTCCGACAAAGCGTCCGTAGTTTTGAGGCAAAGGGCTTATCCAACGTAGACTATTATCCAATTGGTGAGCAAAGTTTTTCCAGTTTGCCTTCCTAAAATTCCATCTAGGCTTCTGCAAGGAGTTGATAATGGGAATTTGTGTTCCCAAAGTGACGATAACTGGTCTATGCTGGCTGTGTGGGAAATGATCAACAACTCTGCGATATACGCAGGGAACTGTCCCGTCTTCATTTCGACTTACAAAACACAGATCTGGCGAATAATCTCTCTGCCACCGTCCTGAGCGAAAAGTACCAAGGTCTTTTGCATCATATATCAGAAACATATCATTATTATCGGCCCAATCAGTTAACTTTTCTCCATTCATGTCGTTCGTGCTGTATCCCCACAGATTATGATGACTATTAAAGTCGCCCATAATTAAGTGAGGATGAGCGTTTGTCGGAAGGACTTGATCCGGCCATGGTGTTGAGGGAGGTTTGTATACATTCGTAATCTTTAAATCGGCAAGTCCGACTGTAATTGAAAATATGTTACTGTCGCTGCTCTCTGTTATCGTTGAATAATTGTCGATATTGTCCCTGATGTATGTTGCAGAGCCGTAGCTTCTGTGATGTAAAGCACTTGCAAGCCTAAACCCACTGATGCAGCCTCTAGCACTTAACTGCATATCATCTGCAGTGTGTGTTTCTTGAAGGAGAAGTACGTCAATTCGTTCATCCTTGGCCAGTTTTGCAATGTATTCGCTTTTTGCCTTACTTATTCCTTCAATGTTTAATTGTAAAATTCGAACAGCTGATCCGATTGTTTTAGTCCGCTTATTCATAACGTTGTTCGTAATCTTGTAATTATGTCCTTAATATAATAAAAAAATTACCAATTTTAGAACTTTCTTTCTATAATATGTAGCCGGGAGATTTGTTCTTACAAATAGTTCGGCACCAATTATTGTAGACTTTCAGCCGTTACGCGTCATAACGTTGCCAAGGTGCACCACATGGGGCAGTCTACATTTGCACCAAAAATCCATGTTGCCATTGAAGAGTCTTGACTCGTGTCGGATGATCTAGGTGTCTGTGGTTTTTACTTTTTATAAAGATGTCTTGTTAGACCTTGAGTGGGTTGTTTTTGTTTCGTATAATCTTTCAAATAGTAAAAAATACCTCATACACGATATGATTTTCGGCTTTCCTCTTCTTCCAGGTGAAGAATCAGCCGTAATTATTACATATAAAGGTGCAGAAGATTTTAGTACTCACAGTGATATACAATTCAATAGTCCCAAGTTAAAATTATCAATATAAAATGAAATAAATTTGCAGAACGAACATAGAGCCAAGTTACTTCATTCCATGGCCTCATGGAACAATCACATAGAAGACGGACACGATGCGCTAAAGGACACAGTTGAACTCCTTCTGTAAAGTACAAACACTACTACATTAGAAGACGGACACGTTACGCTAGAAGACACCGTTTAACTCTTTCTGTTAAGTATAAACACAACTACATTAGAAGACGGACACGTTGCGCTCAAGGACACAGTTTATCTCCTTCTGTAAAGTACAAACAATCACATAGAAGACGGACGCGTTGCGCTAGAAGACACCGTTCAACTCCTTCTGTAAAGTACAAACACAACTACATTAGAAGACAGACACGTTGCGCTAAAGGACACAGTTTAACTCCTTCTGTAAAGTACAAACAATCACATAGAAGACGGACACGTTGCGCTCAAGGACACAGATTAACTCCTTCTGTAAAGACAAACAATCACATAGAAGAAGGACACGTTGCGCTAGAAGACACCGATTAACTCCTTCTGTAAAAACAAACACAATCACATTAGAAGGCGGACACGTTGCGCTAGAAGACACCGTTTAACTCCTTCTGTAAAGTACACACACAATCACATAAGAAGACGGACACGTTGCGCAAAAGGACACAGTTTAACTCCTTCTGTAAAGTACAAACACAACTACATTAGAAGACGGACACGTTGCGCTAAGGGACACAGTTTAACTCCTTCTGTAAAGTACAAACAATCACAACGAATTCGGACGCGTTGCGCTAGAGGACACCGTTTTACTCCTTCTGTAGTACAAACACAATCACATAGAAGACGGACACGTTGCGGGAGAAGACACCGTTTAACTCCTTCTGTAAAGTACAAACACAACTTCATTAGAAGACGGACACTTTGCGCTAAAGGACACAGATTAACTCCTTCTGTAAAGACAAAACAATCACATAGAAGACGGACACGTTGCGCTAAAGGACACCGTTTAACTCCTTCTGTAAAGTATAAACACAACTACATTAGAAGACGGACACGTTGCTCTAAAGGACACAGTAAATACAAACAATCACATAGAAGACGGACGCGTTGCGCTAGAAGACACCGTTTAACTCCTTCTGTAAAGACAAACAATCACATAGAAGACGGACACGTTGCGCTAGAAGACACCGTTTAACTCCTTCTGTAAAGACAAACAATTACATAGAAGACGGACACGTTGCGCTAGAAGACACCGTTTAACTCCTTCTGTAAAGACAAACAATCACATAGAAGACGGACACGTTGCGCTAGAAGACACCGTTTAACTCCTTCTGTAAAGACAAACAATTACATAGAAGACGGACACGTTGCGCTAGAAGACACCGTTTAACTCCTTCTGTAAAGACAAACAGTTACATAGAAGACGGACACGTTGCGCTAGAAGACACCGTTTATCTCCTGTAAAAACAAACAATCACATAGAAGACGGTCACGTTGCGCAAGAAGACACCGTTTAACTCCTTCTGTAAAGACAAACAGTTACATAGAAGACGGACACGTTGCGCTTGAAGACACCGTTTAACTCCTTCTGTAAAGACAAACACAATCACATAGAAGACGGACACGTTTCGCTTGAAGACACCGTTTACCTCTTTCTGTAAAGACAAACAATCACGTAGAAGACGGACACGTTTCGCTTGAAGACACCGTTTAACTCTTTCTGTAAAGACAAACACAATAACATTAGTAGACGGACACGTTGCGCTAGAGGACACAGTTTAACTCCTTCTGTAAAGGCAAACAATCACATAGCAGACGGACACGTTGCGCTAGAAGACACCGTTTAACTCCTTCTGTAAAGTCAAACAATCACATAGAAGACGGACACGTTGCGCTTAAGGACACAGTTTAACTCTTTCTGTAAAGACAAACAATCACATAGAAGACGGACACGTTGCGCTAGTATACACCGTTTAACTTCTTCTGTAAAGTACAAACACAACTACATTAGAAGACGGACGCGTTGCGCTAAAGGAGACAGTTTAACTCCTTCTGTAAAGACAAACAATCACATAGAAGACGGACACGTTGCGCTAGAAGACACCGTTTAACTCCTTCTGTAAAGTACAAACACAATTAAATTAGAAGATGGACACGTTCAGTTCTTAATGCATCTAAAGATTAACAAGTGATGAAAATTGATGAAATACACTGTTGTCCATTTGCTTGAGAACAGGATTAGCTAAGATTGATATGATTTCATTGTATTTAATGTAAGAAATATCTCTTGCTGAAAATGCTGAAAATTAACCCCAAAATAATTAATTTGACTGTGCTGGCATGTTCACAAAGCATAATTGAACACAATCTGAAGACCACAGAAACTTAACTCATGCAAGACAGGAGATATGCCATGACTTTACAAGGACCGTCATGTAAAAGACAAAGTCATGGAATGGACTATCTCTCTTCCAAAAATCATATTGCAGTATACAGCAACACTTTAGCATGTACCTCCATCAACATTGACTAAGGTCACTAAAATCTATCAAAATGTGTAAGAACATGTTATTTTCATTTACTTTGAATAGTAGTTTTCATTCACTAAACATTGTCATGGAAGTGGACAATCTATTTTCATACGCGCCTACTGTCATAGTAAAACAGCAACAAATTTGAAGCAGTGTGAATTTAGCTTTGACTAGTGGTTTCAAAGGCGAGATAATCGATTGGAGTATCTAACAAGTGTCACCAACTTACAGTTTGAGGGATTTTTCTATCAATTTTCCCTTGGTACAAAATTACTGTCATGGAATGGACAAAACCCTGGGACCAAACTTTTTCTGCAAATACTCAAAAACACTAACTTTCATTATTCCAATTTAATTACCAGGACATTCTTCAGATTATTCAGCATGGATATCCACAGATTAAAATACATAAATAAAATTGTATATATATTAAATCATACTTTAACTGTTAGTACTTTTGCCTTGGGACATGCTTTTTCAGGCCTCTCTCCAGCAATCTTCCTGAATTTCTACAAAATGATAATAATTGCACAAAAAATGGCCTGATATTTAACCTCAAAACTAAATGCTGCATATAATGAACTGCGTAAAAGCATATTATCTACATTTCTTTAGGTTTAAAAAATTCTCAAAGTCTCGGACGCGAAAAGTACAACTTTTTTGAGAACGACCAAACCCCTGATATAACGGAAATTTACCTTTAGCACAAACTGGCAAGGTTTTATGACTGAATTGTCTTGAGGATCAAAATGGTGCACCAGGTAGTTCAGAATGTACGTTTACAAAACGTATCTGAATATAGACTGATTATAGTTTCTTCTAAAATGAATCACAAAGTTAAAAGGAATTCAAAATATGACCTACAGAGCTAATTAAATAATTGTAATAGAAAATCTTATCTGTTCGTCCGTTTCGTTGTCGACTTCACTCAGGCTGTCCTCGCAGTGTGAAACGCAGCAGCAGGTTCCATCTGGAAGATCGCGTCTCCAGAGAGTGAAGATCAGGCGTCGTGGCGCTCAATAGGCGTCGCGGTGTTCATGGAAAGCATCGTGGTGCTCGTCGACGTCATCAAACTGATAGAACAGAGAACAACATCAGTTGAAATGCTTCAGTTTTAAGACCAAAATATATCGCGTGACTTTTTCAACCAAAATGGTACACATTTTCACTTGGAACGGTTCAGTTTAGTCCGTCAAGTCCCCCCTATAATCATGATTATATAAAAGACTTCACTTGGTTATCAATTGGTTGATTTTTAATTTCTTTTTCGTTAATTAGTAATAATTAGTTGAATTTAGTTGAAAAATTGTTTATTTTCTTTTCTGAATGGGTGTCGTATGAAATTTAATTAAAAAAATTAGTCAAGGTGTAACGCTAAGTCTGTCTTTTATCTAATTATGATTAAAATTTGAGACCAATGGGTTTACAGCGTATCGAAAATTTCATAGTTTTGAGTAGTTTTGTTGAATAACTGGCGCCTAATTAACAAGGCACGATTCAAAAAATAAAAAATGTGCTACTTATATACAGTCATACTAATCAGGTGAACATCCTATCAAATTTACACCTACTTACGAAACAATTTTTCTCTCTCAATTTTCTAAAACGGCCGAGCACGTGTATCACCTTAATATTCAATGTTGATTTGATGATGATGATGATGATAGGTTAGGATGGCGGGTGAGAAGGAGGCGATCGTGGCCTATAAGAAGGGAACCTCCCCATCATATGCCTCTTGAATGATGGAACTTTGCGACATCAGTCAGGAAGGACGGCAGCGGGAATCGAACCCGCGCGTCTAAAAGTTCGTGTATTTCAAGAGCTTCGGATCAAAATATTGAACTTTTGTTTTCCGCAAAATAATCGCGAAATTTTCAAGTCAATTATTTGGACGAATTATTGCACATAGATTATATAAATTATTTTGTTGATGATCATTTGACATGATGTCAGAAAATAGGGAAATCTCCTCATTTTTTCTTAGTTTAAATTAAAAACTAGAGGAAAAATGAAAATGTTAAGGTGATACTAGCGCTCGGCCGTTTTAGAAAATTTAGAGAGAAAAATTGTTTCATAAGCGAGTGTAACTTTTACAGGATGTTCACATGACCACTCTGATTGCATATTAGTAGCACTTTTTCATTTTTGCATATTGCATCGTTAATTAGGCGCCGGTTATTCAACAAAACCGCGCAAAACTATGAAATTTGCGATACGATTGGAGACCAAACCCGAAAACCAATTGATCTCAAATTTTAATCATGATTAGATGAAAGACAAACTTAGGGTTATCACTTGGCACATTTTTGAAATTTAATTTTATACGGCGGCCAGGGAGACAAGAAAACAGCTAATTTTTCACCAAAAAGCCACTAATTATTACTAATTAACGAAACAAAAAATTAAAAATGTACCAAGGGATAACCCTAAGTTTGTATTTTATCTAATCACGATTAAAATTTCAAATAATTTGGTCTACCCGTTTCGTCTCCAATCGTATCGCAAAAAGTGTCTACAAAAAGCAGCAAAATCGCTAGCGCTTGCAGCACCTTAACACTTGTTTTCCTTGTCTAGTTGGTCATTTTCATTGTCAAATCTCGCATTGTAATATCGCCTAGCATTCAGGCAGAGATGGGCAAAGATACTCCAATGTATCCGAGATACAAAATACAAGAAACTTTCATGAAAGTATCTTAAAGATACAAGATACAAGATACTTTCATGAAAGTATCTTAAAGATACAAAATGCAAGCTACTTTTATGAAAGTATTTTGAAAATAAAAAGATACAAGATACTTTTTTGAATGTATCTTACAGATACAAGATACAAGTTACTTTCATGAAAGTATCTTAAAGATACAAAATACAAGCTACTTTTATGTAAGTATTTTGAAAATAAAAAGATGCAAGATACTTATTTGAATGTATTACAGATACAAGATACAAGTTACTTTCATGAAAGTCTTAAAGATACAAAATACAAGCTACTTGTATGAAAGTATTTTGAAAATAAAAAGATACAAGATACTTTCATATCAAAGTATTTCAAAATACAAGATACTTTTATAGTAATTCTGAATATGATCGTCTGTCATGAGGGGAGAAAGAACACAAACATAAATTGAAAAAAATACGAAATTCTATGAAAATCAAAAAATCATAATTATCTAAAAAAAAATAATAACTTGTTTATTCCGATTGTATAGATTCCGTTTATAGGGTGATCGCGAAATTCTCAAAGGTTGTGTAAATGACCCATATGTTTACTATTAATGCGTTTCCATATGATTATGACACAAAAACACAGGAATTCAACGGCGACAGAACGCAAACAACAGTAAAAACCATCAAAGTGAATAAATCACGAGATATGCCACGCAATTTCTCCCAATTTACTATATTTCATGTTATTTGGTGATTTTTTCAGATTTTTTTCTTCTCTTCATCACCAAGCCAACATAGATTTGTATTCCATTTGAAAAACAAAATAGTTTTGACCTTATAGAAAAGTACTGAGGGTTGGTAAGAGGGAGGTGCAGTGACCTCACATTATCAAGTGACAATAAAACTTGACATGTGTCTTTCTCAGTCGCAAAACATAAACAAACAGCACCCAACATCATTTGATAATATTTTTGATTTCGCATTTGCAAACAACGTAACCTTTAGCTTGGACATGATCACAATGCTTCACTGGTTTACCTAGGTTTTAAAATCTTTCGTAATCAAATAAAATTGGCGCTCTTCATTTTGGCGGGAATAAATATGTTTACTTTTTTAAAACATTGCTTTCGCAATGGAGTAGAGTAAACTCTTGCTTTGGGAATTAAAGTCTGACATTATTTAGTGACAATTATGCATATTATTGAATGTCAATACAACCAGTACTTGTACTATTTCATTTTTATTAAAGAATACAATTATTAAATTTAATCATAATTATTTAATTTAATAAAATAAAATAAAAATAAATTTTAATTTAAAATTTAAATTTAAAATTAAAATTTTTGAAATTTTAAAAATAAAAATTTTAAATAAAATTTTAAAATTTAAATTTTAAAATTTTAAATTAAATTCAATTTTAAAATTTTAAATTTTAAATTACAAAATTTCATTTAAAATTTAAAATTACAAAATTTCATTTAAAATTTCAATTTTAAAATTTCAATTAAAATTTATTTATATTAAAATTTAAATAAAATTATCTTTTTGTATTAAATTTAAAACTTATTTTAAAAATTAAAAATATTTTTAGAATAACCGTGTTGACTTTTGGCCCATTTTTAATCATCAATGTTCAAGTTATCAGTGCTGGCTTTTTTTGAATTCATATATTTTTTTTTAATTGAGGAGACTTGGCTGGTATTTTTACACGCAGTGACTTTTAGTGGGGCAGCTTTTCGGGTAGGAGGCGCAGGGGATGTGAGCATTCTTAGCAAATCTCTAATAATCTGATGATAACAATATATGATAATATGAGAGGTAATTGCCGTGATTGTTGTGTGTATTGCATTAATGATGACTCACTGGCAATTTATAAATAAGGTCTATACACATACACACTCATTATAAGGTCAATACCGCACAATTAATTTTGGCATACAATTTAATGAAATACTTCTACTAAGCAATAAACAAGTATTTACTAAACAAACAAATAGGAATAACCACATTTAAAAAAAAAAAATAGCAATAGACACCCATGTGCTACAAGTTGAAAACATTTTAAAATAATTTGCAAAATCAAAACATTGGTACATCATTTTTGAGTGCATTTAAACAAATTGATAGGTATTTAATTTCTTATTAGTGTGCACGTGCTACTTTTGTTTTACTTACAAGTAGGTACCTACACGATTCGAGAAGTATTTGTCAAGTTTTAATAATATTAGATTTATTTTAACGTTTAGGTCGGTATACTTTAACAATTTTTATGATCACTACTTTTGAGTGCTGATTTATTATTTTTATTTTGTTAAATGAGACTTGGTTGGTCTTTCTACAAAATGTTGTCTTAGATTGGTTATAATTATTAATTTCACCATCAAATATGAAAATTTTCATAAAGCTTACATTATCTTGTATCTTCTTAATGACAAAGATGCAAAATAAAATTTTAATATTAGAAAGATACAAGCTATAAGATACATTTTTATTATTGTATCTCCGAAAGAAGATACAGATACAGTATCTGTATCTTAAATGGTTAGTTCATAAGATACAGATACAGTATCTGTATCTTAAATAATAACAAGATACAGATACAGTATATGTATCTTTATAATTATAACAAGATACAGATACAGTATCTGTATCTTCAATCAGGGTGGGAATTGATGGGGGGGGGATGGGGGGGACTTCCCCCCTTCTGGTTTTCTCATCCCCGGCTCTGTTTCCCAATGAAGCATCCCAGGGGGGGATAGATATTTCCCCCCCTCTGTAAAATGATGACTTTTAATCTACAGACTAACTACTTTTTCAGAAATAAATCGAAAATAAAAATAAATTGTCACACAAAACAACTGTCTATAATTGCCTTTATTAGCAAATAAGCTGTAATTGATAAGATGTATTTATTCATTCCAAGATTTATTTTACTTGCCCACCACTTCTGATTTCCCTTTAAATTAAAAGGAATACTGCCATGTCGTGATGGAAAAGGGCTTTAAATAGTGTACAAATTGCGTATAAATGCACAAAATCCAATCTTGAAATTCAAAAAATTTCCCGGGGCTATGCGTCCCGGACCCGCATGATAATGGGGGGCCCTCCCCCCAGCCCCCCATTGTATTCGTGAGCAATCGTATTTTTCGCCTTTGCTATATTCCCCAACATTTTATTTTTTTTCCCATCCCCCCTATGTAAATTGAACAATTCGCACCCTGTCTTCAATGGTTCATTAACAAGATACAGAGAGAGTATCTGTATCTTAAAGATACTCAGTGGTCGAATTGGGGGGGGATGCGGGGGGATGGCATCCCCCCATGGGGAATATATTGATAGTTCCATCAACCCATGGCTAATTTTTCCACTTCACCATCCCCCCATGAGAGATTAAAAATACACTCAGAACGTCTCAAAATTGATTTCAAAGTGTCAAAAAACCAAAAAACGCCCTGCGGGGCAAGGTTTGTAGATCGTCCCCCCCCCCCACACTTAGTGAAAACTATGAAAAATAAAAAAAAAATAAAAAATCAAAATAACTACAACTCAGAACGTCTCAAAATTGATTTCAAAGTATCAAAAAACAAAATAACGCCCTGCGGAACAAGGCTTTTGGGGCAGGACCTCACACCTTATTGGAGTGAAAACAGAAAAATTAAACAAATATAAAAATCAAAATAACTACAACTCAGAACGTCTCAAAATTGATTTCAAAGTATCAAAAACCCAATAACGCCCTGCGGGGCTACGTGGGGGGGGGGGGGGGGGTCAGAAATCCTGCCAGTACACCATCTCCCCATGGACTGACTTCCAATTCGACCACTGAAGATACTATCTTGTATCTTGTATTCGCGATACTGCCCATCTCTGCATTCAGGCTGGTAAAACGGAGTTGGACAACATGAACGATTATGACGTAGACAGCAATGCTATCAGCAACCGGTCTCATCATGATTATACATTGGGTTTATGTGATTCAATACAAGTTTTTGACCTCAATTGTCCCTTGGGTCGTTCTTGCGCTCTCGATAAGTGACTCATTTCATTCAGATTCGATTAAAGCTTTGCTACTACGAGTATTTATCCCACAGACTTTTTTTGTTCATCGAGATCAGAAACAAGTATATTTTAAAAAATCCACATATTTATTTCATTCTACATTCTAAGAGACTTCCCTATTCTGTTGACTTCATTCTGTTACTATCTATACATATTTATAATACGAATAGGTACCTGAGGATATTGACATTGTACTGCGTCAGGTTTCCCTGCAGTCTGGCTGGTTAAATGTAAGACGATCTCAGCCAAAGCACTGGGAATTTGACCTTGAAGTACGTCAGCACGATGGCAACATATTGCCCTCTACATTTTCCATGTCATCAGCTACCAAGCGTTCATCTACGATACAATCTACTAATAAAGAATATGATGTTTGTAGGTACACCCGTAAACTGCTATCGTGCACTCCGCATGACAAATTTTTGAGATCGTTCGAGACAAATTTCATACTGATTCACAGCCGCTTGACGTCAGAGCATACAAAATAATAACATGACGTGGAAGATTGAATGCAAGCGGAAGATAAATACCAATCATTTAGTTAGGATGCAGTTTCACTTTCTACGATTCTACGAGTTC
This sequence comes from Leuctra nigra, assembly GCA_934045905.1. Classification (NCBI taxonomy): domain Eukaryota; kingdom Metazoa; phylum Arthropoda; class Insecta; order Plecoptera; family Leuctridae; genus Leuctra; species Leuctra nigra. The sequence continues at coordinate 25,397,261 of OW203768.1, read as the reverse complement.
CACCCAAGGTAAAAAAATAGTTTCCAAGCAAATTCGAGAAAATCACTAAAACTTTCAATAATTCTTAGAACTTATGGACTATTTTGGCATCTGATCATTGTTTTATCAATTATTAATTACATAATTTATATTAAAATTAAGTAAAGAGCCGAAGAATGACCGAAGTGAGAAAAGACAACATCCTAAAAAATTATCTAGTTAGCCCTGCTTTTCAAAACAAATCGCATGCAGTTCCGTGATCCTAAGATCTATTTATAGTTATTATCCATTGTTGAATAACATAAATAGATATTAGGATTACTGTACTGCATTTGAAATTTTTTGAAAAGCAGTGCTAACTAGATAATTTTTAATTTTGTCTATTACTTGACTTCTGTATACCTAGACCTTTTTGCAAGCATTCTAGCTTTTTACTTCAATATACAGCTGTATTTTTACAAACCTACTTCAAATACTGTTTTAAAAACTAATATGATTCGATCTCTACATGTTACCAAAGAACTTACTTGTTCAAACGACCTAACCGATCGCCCGCAGATGAAGCGAAGTGCGGGAGTTGTTCCTCAGCACATGGTGTAGCTCTCCCCTTATCGAGGTTCAGGGGCTGACTGACTGTAAGTCCGTCTGATGGCTATTTCCCCTCAGCGCAAGTCAACAGTGTTGCCAGGTTTACGCAATATAATTACGCGGCAGCAGCGCGATATTATTCTTATATTGGAGATGCATGAATTCTAATTCTAATTATTATTTGTTCTTTATTCACAACGGAACCAAGGTTCCACAAGTGCAATATAATCAGTGGCGGCTATTTGGCTTTACAACAGGTGTTCAATTACATAGAAGGACGTAGAAGAAAGTACTCTAAGAGGAGAGCCCCCAGCAGATGCGGGGCCGGGGCGCATAACCCCGGATTTTTTTGTATCTTTAGTTTGAAATTGATGCATTTTTACCTCTTTTGGAGAGCAAAATGATTAGACAAAATATTTAACTTCCTACTTCCTGGATTAAGGAGCACTTTTAAATAATTTTCTTGGATGATCAGGTGTGCAATTGTCACACCTTGCACACTGTAATAGCCGCCACTGAATATAATTCATTAATAAATAACATTGAAAGAAACACATTACATCACATATCAAACCCCATAAAAAAAACACTCCGTGTAAAAATACCAGACAAGTCTCTTCAACTTAAAAAAAGTAATGAAATCTAACAATTCTGCACTGAAAAGTAGTGATATCAAAAAATTAGCCAAGTCAAAATTTTATTTGAAAATCAAAAAATACTTGGCGCATCGTGTATATAAATAGTTGAGAAGTATGCCAGATATGAAATATATAGTGGAGTTTTTCTCTCTATACCTATATCGGCAAACGCGGTATCCAGTCAAAGGCCATTCATCCATTGTCAATGGCTCAAAAACATGACACTTTCTAACAAGATACATGCTCGGCTACAGGCCGTGTTTTATGATCTCCAAATCCCAACACTCCCCTGTTGTCAAATATGGCCAAATGTTTCTTAAAATATGGAAAGGGGAAGGACATCTTTCTAAACCTCTCAAATGTGTGGTATTTGGCATCAATGCACAGTTGTAAAAATCGCCCTCCCTGCCCCAACTTGATACCTGGCTCATCTCTATAAATTTACAACCTGCCAAAACAAACACTTGTTCCTAGTCAAGCTCCATTGTGCAAATTCTGAGTGGAAATCAATGGAAACTTTCAAATAGGTAGAGAGAGAAAAACTCAACTATACATCAAATATACATCTATACATATAATATACCTATAATGCCCTAAAAAACGATGCGCCAAGTATTTTTTGATTTTCAAATAAAATTTTGACTAGGCAAATTTTTTGATATTACTACTTTTCAGTGCAGAATTTTTAGATTTCATTATTTCCAGAGATCCAGTAGGCCGAAAATGCCACTTTGATGCTTACAGTAAAAGTGGGTTTGCTCCAGCCTTTATATGAGAGTATGCGCGCTGTACGACTTGGCTGGCGTGGAGCGACCGCTCCACTAGATCAATATCTTCTGATACAACTCTGTTATAAACATATTGGCATCTAATAAAACATGACTTCTTATAAACATTTATGCGGCACTTGGGGATTACAAATACATCTTTAGAACGTGTGGATGTAGTGGGACACGGAAGTTAAGCTCGTCAATCATAGGGGAATCATAAAAGTTATGCACTATTTTATATAAAAATAAAAGATCAGCAATGGTTCTCCTGTCTGTAAGCGTTGGTAGAAGATATTTAGTACAATGGTTAGATTAGTCAGCCCTGTGATAAACAGTGTTGTCCTTAAAGCACAATAATTTTATAAATCTCTGTTGAACAGACTCAACACAAGCCGCATTGGCAGCGTGAAATGTATCGGGATTCCACACAACAGTAGCATAATCTACCTGCGGTCTGATAAGAGAAATAAACAATCTTCTAAGTGTACTATCATTGTACTATGTTTGACATCTTTAAGACAAGGAGTAATGTACCCTATATGGTCGTTAAATGACAAGTCACTTGCCAATAACACCCCGAGGTCCTTGATATGAGTAACACGTTCAAGATCAATGTTATTAAGACAATAAGTGTTATGAACAACTCTCCTCTTATTAGTAAAAGTTAACACATTCCATTTGGTTACATTTAATTTTAGCTTCCACTTAAAGCACCAGTTAGACAAGGAACAAATGTCCTCTTGAAGGAGATCACAATCAGATTCTGACACAATTGATAATATTTCACAGATTATTCCAAAGATCCAAGATTATTCAAGATCTTGTACAATCTTTACAAAATAATTGACTAGACCAAAATAAAATCGAACAAGAAATAAGGGACTGTGCCAGGGGTGGGCGCAGGTGGGCGCGCGCCCAATTGTCTACTGCCCACCCTCCTCTGCCCACCCAGGAAAAAAATCGAAAATACTTTCATTATTGTACTATTTGAATTTCAATTATTGGTTATAATTTTGAAATAAGTAGGTATCAAATAGCACAAATGGAATATTTTTTTAAAATTACACCGCATTCAATTTGTAAGTTGTATGTATGTATGGATCAAACCTTTATTTGGTAAACTGTTCAACACCCCTATTTTATGTGATATTCAAATCATATGTTACCCCAAAAGTAGTATTTTCAGCATTCCAAATTCGTTTCTATAGATAAAAAAAATCGGAAAAACGCTCTGCGGGGCATGGCTTTCTTTTAACATAACACCTGTATACTTTCGGTGGAAACATTCAGTGGTTAGTTTGGGGGCGGACGAAGGCGGACGCGTCCCCCCACTATTTTTTCAGGGTGGACGCCGTCCGCCCACTTACTTTTCATATTTATATGAAAAATAAGTAAATTTTAAGAGAATTTGTTTTACAATTACTTATAAGTAAAAATTCTCTTAAAATTGTGTACACATCGCGTAGAAAGGCACCAAATTATGTCCTGAAATTCAAAAAATTTCCCGGGGCTATGCGCCCCGGACCCGCATTGTGTTGGGGGGCCCTCCCCCCAATCCCCCCATTGTTTTCATAAGCAAGTTTGTTTCCTGGCATCGCCGAGCGTCCGCCCACTTATTATTTTACAAATTAATCACTGGAAACATTATGTGCCCCCCTTCATAATTGTCCGCCGCTCACTGCCCACCCAAGCAAAAATTCCGTCGCTAGTCGAAGGCAAGTAACCACATTATTAATACGAATAACTTCCCGCTCTTGTCAATCAATGCCATAGACACATAAACAAACGTCGTCTCGTTGCCTCCAGTGATATATCAGCGTTTTTAGATATGTAGTAGTCTATTGCATACATGGTCGAAGGTTTATTGTGTATAGCCTTGGAGTTTGTAGTAGGTAGTTCAGGTGTAATAACTAACTACCCGCGCTAGTCACAATAAACAATTACCTACTCATGACTCACATATCATCTCGTTGCTGTCTCGCTACTCGATATTATCAGAGTGCTTACACTGCATCCTGTTCCCTGTCCACAAGGGATAATAGATTTTGTGCGAATGATGTTTAACGGGGTTCCAGGGTGGTTAACCTCCAGGATTATGTCATAGGAATGAGAATCTTTTGTAATTCAGAGCATTTCTACAGTCTATGGAAACACCCACGTAATTCTATCTGAAGAGTCGGCTGCTCTGGAAGTAAATTAATTTAGGAGATAATTTCCTAATTATCTTTATACTTATTCGTGCACTTAAGCGATGCGTGATGGAGCCACTTCTGGCAAGATGGTTACTGTCAGTCTCAGATTCACTTATTGTTTTTACAAGTTGGTGTTTCCAAGTTCAGTGAAAAATTAGAATCTGAAATTTAGTTATAACTTTTTGTTTAGCCATAACAAACAATTAAAAGCAAATATGTATACGCTCCGTCGCTCGTTCGTCGCTCGTACGGAGCGTTTTCGTGCCCGACAAATTCTGACCATAGTATAGGAGCTAAGTTAAATGACATAATAGTCCGGGCGGGATGTGAAATGATTGTGCATTTTGGTATAAAAGCACCAAATTTTTATCACTTATACAAGATAACCAACCATTCATTAAAAGACCGGGAGGCATCTCAGATATCGCCCAAGTCACCCGTGGCAGCCATTTAAAAAAATGGCGAATATTTGATGTATTGTGCTAATTACGACGGGAATATGGCATGGAAAATCATCTTTCCTACTAAATCGATCTTGGGGAACTCGAATATAACATCAGAATTCTCAATTTTGCTCACCGCTTACCCGTGGCAGCCATTTTTAAAAGTGGCGACCATATTTTATATGACGGCCAAACGATGTGGGACATGCGACACCATCTTTCCCACTAAATCGACCATGGAGAACTCGAATATGACATCAAAATATTCGATTTGTTTACTGGTCGCCCGTGGCAGCCATTTTAAGAAATGGCTCCCACTTAAAAATGTCACATGAATCTAAAATTGTCATGCGACACCATCTTTCCAACTAATTCGACCATGGAGGATTCGAATATGAAATCAAAATACTCAATTTGCTTACTGGTAACCCGTGGCAGCCATTTTAAAAAATTGCACCACATAAAGAAACATATAAATCCAAATTTGTCATGCGACACCATCTTTCCTATTAAATCGGTCATGGGGAACTCGAATATGTCATCAAAATTTTCGATTTACTTACTGGTCACCGGTAGCGGGCATTATTTAAACATAGCTGCAATTCATAAAATAAGATATTTGATAGAAAAGTCCGTAGTATGTAACGTGACTTCATCCATTGTATAAAATTGAAACTGGTATTAGATAATTAGAGTATACAATTGGCTCATTATATCAATCATTAGGCCGTCATTGATCATATATCAATGATTGTATCAATCATTCAATCACAAAATTCTTATTTTATGCATAGCTGCCATGCTTAAATAATGCCCGCTACGGGTGACCAGTACAGTGGCGGCTTGAACCCATAAAAACATGCGGGGCCAATCTTTTTCTCATACACCCACCACCCAATTTTAAAGGGGGTTTGGGGGCGAAGCCCCCAATAAAATTTTCTCAAGGTCATTCGTTTTGATGCATTGTAACGATTTTAATTGATCCTTTTTGCTGTAATAAAGGCACAGCAAAAATGTTATTTATTGAGAATTATTTTAGTTTTAGCTACTTTAAAACTGATTTAAATTGATTACACATTAATTGAAGGTAGAAAAATTGTGAAGTAATTAATTTAATTCTTAAAGGAATTGTACCCTCACAAAAATGCCGCGCAGCGAATTTTTTTATTTTGGTTCTAGACGGAATTACAATGAATTTACAGGCAGGTGCGATATTATTGAAGAAAAACAGAGCAGTCAGTAATTTATATTAGAAATTAAATCAAACAAAAAATGCCGCGAAGCGAATGTTTTTGATTTGTCTACATCAGAACGAGTTTAAAATGATTGTACAAGTAGGTAGGTACGACATTTTTGAAAGAAAGCAGGAAAGTCATTCAGGTATAAAAATCACAACATAAAAATGCCGCGCAGCGATTTTTTGGTTTTCGTCTGCATTGGAACAGGTACTATAATTTTGAAGGAAAACAGACAAGTTTTTGTTTTTGGCTTCATTAACGGGTTCAAAATGATTTTACAGGTAGGTACTAGATTTTTGAAAGAAAAAAAAGTCATTAATGAATAGAAAAAACACATAAAAATGCCACGCTACGAAGTTTCTTGTTTTTGGCTACCTTAGGATGGGTTTAAAATGATTTTACATTACTCTGTGTTAAAGTGATAAAACTATGCATAAAAAAGCAACACAGCGAATTTTTTTGTTTTTAGCTACATTAGAGCAGGTTTAAAATGATTTTACAGGTAGTACTATATTTTTGAAAGAAAACATAAAAGTATATAATTAATAAAAAGTAATTACGCATAAAAATGCCGCGCAGCGATTTTTTTTTTATACCTTATAGCCAGGACGGGTTTAACAGGATTTTACATTAGCAATAAAATCACGCCTAAAATAGCCGCGCAGCGAAATTTTTAGTTTTTGGTTACATTAGAGCGGATGTAAAATGATTTTACATGTACTATTTTTGAAAGAAAACAAAAAAGAGTCGACAATTAATAAAAAGTGTACATAAAAATGCCGCGCAGCGAATTTTTAGTTTTTTGGCTCTTAGGAGGACGGGCTTAAAATGGGGGGTCCAAGTGGGGTAAGGGAAGTGAAGTGTGCTCAAAGTAAAAATAATATTTTCAAAATCGTTTTCAACCAATTTTTACCTGATATCACACCAACTGGCGGGTTCAAAGGAATTTCTTCCCAAAAAGGAGGTATCACACTGGGCTGCATTTCGTCGCTGGAACCAAGTGTATTTCTCACGTAATCGTTCTATACACATGCAGAGACCAATTTTAGTCTTTGCACAAGTGCAATTGATAATTTGGTCCTTACGAGGGTTCCACCTAAGGGTTGCAGCCCATAGTGGCAAGTGTGATACCCCCTTGTTCCTTTTTTTCAAAATACACAAGTATTTTAACCTGCCTGCAGCCTGCATGCATGCATTAGGTATGGCTGTGGCCATGTCGGCCATACCGGGCCCTGATTCTACAACTGCATTTGATAATCTTATACTTACTGTCCTTTCTGGCTTACGTGAAATCGACAACATTATCACAATAAATAAAGATCCCTATGCTATACTATTTCCACCAACAGGAAACCGGCTTTATAAAGGCGGTAATTTCAATCTAACTACAGCGCGTATTCTGAATTGTTTTCATTTGAACCCACTCAATCGTCTGGAACATGTACAATGATTAGAATGTACAAAGAACTCTTTTACTATATTCAATTAATACATATTTACAGCTTTTATTTTATTATAATTCACTTGATGTTTAATACCTTCATACCTTCATCCCACCCACCCACCCACCCAACCACCCGCCTTCTTCCGATCACCCACCCACCCACCACCCTTTTCTACCGGGGCCACGGCCCGGATTGAATATGGTCAAGCCGCCACTGGACCAGTAAGTAGTAAATCGAAAATTTTGATGACATATTCGAGTTCCCTATGACCGATTTAATAGGAAAGATGGTGTCGCATGACAAATTTAGATTTATATGTTTCTTTATGTGGTGCCATTTTTTAAAATGGCTGCCACGGGTTACCAGTAAGCAAATTGAGTATTTTGATTTCATATTCGAATTCTCCATGGTCGAATTAGTTGGAAAGATGGTGTCGCATGACAATTTTAGATTCATGTGACATTTTAAAGTGGGCGCCATTTCTTAAAATGGCTGCCACGGGTGACCAGTAAACAAATCGAATATTTTGATGTCATATTCGAGTTCTCCATGGTCGATTTAGTGGAAAAGATGGTGTAGCATGTCCCACATCGCTTGGCCGTCATATAAAATATGGTCGCCACTGTTACAAATGGCCGCCACGGGTATGCGGTGAGCAAAATTGAGAATTCTGATGTTATATTCGAGTTCCCCAAGATCGATTTAGTAGGAAAGATGATTTTCCATGCCATATTCCCGTCGTAATTAGCACAATACATCAAATATTCGCCATTTTTTAAAATGGCTGCCACGGGGGACTTGGGCGATATCTGAGATGCCTCCCGGTCTTTTAATGAATGGTAGGGTATCTAGTATGTGTGGTAAAAATTTTGTGCTTTTATACCAAAGTGCACAATCGGGCCGTTTTCTTGCACATCCCGCCCGGACTATAAGCGATGGAAATGGTGAAATGGTGAAGTATGGACAAATTAGCCATGGGGGGATATAACTATTTTTTAATGGGGTTTAACGTCGCACTGTTCTGCAGCGAGGCTAATGGCGACGGATGAATGATTATGATGATGATTGGGAGATGATGGTGAAGAATTTTAAGGATGGTAGGTGGGAAAGCGGGCGGTCGTGGCCTATTAGTAGGGTACCTTCCCAGCATGTGACTCTCGACTGAGGAAATACCACGAAAAAACCTCAGTTGGAAGGATGACCGCGGGAATCGAAGCCGGGCCTCCATAGAATAGGTACAGATCAGAGCGATCCCATACCTGTTCTATCAATATTCTACATGGGGGAATATATTGATAGTCCCCCATTCCACTGCCCCCCCCCCCCCCCCCCCCCCCCCCGACCTACACCAAGGGATATTATTACACACTGACGGAATCTGAGTGGGCTTCAAACACAGAGTGTTGTCAGGGAAGTGGATGCTGACGTTGCTTAGCAACAAGTAGCGTGGGTGCCCCCCCCCCCCTTCCACCCCCGACCAATCCTTATATCTTATAGGAGAAAACAGCTTTTGATGTCACATTTCATAAAGAAGAAATTTACAAAGAAAGAAAAAGCAATTGACAAGAAAACAATGTAGACATTTACTTCTTTGATATTTTAAAGAAATCTCCTTCATCAAAATTGAAGGCACAAAGGACAGGGGCGAAGGAACTACTCTCACATGGGGTGGGGAACTGTGACAGTCAGATGCGGGGTCTGGGGGCGATGGCGAAGCCCTGAAGTTTCGGCCCCAGATGGCGTTTTTCTGCCCCCCCCCCCCCTCCACCCCACACCATACGGAACAGGTTTAACTATCCATGTGCTCTCTACTATGGGGTTATTACCATAGTATAATCTATAAAATGTCCTTAAATGACAATCATTTTGAAAATAACGACAGATTAGTCTTCAAATTGGCAAAAATACCTATTGGTATCAATGACCATGCAAAGTTTTAAGTTAATCAGTCAATCGGTTCCAGTTTTACAAAAATCACAGGAAAGATGATTTTAAATTTTAACCAATGGTAGGATTTGGCTGAAACTTTGTATGTTTGGTGATAGTTTGGTTGCAATGAGATTGAGAGCTCTGAGCACTGATGCAGTACTCAGTAGAAAGCGTGGATAACATTGTTGTTGCATTGTCTGATGTAGCAATGTTTTTGTTGTTTCCAAGTTTATACCTAATTCTATTTTATTCATAAGGTGCTGCAAGCGCGAGCGATTTTGCTGCTTTTTGTAGACACTTTTTGCGATACGATTGGAGACGAAATGGGTAGACCAAATTATTTGAAATTTAAATTGGGATTAGATAAAAGACAAACTTAGGGTTATCCCTTGGCACATTTTAAATTTTTTGTTTCGTTAATTAGTAATAATTAGTGGATTTTTGGTGAAAAATTAGCTATTTTCTTGTCTCCCTGGGCGCCGTATAAAATTAAATTTCAAAAATGTGCCAAGGGATAACCCTAAGTTTGTCTTTCATCTAATCATGATAAAAATTTGAGATCAATTAGTTTACGGGTTTGGTCTCCAATCGTATCGCAAATTTCATAGTTTTGCGCGGTTTTGTTGAATACCAAGCGCCTAATTAACGATGCAATAAGCAAAAATGAAAAAGTGCTACTAATATACAATCAGACTGATCATGTGAACATCCTGTAAAAGTAACGCTCACTTATGAAACAATTTTTCTCTCTCAATTTTCTAAAACGGCCGAGCGCTAGTATCACCTTAAGCTTTCTTCAGTTGTACAATTCATTCTTAGTTTTATTTTCTGATGTATTTTTAGTTGGTAGAAAAGGTAGAACTGAATACAATAATATATTGTAAACCCAGTATGTACTGGAAACAATAAATGCATGCATACAAACATCAGTTATTTAGTCTAAGGACTAACCAATCAAAAGATAATTTTTTAAAATTTGAACCAATCACAGGATCCCGTTCAAAAACGATCCGAGAGACTGCATAGATTACATTAGTTAGTATGTGTACAAAATTTCAGATCGATTGGTTGCACCGGTTTGAACTGGGCAAAAAACATAAAAACAGGCAAAACACAGGCAAAAAAAACCATAGAGACAGAGAGAAAAACACACAGAGAAAGTGCCTTAAAAGTATTGTGGTGATGCTCGCTTAATAAATTTTATAATTACCATCAGGGAAATTTGATTTAAAATACAGTCGTAATTGACCGGTAATACAGGATGGATTAGGAACAGAATGGAAAAGATACAAGAACACAATTTCAGAAACTCTACTTCGTTTATTCCAAAGATATAATAATAAAAGTCAAATATGTGTGAACTTAAAAAGTTCATATACTTATAGTTATGAACACGATAATGTATTAAATAATTAATAATTAAACAACTAAACTGCAAAACCATCTCTTCTGGAAGCCAACCTAATTCTAAACATAAAATCCATGAACTAGTACTTTTAATTGTCCAGAATTGCATAAGATTTTCAAATGAAGTCAACAACAGATATTTTGCTAGAAATGACCCTGAATCATGTATGAAAGAAAGATAACTTAAAGAAACTATATTTACACAACTACTGGCTACATTGACTGTAGTATTCAGAGTAAATATGGAGGAAATTCAATTCCTGCAAATGTAGGCATTGCCTGGGAGAGAGACATTCAATGAACCTATCACATAATTCCGTGCAAGTTTTTGACTACGAGAAACATAAGGTACATTAAACATTCGTCACTGATTCCAGATGAATCGAATCGATATGATGAATCGAAAAATAAATCGAAATTGACAATATTATCTATAAAATAAAACATTACAGGATAAAATATCGCAAAGAAAGTGAATAGTTTCTGTAATCCTGAAACTTTCAGATATATTATTATTTCAACCTCGACATTGTTTTGAGATTTTACATCACTAGTCACAAAGTCAGAATGTCTTAAGTCTCGAGTGGTTTAAGCACTGCTGCCGCTGCCAACAGCCCGAGCCCCTCTAATGTATACGCCAGGTTCTCTGGCGATGAATCATCGTCTTCGGCGAACCAGTTGTCAAGCATCGTCCTGGCTCGATCAGCGTCCTCGTTCGCTCCCTCGTGGAAAAAGTCAATCTGAAGGCAACAAACATGATAGAAAATCAACTGCAAATTTACAAGATTTGGTCTCTGGTCTGTGGGATTCGTGCTCTAGACGTTTAGATTGCTCAGTTGGTAGAGCATTAGACGAGTACCTAGTCTAAAGATTGTCAACTCGAATTCAACCGGTGACCTAATCTCTCAAAAAAACAAAATCTTGAAAACAGTGGTCCGTGCCAAAAGAGTGAAAAGGAGTCGCTCACTCAACTATGTATTTACTTTAGGGTAACTACTTTACTACAAACACTGCTAGCCCTACAATCACTTGTAGTGTTTAGTGCTCGCTCATCAACGCGTTATACAGAGCGTTTTCCTAGCTATTGTCCACATAATTCATACTTTAAATGGTACAAAAAATATGGCTGTAGCTACGTAATATTTTCTCCAATGTTTACTTGGAGTGCTGCTGCTGTTGATGTTACTGCTAGGGTTGTGAGTGTACTGACCTGGTCCTGAGCGTAACCCAGCTTGGGGGCGAGCTTCCTCCAGGCCGGTGCGACCAGCGAGGCCACCTGTTGCACCAGCTCGGAGGATATAGCAGGCGGCTGCTTGACCGCCGGCCGATCACTCTCCTCCTCGATGTTCTCTTCCTTCTCCGGCTTCAGCAGGTCTTCTTCTTCCTCCTCCTCGGCCGGCTGAGTCACCACCTCCATCTTTACAGTCTCCTGAGGGAATACCAGGCATTTCAACTAACACATTTCATACTTTAATATTGTAATTGAAAGAATTTCAAATGCATTATTTTAATTTTCAATTTTAGCATTGTGTGAATCAAGAATCAAGGACAGATCATGTAAACATTTTTTAACTACATTTTGGTTGTCCAGCCTAGGTCCAATGTTTCAATTAATTGAGCTAAATCGTTTGGTTTGAAGAATGCACCTGTTCAATTTAATTTATATTGCAAAGTACCTACTCAAACTTAAGAGGCAAACGGAAGCGAGCGGGAATCGCACGGTTCGTCAGAGCAGTTTTTTGAAATTTTGTCTTCCCACTAAAATTTTTTAAAAAATCAGATAGTAACGACCCATTACAGCCTAATAGACTAAATAATGCCGCACACTGGAGTACTTTATGACCTCTGGTATGACCTCAAAGTGTTAAATACAATATTTTTAGTAAAATAATAAAAAATAATCGTATTTAACACTTTAAGGTCGCACCAGAGGTCATAATGAACTCTAGTGAGCGGCATTATTTAGTCTATTAGGCAGTTAATACGATTATTTTTTATTATTTTACTAAAAATATCGTATTTAGTCCTTACTTTGTATTTAACACTTTCGTTACTATCTGATTTTTTAAAATTATTTAGTGGGAAGACAAAATTTCAAAAAACCGCTCTGACAAACCGTGTGATTCCCGCTCGCTTCCGTTTGCCTCTTAATTGCGATGACATAAAATTAATTTAAAAAATACAGTGGCACCAAACTATCTCCGAAGTCCAAGCATGTTGTAGGACCTAACATTTCACATCTCTCCCTACGCAGCACGTGTGAAAGTGACTCACCGGCCTGTCCTTGGCTATCTTGCGTATCATGGTCTCCAGGTATTCCGGCAGCTTGTTGATCGGGTTGTTGCTGTGAGTGAAGAAGTGGGGACTTCGACGCGCCAACAGTCGTAGAGCTCTCCAGCCAAAGTTGCCGTCATTCACGCGTCTGTAATATTAAATGTCAGATGTTAACAGTTTTCATGCATGTATCAGCAGTGCGATTGTATAACTTCTTAGTAGAGATAATGGATCGTTATCGATACCAATTGATGAAAGTAATTTAGCCTATTAGAAGGTAAAGCAATTCAAAGTGCTTAAAGTCGACTTCCTGAGATAAATAATGTGATTATATTTCATATCCTCGTAGCCTTTGCACAATTCAAATGGTTAACAATGATATTAATTAGAGATGGGCCGATACCGATACCGATACTCGCGATACCACCGATACCAAAGGTATCGGAGTATCGCGATACTTCAATTTTATTGGCCATATTTGGCGATACTTTTGAACCAATAATTTTGAATTTTCCCGCGTTTCACAGTCACTGTTGGCTCCCCATTGGCTTATGTACACTCCCCCAAATAATAAACGGTACTTGGTACAAAACGTATTGGCTGCTGGGCCGGTTCCTTGACAATCAATCCTTGTTATTATCAATGAAATCAGAGCTCACCTAAAAGAGTTAGATAATGCGTTAGCACTGACTTCATGGGATGATGCCATCAAACCTTAATCAGTCAATTCATTTTCTTTCGAGTACCGTTTATTATTTGGGGGAGTGTACAATGAGCATCGACCAATCAGAGCGCCGCTTTGATCAAGGTTTTCTGAAGTTTCAACTTCTTTCAAGATGGCGTCTTGCATTATTTTGTTAGTTACAACTTATTTTTAATGTGATGTGTTCCAAACGGAATAAAAGTGGTGTCTGGAACCAATTTACTATAAAACATGATTTCAAATTGAATTTTGTTGTATGCATTTGTTTTGTTGAGTACAAATTGAAAATGAGTACTTACTTTGGTGTACCTAACCCTGAAATCTGCAAACTGAAGATTGAATTTAGATTTGGTGCACATAATCTATAAAAATTAAGGTAGCAAAAGTATCGGCGATAGTATCGGTATCGTAAATCAATAAGTAGGTATCGGTGAAAATGTGGTATCGACCCATCTCTAATATTAATAGTTTACATCCATTACTTGGTATAGATAACGATCCATTATCTCGGCTAAGAAAGTTGTACAATTGCCCTGCAGGGCATCATACGGCTTTTTTCAGCCTGAGATTGTTTGATTACACATGATTTCAGATTTATTTAATAATTTTAAATATCTTCTATTACAAACTAGGTAGGTATGATCAAAATTAAGATTTGATGTTTTTGGATGATTCATTTTTATTACTAACAAACGAATCAATGCTAGATATTATTAGATAAATAAATATGTTCTACACATCACAAACTGGTGCAAAACAATTTATATTATCAGGTAATCCAACGGAAGTGACGTAGTAAAGTTAGAAACCAGAGCCACAGTAACAAATTGTCTACGTTTGCTAACGATTACCAACAAACGATACAATCGCCCTGCTTTGTCGACCATTGCTTAATTTATTCACTTTAACTTGTGTCGCTCACAGAAAGACAGAACTAGACGATGTACAAATTATTATGATGACAAGTACGACGACTCTTTAACGCTCTTCCTCTAAATATTAGAGAAGCTCCAAACAGGTAAAGTTTTAAACAAACACCACATATTCCTTACACTCTATTAATAAATCCTTGACCGTGGATCTGATATATTTTATAAATTAAATAAGTATTTTCATGAACTCTAATAATGTGTACCTACTTAGAGATGTTGTAGTGTGTGACTACTTCTATTTTGATATGCTAACTACTCTGTTGTTTGCACAAGTAAAGTGTATGATGAACTGTAACATAATAATGAGAACCTACTTGTATTTGTCTTCAACGCCGAGGCTGGGGTCTGTCTGCTGAATGGCCTCCTCAAAGTAACTCTCCAGCGACGGAAGGAAGTCCCGATCCTTGGACTTGCAGGCCTCCAAGTTGCTGGGTTGATTCCACAGTCGCGTCAGTTCGCTGCTACAAACACAACATCATAATCAATTAAGAGCCAATCTCTAACTCTAATAAAAAAGTAAGAGGCCAGCATTTAAGGTAATGTGAAACCCACAGTTCTTCAAAGCGTTTCTTTTTAATTCAGTCTTCACTCTTAGAGAAATGTAAAAGAGGTAATCAGATAAGTGACCCTTCAAGCTTCCTGTTCACAGTAAGGAATAAGGATTTGATTATGATTGAACATCTCAATCGGAAATGTGTGTGAACAGAACTCAATATAACTTGGTCATGAATCAAATCATGATTGAGTTGTTAACGTGTTCGAAATCTGAATCGAGATCAAAGTCAAGGCACACAAAAGAAAACATGCATTTTATAAGAAAAAAACTTACTAATGCTTGCTCATATTTGCACGAGACAAGCTTTCAATCATTTTATTTAATTGAACTGGATCACGATGGAATTCTGATCGAACAGGGTATACTACCAAACACTGAGTAGGTAAACCCGCGGTCAGAAAAATCGACGGTAAACAGCTAAGTTGAGCTCAAATTACCCACAATATTTTTTGAATAAAGGAAATTATTATGAGGTGGCTGGTTGTTCGTATAATCAAACCCCCCAACCCCATATGATCGAAATTTTCATTTACTTCTGGGTTTTTGTGTGGATATCAAATATGTATTGAAAAACGACTTCTAGAATTTTGCAAGCAATTTATGTGACCGCGGGTGTACCCACATTATTAACTCTGTTAACAATCTCGACAAAATGTTGAATACAATTAAAATGTAGGTACAAAACATTAATGCAAGAGACAATAGGATTCCTGCATGGCAACAGCATTCCATCTGACTGTAAATGTACCTCCACTATGAAAGCTACTTACTGTCCCATGAACGTCCTGCCTTGGGCCTCTGCGTCGCGCATGAAGTCGCCTAACCTCTTCTTAGTCCTGCGCGGGCGCAACATTGCCTTGCGCGTCGTCGGCGCCTCGTCCTCCTCGGCCAGGAATGCCGGGGGCTTGAACGACGGACAGCCCTTGTTCTTCCAGTCGTTCCAGTGCTCTTCTCTGGACAATATGTGTCGCACGCTGCGAACAAACTCGGCCGCGTCGGGCGGCGTCTCCGACAGAAGTCTTTAACAGAATGATCAAAATAATCAATTCCTTGGTACTTTACAACATAGGGATTAAGACAGTTTTAGGGTTACATCATAGGAATGAGAAGTTGTTGTAGGTAGTGTAATTCATACCCATAAAAAACACTCTGTGTAAAAAAACAGCCAAGTCTCTTTAACTAAAAAAATATAAGAAATCTAAAAATTCAGAATTGAAAAGTAGTGATATCAAAAAATTGGCCAAGTCAAAACTTTTCAAAAAATACTTTGCGCATCGTGCATATAAATAGTCTAAGTAGGCCTGAAATCAAATATACTCATCTATACATTATAATATATCTATAATGCACTAAAAAAAAAACGATGCGCCAAGTATTTTTTGAAATGTTTTGACTTGGCCAATTTTTTGATATCACTACTTTTCAATTCTGAATTTTTAGATTTCTTATATTTTTTTAGTTAAAGAGACTTGGCTGGTTTTTTACACGGAGTGTTTTTTTATGGGGATATCACTCCTTTTTTCAGTTTATTCATACAACTTGTAACATATGCCTACCTATTGTGCCACCAAAGACTATAATTCCTTTTAAATATAAGCCTTTGTAATTTAGTTGCTAAGAAAAGTTGTGCTTGTTTCTGTATATACTAAAAATAAAATGCTATGAAATAGAGCGAAAGTTTCGTTCCAATCGGTCCAGCCGTTCTCGAGTTATGGCATCACTTCTGGTTTTCAAAATGGCGCCTGACATCACTGCCACCTAAAATTTGTGTCTTAAAATGTTATGTAACATTATAAGCCTTCTGAATGTAGTTATTGTTGGTATAAGAGATGATTTTTAGATTTTGCATGTTTATGACGTCATTTCCGGTTTCGTACTTCGACTATTGATATTTCATAAAGATGACCGTCCGAATCGTTTGGCGCAAGTTTCGTCCCGATCGGTCCATCAGTTTTTGAGATATGACGTAACTTCTGGTTTCAAAATGGCGGAACAAAAAATTTGTAGGGGCAAGGTATCATCAGACGCCAAAAGTGCACATGTGGTAAAAATGTCAGTACGATCGGTTCAGCCGTTTAGGCTGTGGCGGTGATAGCAACGTTTCATGATATCATCTGAATCATCATCATCATCATCAGATAGGTTTTAAAAGGGGTGTAATTTCACTGTTTTCACGGCCCTCTAGCTCGCAAATGGCATAACCTGTTGATCTCAAATTTGGTAAATGTGGTGAAGTCGAAAATTAAGATATTTCGCAACAATGTGAGATTTTTCAATTTTAAGATCCAGTAGGCCGAAAATGTTATGTTGATGCTTACAGTAAAAGTGTTTGGTCTGCTTCTCAGTTTATTAGGCATTTACGGTATGTTGAGTGAGTGTGAGTGTACAGTACGACTTGGCTGGGTGGAGCGACCGCTCCACTAGACTAAAGATGAATTAAACCATATTACAAACAACTAGCAAATATATTTGCCCCTTACCGATGATTATACATATTATTGATTGAAGTTCCACTTTTACCCCATAAGAAAACACAGGGACACATGAAATTATCCCGGAATATTGGGTTTAAATTGCTCCCAAAACCGCAAGAGGAATGGTGATTAATCGAAAATAGTCTCAATTTAAAGAAATACTTTTTAGAATATTACTGCAATTCCAAAATATAAGCTTACCGGCCAAATAAAAAAGAAAAAGTGTATATTGTGAAAAATTTACCATAAATCTGACAATATTGCACTGCAAATATGAATTATTTTGGCATATAAGTGGAACTTTCTATAAGGACATATAATTGGATCTACCGCAAGATATAATGGTGTTATGCTGTTGTATGAAGAGGTCTTGACTCTTGTTCCATCAGTAATTTGTTCGAATTGCAGCAAAATCTAAGAACCATGGCTGAAGCCCTGGGTCCACTCAAGAGAAGCGGAAAATGCTGATGAAAATGAACATTGTTACCTGTATACTGTGTCAGTGGTAGTGTTGATCCACTCTTTCTGTTCCGTCCTCAACTCTTGTCCGTCGGATTTGAACTTGACAGGCGAGGCCAGGTATTGGAAGGTCACCAGGAACTGAACGAGGATGTAGCGACGGAAGTTGGAGTCGCTCAGCTGCAGCTCCAGCAGCTTCTGATTGGTCAGGAACTTGGCGAAGTAGTTCTGAGTGGTCGGAGCCGAGGGGACCGATGCGCTGCCCTGGTCTTCGAGCTTGTAGCTGCTGAATGCCGCCAGAACATGCCCAGTGTGCTGCAATAGGAGAATATTATTCCAGCTTGACTAGCGGCTCTCAACCTTTTTTGCTACATTCCCCGTTCACAATTGTTCAGAATCAGTCTGCCATGTAGGTAGTGCACAAGAAAATCTGCACTAGGAGGCAGTGATTTCGAATTTAAAAAGTTACAGAATACTGCCTAAATACGAAGGTATTTCATGTGTGTAACCTAACAACCGTCAGTTAGAGAGCAGAATAAGTTGTGTTTATACAAATATATTTAACCATTAATGGACTTGTTCACGCAAAACGAATGTAGATGGCGTTGCTGTTCCAAAAACTCAAAGAGCCAATCAAAATGCAGAGAGGAAAAGGAACATTATTAAACCTTAGCGGGATACAGCTCTGCTGGCGCCGCGAGTGAGAGCAAATGACAGTGAACAAGCTATTAGACTGATGTTCAATGAATAAATTATGGGTAATGCTTGCCGTCTAAAAAAGAGAATGAACCAAAAGATATGACGTGGTGAAATAGAGGATGTGATATATATTTTTTGCGAGATGTCATTTGTTTTTGTGTCATCAGGAAAATAAAATTGCTTCTATCTAAATCTTTGAAAAACTAGATTAGCTAGGTAACTTCAGATTTACAATTTTTCCACAAATTTTAATTAAATCTGAAGTCCTGTTATTGTTCCGACTTCATAACTAGCTGCCTGGTAGATTGAATGTAAGATGCTGAATGCATATTATTACCGAGGAGAATGTCCGCCAGTCCACCTTCGTGAAGCATTGGTTGGGATTGCGGAAGAAGTCCTGCAGGGCCCAGAACTTGCAGTACAAGTTGTAATCGATGCTGGATCTGTCAAGACAAAGTGGGGGGGGGGGGGGGGGGGGGGAGTTAGGTACCACAGATAGTCAAAATTAGTCACACAAAACATGAACACACTTTTAGTTGACAGTAAGTTCAATAAAATGTAAGCAATATTACTTCTACATATTATTTCATCACAAAAAATTTCATGTTCTTGATTATTCACTGTCATAGTCTTGCCACAGCCTATGTATCATCAGAGTAGAAAATGTCAGGTTTTGGCTACACAAACCTGCCACAAACTTCAAATCAAACAGACTGTAAGCTGCCACAAGTTACCAAACGTCCAAAACGAATCAAGTGTAGCAATGTGGCAGGTTTTGTCAGGGATAACAAACAAATCTATATAGTTAATTTTTTTCCCAATTTCAGCACTCTAAACCTAACCACTTGATCTGTAGCGATGGGCAAACATAGCATGACCATGACATAATCTTGTAGCACCTGAGAATGTCATATTATTTACAACTCTCTAGAAGTGCAACTTACTTTCCGTTTGCTTCCGTTTCTCCTGCGGTTTCGACAAACTCCTTGAGATCCGCGACTTCCTCCTCTCCTCCGTACTTCGTCGAGTTCTCCAGATTAAACTCGCTGACGATGTTCAACCCGGAACGCTCCGAGAACGGAAAGAACTTGGCCAGGAACAACAGAATCCTGCCACAGAAGAACGTGTTCTGCGAACGCGACAGACGTCGCAGCAAATCATTGCACATTCTCAGCATGTGGTTCTTGCAGGATAAGAAGAAAAGTTCCTCCTTCCAGATGTTTACGCTCTTCTCAACGTATGTGAAGAGCTTCTCACTCTGTTCCAATGTGGATGCGTCGAAGATGTCGCCGAGGAAAGCGACAGGCAGCGTCGGTGTGCAGAGTTCCTTTCTACTCGTCTCGATGGTGAATGTGACGAATGTCTCGAGTTTCTCGACGTCCGCATGGTGCTTCTTTATCAGTTTGTGTAGGAAATCGCGAAGTGATTGATCCAGTATACTTCGTTTGTCCTGCACACTGGTAAACAAAACAAAAATCGTTACATGTTCAGTTAAAGGCAAAGCCTAGAGCACAGAATAGTGATACGCCGATTCTATCCACTAAATTGCTCTTGTGCAGTCACGGAAGACAGCAAAATGTTTGCAAGCACGGACTGGGCTGAGCACAACAGTAATGAATCATGAAAGATTAACTCACCTTACAATATTGGAAGGAATAGATGAATAAGTTTGACACAATGCGTCCAAATCATTTGTGTTGCTGTACGCCTCCTGCATAGCCGCCTGTGAACAGAATCATAGGTTAAGTGCGTCGGGTTCGATGTTCCCAAACAAGATTACAAAAGAAATAAGCGAACAAAAACACTGAAAACTTAAATTAATGGATGCGGAATACTAACACTAAGTTCGCTTCTGTAGTTTTCGTATTCACACGCCATAATTATACGATTTTTGAGATTTTTAAATCATAGAAGCCGAATCAAAACAGAATCAGAAAAGTCCGACCTTGGATTATTATGACGAGAGAGACGTAGGTAGACGTATGGCGTTTTCCATTGGGTTGCTCTCGGATCGAGCTGGATTTTGCCTCTGACGTCATGCTCCGCCCCAGAGCTGCTCTAGAACTGCTCCCAATGGAATACGAAAACGCTTTTTAATGGCGGGTGAGTTGATGTTTCAAATGAGGTTAGATTTACTTTAACATCAATATTCGTGTAATTACATCACTAAATTGTACGGCTGGGCGAATATATTATAAATACAATATTATTAATGAATTGTATTAAGTTATATGACTACTTATCACTGGATTCATTACTTATTCTTGTTAACAACGACGGTCAGTTATTTGAAATTTCTCGTTTTCGCGCCTTGCTCTCGACCGCTCCGTCGAAATATCCGGAGCAAGAGAAGTCGATCCGGGAGCGAGCCGAGAGCGATCTCGATTTCCAATGGAATATGACTACCTGCTCCCGGAGCGAGCTGGAGCAGTACGGAGCACCCAATGGAAAACGCTAGTAGGCTCTCTAGGTAGACGATGCATTGAGACGATGTCTTGGTTTGGTGCTGGCATGAGTGTGCTGTGGTTGGATATTCACACGAAACCTACATTCTTCCTTTTGAAACTCTTTGTTTTGATTTGATTTGTTTGATCATTGTCAAGGTCGAATACTGCCAGTCATCATCGCTAGCGAGTTTTCTGTCAGAATTTCAAAAACTAGAAAATTATGGGTTCCGTTCGAGTAATTAGCAATGACGCTCATTATCAAACTGAAATGTCTGCGTCGGGAACTAAATTAGTTGTTGTAGATTTCACAGCAAGTTGGTAAGTATGGTGAATCTGTTACCTGGTGCTAGGTTAGGTCAGGACAAAGAAAACTTCTTTAACAATATGTTTTGCCTGGTTTAGGTGTGGTCCATGCCAAAGGATTGCTCCAGCTTTCGAGCAGTTTGCACGCAAGTATCAGCGGGCAGTGTTCTTGAAAGTAGACGTGGACAAATGTCAGGAGACGGCCGCCGGTCAAGGCGTATCGTCGATGCCGACGTTCATCCTCTATCGGAACAAGACTAAGGTCGATCGGTGTCAAGGGGCCGACCCGACGCAACTTGAGACCAAGATCAAGCAATACTACGGATCGGATGACGGAGACGATGGAGATGGTGCCGTCGATGGACATATGGATCTGACGACGTTCATCTACAAGCAGCAGTGTGAATGTTTGAACGAGTCCGATGATCATCCGTTTGTGCATTGTCAGACCAGCGGAGGGGGATATCTAGAGTCAGACTGTGACGAACAGGTAACATTCCAACCCAATACCAGTGATTTCACCATAGCCTATTTATTGAGAATCACTTCCTATTTTAATGTATTGCTGTTCGAATTATTATTTATTGGGGGTGGGATAATCTGTGAATTTTAGTAAACGTTTAAACGCTCTCAAAAGTTATGAATATGAAAAGTTACATGACTTGTGTTTTAGCTGATCATGTCCATCACGTTCACGCAGGCTGTGAAGATCCACAGCCTGAAGATCAAAGCGCCGCAGGACAAGGGTCCGAAGACGGTCAAGCTGTTCATCAACCAGCCGCGGACCTTGGACTTCGACATGGCCGACTCTTACACTCCGATACAGGAGGTCTTGTGAGTGCAGACTCTTTCATACCGAACATTCCCAAACATTTACCACGCACTTTCAAACCGCATTGAATCCGCTTTAGCCAAATTGGTTTGAACACGGCCGTTTATCACGAAAGCTCGAGGTTCAAATCGGATTGAAATCAAATTTCCCACCAGTTAGTGAATGGTACTGAAACTGATTCTTACAGTTTTACTTGCAAAGCTTTAATTAGGTGTGTGGTTGTATTAAATGGTTTGGGCTAAAACCAATACTTCCTGGACGCTCCAAATTGATCTCACCAATTTTAGACGATTTTACTGCAAAACAAGTAAAACAAAACAAATGACTATTAAATGACAGCTACCCACAGCCTGCTTGACGACGTTTCTGCGTGGGAACAAATGCACGTGCGTCTTCAATGCGGATCGAACTGTTGATCACGCCATTTCGAATCAGTTTGAAACTTCCAGCTCACTTTTAGAAGTGAATTGAATTGCATGCGAATTGAGTTAAATTCGGTGTAGGTATATCGCAGGTTTAAAGTCAAACCGATTTGGCTAAAGCGGATTCAATGCGTTTTGAAAGTGCGTGGTATACGTGGTAATTCTTTGTTAGGGATATCAAACACTCCTATTAAAAATTAATGATATGAATGAAAAGTGAAAATGACTTACGTGAATACCTATAGATTACCTTTTTAACCTCAAGTTTAATTAATTTTGATCTCTGAGCTTGGAAGATTCCTCTAAGAAAATTGTTTTACTACTTACTATGACCTTTAATCGATAAAAACATGTAAATGCATGACCGTCAAATAAATAGTGTAAACCTACCAAAACAATTATAACATTTAAAGCCATTTAAAGGAGTGAAAATTTTTCCAGAAATGTTATGCCTCCCTATCATCGAGCAGCTGTGAGTAACGAATGTTTGTTTTCAGATTCTCTGCCGAGGACCTCGAGGCCGGGAATCCCGTGAACCTGCGCTACGTCAAGTTCCAGAACGTGCAGAACATCCAGCTGTTTGTCAAGGACAACCAAGGCGGCACCGAGACGACCCAGATCGACCATCTGGCCATCATCGGGTCGCCCATTTCCACTACCAACATGACAGACTTCAAGCGGGTGGCGGGCAAGAAGGGGGAGAGCCATTGAGAGCAACATTGCCACTTGTCGTGCATTGCGGTGCGACATCGTAAACTAAATACAACACTTCTAATGTCTAGGTTACTTTTCCAGGTATTGTGTTTTTATTTAATTATAATTACCTAAATTTGTAAATTAAAACTCTTGTTTAAAGTCTGAACTAACACCGTAGGTACTGAATTTTCCAGTTTCATTATTATTTATTTTATGTCCTCATTTGAATTTTGTGGCAGCTTTGTGGATGTCACATGGGCTTTCAAAATCTAAGACATAAGTTGTCTATGAAGTCTTCAATCTCTATGATGGAATGAATGAAGATGTCCAATGAATTTAATATGTACTAAACTATGAATTAATCCAAATATAATATCCAATCCAAACAAATCTTGGTGTGTACTGTGTATTATTATAGTTTTATACCAAACCAAACCATTCATAATTCTTTCTAGTAAATAATCCTGAACAACTGTCAGGTTGTTGTGTGAATGCTGGGGGCATCTAGAGCTGGATTTAAAATTGTTTAAGGCAACTGTTGGAGAAATCTTGGCGCCCTGAGAAAATAAAGGAGGAATCTGTTTGATATGAATGAGAATTGAATTGCATCGACTTGGTAAGATGGGTTTTATTTGTTTTGTATAAAAGTCGCATACCTAGTACCTACATTAATGTTCAGTGATATAAATTTTAATGACAATAATTTTGGATCATTTATGTAATAAATGTTATGAGTCAACATTATTTTCATGTAATATTTATATTTTTTTCCAATTCAAAAAATAATTAGGGTTGGGCAAACCTCATTTTTTTTTCGAACCGAACCTCGAACCGAACCTTTTTAAAAGGTTCGAAATTTCGAACCTTAAACGAACCGAACCTTTTTTTTCAGAAAATGATATTTTCCAGATATGTAGTAAAGATAAGCACATGAGCACCATTCTCCCCCTCCCCTCGCAAGTCAAGTGGTTAGACACTTGAAAACAGCTGTTTGATGGGGTGTTTGTTTACGCCGATATTATTTCTATTTGTATACAGGGACATTGACATAATACCAAATATAATCGGAACAAAAACTCGAAATATATTGCTTGAAATTTTAATCCATTTCATTTTATTCCAAATGATAATTGAGCAGTTGTTTTTCACTTTACTTCCTCTCTTCAACGCCGCAATTGGAATTTCATTTCGAAAATACTTGCTCAAGTTGAGAGATGGTATTCCTGTGATTGTATACTCTACAAACTAGGAAAACGCTCAGTGTAACGCGTTGATAAGCGAGCACGGGTACGTGCAAATTCTCGAACCGGAAATGCGTACACAACGCACAGAAAACATATACATCCATATGGAATTGATTATGATATCAACTTAAAAGTGTATGCTTTTCATCGAAACTTTAAAATAGCATCTAAGCACCTGGTTCATAAAGCAAATCAGAATCAATTTTCAATTGGCACTGGAAAACATTCATTTCGATACTTCATTACTGACAGATATTAAAAATGTAAATAACTTCATACGTTCTTAACTGATTGGGATGAAATTTTGTAAAATAAGAGACAATATTGGTCTTAATGATCATGCAAAATATGAGTTTGATCAGAATTATCGAAGACCGTTTTCATTTTTCAGCCTATCAGGAGATATTTATTTAAATTTTAACCAATGAATCTGAGTAACGCGTTGATGAGCGAGCACGGATACGCGCAACACCTCGAACCGAAATTCTGTCTATCGAAAATGTCATTAAAAGCCAATAATTCTAAAATTTCGCCACAGATTTGTATAGAAATCTCAAAACATTCCTAAAATATTGGTCCAAATAACCATGCAAAGCTTTAAGTTGATCAATTGAACCTTTATGATTGAACTGTTCCGTGTTAATTTTCAAAAATCACAGGATCTCCTTCAAAAAATATACCTGAGACCACTCATATGATATAAGTGTGTCTACACAATATCAGATCGACTGTTGAACGGTCATTATCAGTTTCATTTGCGTTTGAAAGTTTCTGCTCTAACTACCTTGCCTTGAACTGAAGAGTCGAAGTCGCCGTGAATTTGACAGCCAACACGCTAATAGTCCGTAAAATGTCAATAA
The DNA here is from genome assembly GCA_934045905.1 of Leuctra nigra. Classification (NCBI taxonomy): domain Eukaryota; kingdom Metazoa; phylum Arthropoda; class Insecta; order Plecoptera; family Leuctridae; genus Leuctra; species Leuctra nigra. The sequence continues at coordinate 25,371,731 of OW203768.1, read as the reverse complement.
CGTTTGGATTTAAACACAGATTAGTATGAAAATTGTCAAAAATGCAGATAATGTTGGACCCAACCATCATGCGAAGTTATAAGTTGATCGTTCAATCGGTTATAGTTTAAATTTCTAAAAACACAGGAAAGATGGTTTTAAATTTTAACCAATGGGAGGATTTGGCTGAAACTTTGTTTGATTGGGTACAATGTTGGGGGTAATGACTTGTCAAAATTTCAATTTGATCAAAACAACCAATCGAAAGTTAATTTTTTTTAAATTTGAACCAATCAATGGATTTCAAAAAAATTAGGGTCTGCAACAATCAGAAATGTTACGTACATGTGTGCAAAATTTCAGCTCGATCGAAGAAAAACTCTGACCTGTATATCGTCAGTAACAGAAAAAAAAACAAACAAACAAAAAAAAAACAGAGGTCCGTGCCAAAAGAGCCAAATGGAGACGCTCGCTTCGCTCGCTCAATAAATTGCACTTTTACGCGAAAATAGTTCAATATTCTTCAAAAATTATCTCGCCAATCGTCATACTGTTTTTGATTTTGCATTGGGTTACAATGAAGTTTGGAAAGTTCAAATATACACCATTATTTTTTATCTTTTGCGTGATAATCTTCCCTTCATTAGATCGCGAATGGTTTTGAAATGACCACTATTATTTATTCAATAACCATAAACATACAATATCATCAAAATAAAATAAAATATGTTGTCAAGTCAAGTTATTTGTCATCTGATTACTGCGAGAAAGCTGTGAGTTCACAGACCTTTCAACAGAGACAAACAAAAGAATCCTCCCTTCAGCAAGGGTCAGGTACCTGGCTGGCCAGCAGCTGTAGGACCCAAAAGTACACTCTGTTCCAAAAGTACAGCACAGTTTATATCGCAACAATCATTATTTCATTTTTATACTTCGAAAATTTTACTCAACAAGGAAATTACTTTGACTTCTAAACTGAAATCAATGCTACTTTTCTACTTGGGACCAAATAGCACTTCGAATTACGTCTTATTAAAAATTCGGTTCAAGATTTATTTTAACATGGAACACCCTATAGTGTGGCAGGATTTGAGTTTACTTTCATTTATGATGGATTTCGGCTTACAGGGGTTGGATTTACCCAGGTTTTACCATTTTACTGCACCACTAAAGACAAGAGGCCAACATTAGACAAATAAGAGACAAGATATTGGTCGCATTGTTTGAATGAAAAAAGGCGGGAGGTTCGAAAAAGGTTCGAAAACGAACCTTAGAGGTTTGTTTTTCGAACCTAGCTAGCCGGTTCGGTTCGGTTCGAAAACGAACCGGTTCGCCCAACCCTAAAAATAATAATATAAAAAGACAGAAAATATATAAAAAAACATTTGAAAATTTTCATGGAACTGAAAATGTTTCAATCTTGCAACACTATATTTGTTTACCTGTGGTGACTACATATTCTCGTCACCTTCTTCTTCGCCCGCTGTTGGAATTCCTCTGCAGTTTGCCGCTACTCCGCTGCTCTAACGTCTTCTGCAGATGCACTAAAGTGTCCACACTCTTCTTCCGACTCTTCACGTCCAATCTCTTCACTGCTCTCTCCCCCGGCTTATCATCCTTCATTTCATCGCTGAACAGTTCCTTTACGTCAACCATCCTTGCACTTGACTTCGGCGGTAAATAGAAGACATTACGACCTTGCGTATTCGTTCTCGGCGCTTCCAGCAATGCCACCAGACCCCACGCCTCTTTCCCGTCGGTACGTACGTCCATCTTGGATTCCATATTCCACGCCGCATTGCGTAGTTCCATCTTAAGTCGCTCGGTTTCTTCTGAGCTCACGTTCTTGCTGACGTTGAGGCCTCGTTCTAACGGATTGGCGAGGTATAAAGCGCAGTGGTCTGGTTTTATGATCGGGACAGGGTCGGCCAAGGAGAGGCCGCGGGTGCCGAAGTCGAATGCGGAGTAGAACTCGAAGAAGCGGAAGAGAAGTGATTCGAGGGTTTGGTTGGGTGTTGAAGTTGGCGTGAGTTTTGTGATGTCGCGGAGGAAAGTGCAGTTGGCACCTTCGGACGTCAGGAATTGATCCTCGGGGCCTGCAGAAGATGAAGAATGAGATAAGATAGAGTATTCATATGGACTGCAACGCAAAATCGTGAATTTATTAGTAACAAGGGCAAAATAAATTGACATAACCAAGTATGTAGGTATTACTAAAAACAAAACAGTACTTTTTAGTACGATTAAATTATAATTAAATGTTTAACCGCAGTTACCCAATTCATAAACGTGTAAACGACCCAGCCCTACTTGATGGTCATATGATAGTTTAAACATGTTACATACCTACTTTATTTGTGTATAATGATTAATGAATTAATGATTAATGTCCTGTATTGTAAATGTATGTGGCTATAAATAGCTTTCTTTCTTGTAATTATTCACATCTTAGTTCACGATAAAATTAATAATAAAATACGACAATTCTTTTGAACTTTCTACGTAAACTTCATTTATAAATTATACAACACAGTGGAACCTCTTTAGTACGTTTTTCAAGGAACTCAAGAAAAAAAAAAACTAAAGAAACAATTTAACATGTGTTCGTATGGGGAATGGACCTTTAAAAAAAACGTACTAAGGAGAAAAACGTATTAAGGAGAAACGTACTAAAGAGGTTCCACATAATATGTTCACAGAACTTCCTCAGGTTGACGTTTTTTTGAAAAATTAAATGGTAGGAAACAAATTAGAAATTGACTAGGTACCTAACCCAGGTACCTATGGCATTGTTGAAACATTCTAAAAATTCACCCTATATATCAAATAAAATTAAATCAACAAACAACTGTCAAACAACAAGTCAAGTCAAGATGGCTGACAGTGGCAGCAGCTTAGTCAAAGCTATCCAAGAAAACAACTGACCTGCCAGTGCTACGAGAGTGTTTAGAGACGGCAACATCTGCTCGTGTTGAAGGAATATCAACACCATGAGCGAGAGGGTGAAGTTGGTGACCCAGCGGCCCGGGGTCACGTTGGTCAGCCCCGCTTCCTTGGCCCAGCACCGCACGGTAAACACAAGCGGCCGCACTCGCTCGTCTACCGCTCCTGAAGCACGACATTAAATGTTTACATTTTAGGACCGTATAGGAATAATAGGTACACTTGGTCAAAGTAAAGACGGTATTTGAAAGAAACGCATAGGCTGAGAAACATTTGATGGCATAATCCGATAATGTTTATGCTAACTGTTGGGCGAACCGAACCTCGAACCGAACCTTTTCAAAAGGAACGAACCGAACCTTTTTTTCAGAAAATGATGTTTTCCAGATAATGTAGTAAAGATAAGCGCTTGAGCACCATTCTCCCCCTCCCCTCGCAAGTCAAGTGGCTAGACACTTGAAACGGCTGTTTGATGGGGTGTTTGTTTACGCAGAATACAGATATTATTTCTATTTGTATACAGAGACATTGACATAATACCAAATACATATGTATAGGTAATCGGAACAAAAACGCGAAATATCCTGCTCGAAATTTTAATAAATTTCATTTTATTCCGAATGATAATTGAGCAGTTGTTTTTCACTTTACTTCCTCTCTTCAATGCCGCAATTGGAATTTTATTTCGAAAATACTTGCCCAAGTTGAGAGATGGTATTCCTGCGATTGTATACTCGACAAATAATGAACATACAATATCATCAAAATCAAATCAAATATGATGTCAAGTCATTTGCCATCTGATTACTTCTTACAGAAATTGCGAGTTCACAGACCTTTCAACAGAGACAAGACAAACAAAACAATCCTCCCTTACGCACGCAAGGGTCAGGTACCTGCTGGTAAGGACTGCTGCTGGACCCAAAAGTACACTATGTTCCAAAAGTATAACACAGTTTAGATCGCAACAATCATTATTTCATTTTTATACTTCGAAAATTTTACTCAACAAGGAAATTACTTCGACTTCTAAACTGAAATCAATGCTACTTTTCTACTTGGGACCAAATTGCACTTCGAATTACGTCTTATGAAAAATTCGGTTCAAGATTTATTTTAACATGGAACACCCTGAAGTGTGACAGGATTTGAGTTTACTTTGATTTATGATGATTTCGGCTTACGGGGGTTCGATTTACCCAGGTTTTACCATTTTACTGCACCACTAAAGACAAGAGGCCAACATTAGACGAATAGTGACAAGATATTGCGGGAGGTTCGAAAAAGGTTCGAAAACGAACCTTAGAGGTTCGTATTTCAAACCTAGCTAGCCGGTTCGGTTCGAAAACGAACCGATTCGCCCAACCGAAAAAAATACTTAACCGATTTAGCTTAAAATGTGTAAAATATGAGATGAAGTTGCTCTTGTTGGTAATGTATAAATATTATGCAAAATTTTAACGTAAACAAAACATTTTTGCTAAAATTTGAACCAAGTTGAGAAAACCTATGTTTTGAAATCATTTTGATAAATCTATTGATTAACCCTTTCCCGGGCAAATTATTTGAGCTTATGGAAACCAGTGACAACAGCGAATTAGTAAATTAGATAACATTTAAAGCATGTTGACACTTTTTTTTTTTTTTAATTTTAAAATTTGGTGGGATAAATACTTCCTACCGCCCATATAAGAAGAAAATGCGTTGTAAAAAAATTTTTGTGTGATTTTTTTTTTGAATATGACATTTTTTAATCGAGATTTTGATTTTGTTAGAACTGCATACTTAAATACATAATTTAGGGTTAAAAGAAAAGAAAATATCCATGATTATCTAAAACATAACCTATCATTTTCGAATAAGAGAGACTATAGGTTGGGCAGTGGGAAGACTACTTCCCGTTTGTAAATGATTTCGTAATAAAAAAAAATCCAGCAGTCAAATGTTCATCAAATATTTATCTAATATTACTTACATGATACCTTACATCAAACATTTACACTTTAGGTTATCAATCCAAATTTACATATAGATATTGAGATATAAATCGTTTTTTTGACAAAATTTGGCGTACCGTGTGTCATCCGCTATTTGCCACGGCTTTCTTGATGGTCTAGAGATCAATTTTTCCGACCAAACATTTTTTTTGAAGTTGTGTAATATGCACATAGATAGCGCCACATCAAAGACCCGGGAAATATATCACCCGTCGCCCATACAACGCATAGAAGTTACTGTGAAAACCGTTTCCCACCGCCTGGGAAAGGGTTAAGGTAGCACAACTGATATCTCATATCTTCCAAATAAGCCTATTTTTGGCAGAGGTATCAATAATCCCTATTTACACGATATTGTGAAATATGAAGAACTTCTCGTGTCTAGATTTTGAGATATTGTAGTTATAAATTCCTATTTTTAACATGTAGTCTTATGGGGGCCATTAAAATCATGACGATTTCCATGCTATTTTTGAGTTTTTAATTTTACTGAGGTTCAACGTTTTTTCAAAAAACTGATTTCTAGATAGATAGTTGGACATTCTATTAGGAAAAAAATTGAAAACAATACCAACGTGTGCTATTTTAAAAGTTATCAACCAAAAACTAAATGATTTCCCTATACCTCTTGTGTTACAGTTTTGTTCATTCTCGGAAAGCAATAAATTGAAACCTCGCTATACGACAGGGGTTGCAAGTTAAATTACATTTTATGATTCATTTATACTTAAATATAGTTGAAATGTAGGAAAACGTTTTCTGAACTTGTAATTTCAAGATTTTATTTTTTTTGTATATGTATAATGAAGGTACTACCTTAACCCTCCAAGTGCCAACGTCGATTTTTTCGACACTTGAAACTGTATTTCTAGTGCCAACGTCGATTTTTTCGACACTTCGTAAAATTGGGGCCCTAAATTTTATTTAAGGGCGCACAGTGTATTTTATTGGTGGATTTGTTTACTTGATCAATAGTGGATCAATTGTTGAGCTGGATCAGTCGGTAAAATTACTTTAGAAGGCCGTGAAACATGATTCATAAAGAGCCTATTATTACCATGTGTGCAATTGCGCATGCGCAACTACTAAAATCGACGTATCTTTTATTCTATTGCATATAATTGTTTGATTATTTTTTTGGTATTTCTCAGCATTGTAAATTACATTTATTTTGATAAAAACGATCATGGTCATTAGTGATTATTTTGTGCAAATAATTTGGCAAAATACCTTTTTATTTGTAATTAAATTTTATACGATTAATTATATTTTTAATCAATTGATATTTCGAAAAAAACTAAAATGTCATGCACTCATATGATTCTTTGGAGTCTTCTGAAACTTTTAAAACCAATCCCAATATTGTTGATCAATTATTTCATCTTCAAATTAATTTTCCCAATTATGTCCACATTTCTGCTAAATAGGGCTGGCACTATACACTTTTTAGCCTTGGCACTTGTAGGGTTAATAAACAGTGGAACATAAAGAAAATGTACATCTTCCTTGTGATGGTCACCCCTGTTTGGAATCCGTTAGAAGTGCTTAAATGAAAATTGCACACCCCGTCTCAAAATATCAAAATGTACAATAAAATTACTTGAATTTATCATGTGCAAGAACAATATCTGCTTTCTAAACCACATTTGCATCACATCTCATATCATTACATTTCAAAGAGAGTGTAAAATTTACACTTTTCTCCGACATGACGATGATCTTTAATTCATTGCTCCAAAACAAAAAATGGTCCCATTTAGGAAACAACATAATATATTTTCGAAATTTGTAAAAAATGCCTTTGGGGGGGGGGGGGGGGGGGCATTTAAAGTCGAAATTTGGTTTGGTCACCCCCAATTTGAAGCAAACATTAAAATTTTAATTCATATTTTAAAAAACATACTTTTATGTACATTTATTAAAAAAGTGTGCATACGTATCTTATTTAGTTCCAAAGTTACAAGCAGTTATGTATAAGGGTTTCTTAAAAAGTGAGATTTTCGAGGGGGTGAAAGAAAAAATACGTATAGGTAGGTACGTTTATTTTGAATACAATTTCACTAAGGATATTCTTATGGATATGGATACTATGGATATTCTTGGTCGTTCTGGCATGGAATTACTCTATCCTAATGTCTATACAATATTAATATTCCCTTCTAAAGGTTGAACCGATCGAGGGATTTCAGTACCTACTCGGAAGTATTCGGCTTGTCCCACTTCGTGACGTCATGGAGTAGGACAGTTTCTATCTAAATCAAATGCCAGCGCATACAGACTATCAAGCAGTTGCCGGCTGTGTCCTACTCCATGACGTCACGAAGTGGGAAAAGCCGAATACTTCCGAGTACTGAAATCCCTCGATCGGCTCAACCTTTAGAAAGCAATATTGTATAGACGTTGACTCTATCCTATCTTCTGGAAGACTGTAAATGTTATGACGGCAATGTTGGTATAGTAGTAGGAAGGTAGGTACAAAACTGGCCAAACGAGTAGATGCTTCTTTTTCAGTACCTATTTTATAATTAACAAAATATTAATTAATAATGAACTGAAACCAACGACTGGTGTATTGGATACCTCGGTTCTTGTCAGATCACCGAGGTTAAGCAACATTGAGTGCGGTCAGCGGTTGGATGGGTGACCATTCAACTCTGGCTTGCCAGTTGCTGCCGTTGGGCCAGAGAGACTGGGGTGGTTGGGGGTTAGTGTAACGACACCCCTCCACCTGTTATCAGTCTCTCGACGGGCGTTACACCGTCCTTGGGATGGGGCGTTAAACAGCAGCAGAGCGCAGGGAACTAACTGCTTACTCGCATGAAATCCCTAGTTACGAATCAACCAACTTCACCTCCTGTATAATGGCGCATCGTCTAAAGAGTAGAGTTGTTGAGGCGGCAGTAGGACTGCAAGTCCTGTAACGCCATTAAAAAAAAAAATAACTGAAAATAAGTTCTATGCAGCAGCAATACAAGAAAAGTACCATTTATTAAATAAATGAGGATAATGAAGATCTATAGCAATGAGCAGAATATTCAGAGTAAATCACCACATTTTGACAACAATGTGTCACGCATCATTATTCAACAAGTGTTAGGTTTAAATCACAATTACTACTGAGTACCCATTATTGTATAAGATCATTGTTGTTGCTGCCATGATTACCAACAATGTGTTTGAGTTACATTCATTTCAGATTCAAGAAAACTAATTTCAGTAGACAATAATTTTGTAACTCTAACAACTTCTAAAGTGTCGGTTTAATTGATGAATAAGTTCAGAATAACAGAGTTTAAGTACCGTATTAACTCGTGTATAAGACGCACTCGTGTATAAGACGCACCCTTGTTTTGAGAAGTCTATTTTAAGAAAACACTTAGCATGCGTGTATAAGACGCAGTAAATGATGAAAAAACAGTGTGTGTTTGTAAACATGATATCCATCTAAATGTTGGTTTTCCAGCTAACTGAGCTATTTGAATGAAAATCACTGCCAACTTGTAAACAAACAGCAATTTCCTGCTTCTGAGAAAGGGGGGGGGGGGGGGAGACTCTTCTTCCCAGCAGCTGTTGTTTGCTCTAACAAGCACGCACCTGCCTTTCCTCTGCATTCCAAAACAAACCCAACCCCCCTCCACCCCTTCTATTTTGATCGCCATTCAACAGTGTTTTGTCTATTTTATGCCTGTCAGAGCAATGTTTTTCAGATGGCAACATATATTTTGTCTCCTGATCTAAATGTAAGGGAAAACATTTTATTGCACAAATGTAATATGTTAATAATGTTGTGTCTACACAGTGTGAGTAGGCCAGACAGAGTGAGAGGGAAAGGCAGAGATAGACAACATGTGGCAGTCTACCACAGCTCTGTTTACAAACATCCACCTTGGATTTACTGGGAAAAAAACTTGGTATGCGTGTATAAGACGCAGGGCTGTTTTCAGAATCAAAATATTGACATATAATTGCGTCTTATACACGAGTTAATACGGTATTACTATAATAACTGATATAATTTTTCAGAAGACAAAACAGCAAGGAATCAAATAACTTTAATCTCTTATATTTCTGACAAAGCAGGAGCAGACAAGAAGTTAACGAAGTTCCTCGTCTAGAACTACAGTGAAGAGTTGACAAACACATTCATTGAAGACGATGCTATGAAGACCCACGACATGAACAGACACAACTGTCCTTCAACATCGCTTTAGTCATCGAAGCCATTACAATTACTCATTACATGTAGACTTTAACAAGTACAGCTCACAACCGTCAAGTTATTGTGTTAATTGTATGTACTACTAGGAACTGCTCAAGGATATAAAATTATTATTTTCTTTGTTTCTAGTATTGCCCAGCGCTTATGACATACCAGATTTGTCAGGACTGTTCAATAACTGTGTTTCTTAACAGATTGTTTTCTTTTCTTGCAGTGTCAGTTAGTCAAACGTTTACGTATGCCCTCGTTACGACCATACAAGATATCTTTCCCACACTCTCAATGAAGAGCCACGCGCCAAGGATTAAGCCGAGAAACATTTCTGTGAGAGCGTGAACATTTTATTTAATACCTAGCTTCTTAACTTATGTAACATCATCGATACGCTCTAATAATACCGTCGGCAAAAAAGCATCAATACCAATAGCCAACAAACGAAGTATGTTTCTAAATGCCATATTCATTGGGAAGTAGCAGGTTGTCAGTAGATACGGCGAGGGGCATTTAGTATAACTGGCCAGTTTGGGTACACACCAGAGTTAGAATACGTCAGGAGCATGGCCATAACCACATAACAACTGTAATTGACACTACTTTCTAGGAACAACACCAGTACTAAACGTCAAACAAATAAAACCTAGGCACAATAATTCGATGGTCCTTCTTCCCCCGGCATCAGGTGCTAACTGATGAAATGGCGGCTGGAAACTACTATACTTTCACAGGGTGTTTCTCCATGGCTTTGTTACACAAACACACGCGGCTGAATGCTTGCAGTTCTGCGTTCTTTTGTCCGCACGATGATCTTGAAGTAACAACTATGACTTGGATAGCTCTCAGTCTCTTCAGAGTAGTTCATTCTGCTCTGGAGATAAATATCGATAATATTGATACCATAATTGATATTATTTATACGAAAATATTGAGAAACTATTGTAAGTGGTTCATAACAAAAGGTCACCAGTGCATGATTGAATGCGGCTGTTTAGTGTCGTGATGCCGTATGTGCTTTATGTGACATTGTCATGGACATTGTTTGAGGTACAAGAGAGGTCTTGTTGTCCCTCTGGCCGCCCGGTTACGGCTTCAACGATCATGCTACAGGCTCGTTCAATGATCCAGCGGAGTCACTAAATAGTTCTGTCAATGTTTCATACTGTTGGCAACCTGAGCTCGGAGGGCCATTCCCGGTGAAGGGCTGGGGGGAGGGGGAATTGTCATATGGAATGGCGCGACGTTGAAGGGGTTCAAAACAGTTCTTTTGTCCAACGTCAAGGTATACCTTTCTACTTTTTAGGAAAGAAAAACTACAGTGAATTTCATAGAACTGGCCAGTTCAATAGAGATACATAATCTTACTTATAGTTACCCAGTTCTGTCTGTCTGTGTGTGTGTGTGTGTGTGTGTGTGTGTGTGTGTGTATGTCAGGAACGGTTGCGCGCTTCGATTTGACATTGGTATTTATTGAAAACTATAACTAAGATGGTGGCGTTACATTGCCAAACATGTCTAAAATTACGTCTTCTGCTTTTTGTGAATAAAGAAATAACCAAAACTTACCTAAGACGCACACTTTATGCTTTTGTATTTGTAACAAATCTACTCTAATGTATAATTACTGTCAAATCAATTACTTTACATAGAAAACGTCATGCCGACAACTTCGTTCAAACTGACATATTCAAATTTTCTTCTCTCTGAGTTATACATGGGCCGTGAACCTGAATAGTGAATACCAACAAACCAAAGCCGATTGAATTGAACATTTGTAATATATTTTATTTTGTTAAATATGTACTTTTCCATCGTTTCTTATTAGTGGTGTCATGTTACTGAAGGAATGTGCCTATTGATACTGTTTTTAGCATCAATGTTTAGTTTTTACAATATACCTATCATGTGAAGCCGAATATAGCACCGTGAAGAATGTGCTCTCATTGGTTGACAGCTGTCACGTGACCGTACATACCTCTCTGCTATTCGGTCATAATAAAAAAAGCAGATGGGGTAAACTTGATAGTTTGTCCGTGTTTTAGAAGTAGAAGGTCGGAAGTCTATTTCAATTATTCTTGAGTTGAGCTAATAAACCAGGTTTTCCGACTTCATCAAACCATAATTTTGTAAAGGGGACATGAGTCATTAGAATATAATATAACATAATAGAATAGAATATAATCATATTAACAGTTTAGGAATAAACTGAACTTTAGTAATAAGATATTAAGAAAATACACATGTGGATTTTCCAGTGGCTGAAATAGTCAGCTGTTGTAGCATCAAGTTTCAGTTCAGTGAAATGATCAGATTCTAATCTATTAAAATGAACATTTATAATGAAGAATTTCAGCTACAGTTCTAATGGGTGATCGGTAATTATTTGATTGAATGCGTTGGGGTAATGTAAGAGAATATTTCAATACAGCTGTACTTATTGACATCAGTCAAATAGTAATTGGAGGAGCTTGATTATATCATTCCAAAAGGGTGCAACGGAAAATTGAGAAAATGTAGTTCCACCCTTCTACCTCGGAGAGACAGATATAATGAAACCCAACCCCCACACACTAAGTTATCCTTCTTTCTGGGATAGCAAACCTCTATGTATCATGAATCGACACAATGCAAAAAGGCTGGCGTTTTTTTTAATTTGTTTTACTTTGTAAACTCATTTGAAATGGCTTTTCCATAATAGTTATGGTTAAATTACTTTCCTTCGTAACTCATTTTCGTATTCTGTTGGGCATTTTAGTCATGCTAACGACGTTATGTGTGTAGTGTATTATAACTATAAAGTTATCAACAACGCACACTCTGCTGCCAAATATCTCAACTCATGCTAATTTACGCATACCCCACTGGTGCGCATTGGTCATGTTTTACATGACGGGTCCCTCTAGTTATATAATATTTACCTAACTTTTTAAATAAAATAATAGATATCTTTCTACCTAATAACAAATATAACACGTCTTTAGATTGATTTACAACAAATGTTAAATCCTTTCCGGGCAAGCTGATGTTTTGTTTTGAGTTCAAGGGACAATTCCGATGTCAGGAGCACGACAGAATACGAAACAATATCCTTGCGTTTGTGCCGTCTTCGAATAAGCAACGCAAGGCGTCGCGATGGCCTTGAGTGAACCACCCAACTTGGGCAGCTTGCATTTCTTCAGTTCTGATAACGAGGGTTTTGTGAAGTTGTCCAGCTATGGTTCGGTAAGTTCAAATCCCTTGCTAGAAATAGTTTGACATAAAAGCTGGGCAATACTACTTTTAAAACTACAAACTATGTTTAAAGTTGATGAGCTGTACTTTATTGAATAATTAATGCCCGATTGCTTTTGTACTGTACTTGTGACCTTGTTCAATAAATAATTGTAATTCCATATTCACAATGTTTCATCATTATTAAGTGCAGTGGCTTTCAGTAGTTGTTGACCAGTTTCTTACATCAACACAGTGACCTGGAAAACTACTTCTGAGAGCCACTGTACCTAGAAGCACAAGGCTCAAAATCCATTTCTACGTTTCTTTGATCGATGAACAAGTTTGAAAGACTGCTAAGGTGGGATTCTATAACTCCATTGCGACCGCTTAGCAATTTCTTCCATAAGGATTAACATTGAAATAATTGCTAAGCGGTCGCAATGGAGTTATAGAATCCCACCTCTGGTCATGTTCCGTAACAATCGAGGCTTTTTGGAGGTAACCTGCGAAATAAAAACGCGCACCCCGACTGGGAATCGAACCCAGATCCTTCGGGTTTCCGGCCCTATGCTTTAACCATTAAGCTATCGGGACGCATTCTTAATCAGCAGGTTGGGTTGCCATACAACTCTTGCGAGTCCGAGTATCTGACCTATACACGAAGACTGAAGCACTTCGACTTCATTTGACAACGTGAATACATCTCTCTCGAATGGCTATGCGCGCGCACCCGCGCAGTCGGGGTGCGCGTTTTTATTTCGCAGGTTACCTCCAAAACACCATCCCTAAGTGAGAGATTCACTAAATTTTCCATCATTATCAAACAATCGAGGCTTGTTGTCATCATTGATATGAGAGGTCACCTACAGTCTACTAGAGTGAGACAAGGAGATCACTTGAACTCACTTCTGAATCTGATGATGCGATCTAACATTCAGTCAATCAGATTTATTGAGCGATCATTTTTAGTTACGCCAAATGTACCTAACTATATTTTTTTTTGCATATATTGAATGTCCTCACCCATGAGGTAGAGCAGCTCGCTCATATGCACCGCACACATGTTGGTCATTGAGAGATCGCACTCGACTTGCATCAGCTCCTGCTTGTACTTGATGATGGGGACTCTGGCTTGAAGGATCCTGCGTATGTGACTGCATCCCGGCAGAAACAGCTGGCAGATGTCGCCGATGCACTCCATGTGGCGCTGCACTTGCGTCCGCCCGTTAGACATTGCGGTCTTGGCGTGGAACACCAGGCGGCTTGAGTCACTCTGAAATAACAACAGAAGCTATCTTTACACGTTTAAACGTTTCAAAAGTTAACTTTAAATATTGAAAACCTCTCAAAAGTTACATTTCTGCATTCAAACACTCTCAAAAGTTATGTTTACGCATTGAAATCCCTTCAAAAGTTATGTTTACGCATTTAAACCCCCTCAAAAGTTACGTTTACGCATTCAAACCATCGTTACGTTACGAAAATAAACTAGCATTTTGGCAGGAAAAACACATCGAGTCAATTGAAGCCCTGATGACGTAGACAGAAATGTTATTAACTTACCTATTTGTACCAGAGGCATCATGATTCAACATTTGTTTTAACTGCCTTTAGATGTCAGAGGCCGTACTAATGCATTTGAAAATGTAGGTACTAGTTTTATTCAGACTTTGAATACAGATTTTTTGATGACTAGGATCACAAAACAATAATTCTTGTTGTCTATATCCTTGACATTTATACTTTCAATATTTCATGTTTTTAATGAAATATAATACACATGCATTGGTTTCCAGATATCTATTGTGGTGTGCATGGGCGTCCGCAGGATTTCTTCCAGGTGGGGGCAAGGCAAGGAAAACAATATTGTAAGGGTTAAGGGGGGGGGGGGGGTGAGAGGCGCGGTCCCCACCCTGCCCCGCAGGGCGGCTTTTGGTTTTGGGACACACTGAAATCAATTTTGAGACGTTATGAGGTGTATTTTTTTTTGGATATATTCAATATTTTTTAAATTTGGCACAAAAGGGTTGTGGGAGACATGCAAGCCTGCCCCGCAGGTAATTTTTTGTTTTTTTACACTTCGAAATCAATTTTCTTTAGTTTTTTGGTTACAAAATGAAACTATACTTAAAACACCAGGAAGCGGATCCACAAAGAGAGATTCTACAGAATCCCAGAGATTTTGATTGAGATTTTGTTTAAAGTCTGGGTTAATTAAACAAAATCTCAATCATAATCTCTGGGATTCTGTAGAATCTCTCTTTGTGGATCCGCTTCCAGAAAAGTTTTGTTTTCCCGACATCCAGGGGGGGGGAGGGGGCTAGCGCCCCCCCTTGCCCTTCTCTGTGGATGCCCATGGTGGTGTGTAATCCATTGTTGACACACGCCACTAGGTACGTGTAAATCAAACAGTAAGTGAAATTTTCTTAGAAACCAGAGCCACTCAGATACTTTATGGAATCGTCTATTCATTCTCCAACTAGAGTTTTGTAATCCGCAGTGCAGCGACCTTGTTGTCATCTTGATCCAGCTGCAGCACGAGGTCAAGGTCGCAGCCGGTGCGTCCGAATCCGTTGACCGAGGATCCGAAGGGAAGTGCCTTGCTACGCGGGAACAATCCGCCCACCGCCAGCTCTATCTGGCGCGCGGTGAGGAAGCGAAGACGGACTCCCAACTCACTCAGCCGAGTGGACTCGTGGAGCAGCGACAACTGAGCCGAGAACTACACAAAACAGTTTATTAGGGATGATTCGCATTTTTCACAATTCCGATACCGATTCTTTGAAGCGATTGTTGCGATTCTGATTCTGCAGGAATTTATATAGTATAGAATGACAATAAATTGTCATTTTAGTTTTACACTCAATTTTCATGCCTATGAATAATTTATTTCTTGCCAGAATAAAACAAACAACAATTATTTAACTGACTAACAAAAGCTATTTTACTGTACAAAATTACTTCAAATTTGATAAGAATCGGAATCGCTAGATATGGGAATCAATGAATCCCAATTCTTACGATTCCCTGGAATCGGTATAGGTATAGGAATCGACCCATACCTAGATAGACAGTTTTTAACTAAATAGGTACCTACTTAATCATTGGCATCGGCTCTGTTGGAATTGGCTAGGTACTGCTTTAACGGCAGCCCTGAATGTTTTATGTTTGAGAAGTTTGTAAATTTTAAGAAAATTAAAGTCACAACAACTGATGAAGCATCAAAGTAAAATACATTCCAAGTTATTGGCAGAGGCAGTCAAAAGGAACATTCCTGCCACAGCTGAGGCATAGCCTTTAAGTGAAAATCAATCAAATTTTAAATATTGAAACGTACAAGAAAAACTATTTCATAAAAGCCGAGACTATAATAATTGACATCGATACTATGATATTCGTAACTGCTATATCCGCAGCACTGAATGCTTTCGTCCATACTGAAGGCCACAATTTTGGTAGGACTTTATAAAGACAGATTATTAGGTAGGTAGGTACTTCTGTTTGTGATTAGATCATGTATGCACATTTAATATACTTACGAGTCGTATACAACTAGATCAAAAGAATATTGGTGTAGCACTTTTGTCAGGTTTCCCTGCAATCTGGTGAAATGTAAGACAAACTCAGAACAGCACGTGAAGATTTTGACGTACGTAAGAACGAGGCTTTGTCAGCATACATCGATGACAGACTTGCGAATCCCAAACAAAGAAGCGTTGTCACTGGCCTAATGTGTCTGTTTTGCAACAAAAGAACTTACTGATTCCGCACTCTGAAGTCTTTCCCTGAGCTCTGATTGGCTGGGAGCCGTGTTGCCGAACTGCTCCACCAATGAGCTGTGTCCCGCCGCCTGATTGGTCAGTTTCTTCTTGTCGCCGGCACGGAACCAAAGCAGCGGAGATCTGACGGGGATGATCTGCGTCGTGTTGGTATGACTGCATGAGTCCAACAGGTGTCTAACATCCTCGGCCTTCTCGAACTCTACCAGGATGAAGTGCTGCCAACACAACATCCTTCATCATCATCATCATCATTCAGCAGCATCGATAAACAACAATACCTACCTAGGCTAGTAAAATAAACATCAAGCAAAACTCTGTACAGAGGTCAGAACATTACTACAAGAAAACTCTGCAACACCAAGCAACAAACTGCACACTTAACTAACCAAAGACTCTGGGAGAGCATAGTGACGTAGTTCTTGAACTTCACCAAACTGTCTGCAATACGCCTGCAACTCGTTACAAGACTGTTCGGAATGCACCTGCACTAAAACACTTCGTTGCGCTTCGTTTCGCCGACTAGCAATCATCTTACTGAAGGGGATAAATTCTGAGTTTGCATATTTGTTGCTTACGTTCTTCTCTTTTTGTTCTGTAATTAAAAACAAAGGTAAGTGTTAAGGCACGACTACGAGAGGGATCACATTGAAATTCGATATTATTTGTGGTTATGTGCGTCCAGTATCCAGCTTTTTTAGATCCAACTAACCTGAGTTAGAAACGTTGCTTTGGCTTGTAGATTTGCACATATAAGGAACTAGATAAGAATTATATTTAAATGTATACAAATTTAAGCATTGTAACGTATTTACAGAATACTTGTAGTTTGAAATATGAAAAATAACACCAGGAAAACGATACAGCAGCGCCATGTTTTGCGTGCGTATAGCGTATTTTCGTACCCATAGAACAGTCAGCGTGGTTTTGGCAACCTTGCTTTCTTTTATCGTTGGTTGCCAGATCTACCTTGCGCCATTGTTATTTGTTTTCGTACACATTGATCGATTTACTGATAAATTTCTAATTTTCCTTCTAAGTAATGTCTGTTACGCAATAAACACATCTCAACATTGCCACAAGTCTAAACTCTTCACTTCTGATGTCTGTCATTGTATCAAATTCCATTCAACTTCAAGGTAAGCAGGCCAGCACAGTGGCCTAGTTTCCATTCCTTGTTTGGCACTTTGATTTGTCAATAATTGTAATCTCTGCAAATATGTAAATTATACCTACAAAAAACATTTGTGCACCTACCTACTGCTATGTACTTTCTACTAACTACCTATTTATAAACACCATCTGCAGGTAGAGTGCAGAAGTGGGGGTTTGTTAGCACAAGCATGAAGTCACTGATAATGTCATTTTCATCTTATTCGAAGCTCAAAAAAGTTTATTTGTACCTATGTCATCCTTAGGTATTATGACTTCATAAAGAGGATCAGTCACAAAAGAAATTAACTGACTGTCAAATGATATTTAGTAGCATTCTCCAAAAGCTTGCCTAATTAATGACCCAGAATTAATTAAATTTGAATAGTTTTTTCTTGGTTTGCTGTGGACTGCGAACGGAAAACCGTTGAACGTGTGATTGTTTGCAGGGAATGTCCTACACTGAATTGGAACACGGATATCAAGGTCTACGCAGTGCTCGACGAGCATTCTATTCCACGAGGGACAAGGACGTAAGATCCGTTAGAATTAACAGGGTGAGCATCAAGACCAAACCTTACCACTTGACTTTTCTTTACCACTTTCATTTATTTTATTTTCATTAACGGTGGTTTAGTGTGTAGCTAAAGAGTAAATTAGTTTTCTACCTAGTTACTTGGGTGTTTCAGACCTACTTTACACACTTCTGGCACTTTCTTTGCTTGAGTGTAACTGCATAGAGTTTGGAATTATATTATTTGAGCACTCCCTGACCCTAAGATCTTGTTTGGGAACATTTAGTGTATGAAGCAGTGATTGTCTTGATGTGCCGATGCAAGTTGATTATTTCTGTCTTCTCTTCTTCTTGCTGTGGTATAATTGACATGAGACGCTTACAAACTTAGTAATGAGACATCCTTGCTTCACTCTGTGCAATTTCATGTTTACAGAAAATTTGAGACTAAAAATGTAGGTAATTTATTGTTACTGAACATTATCAACAATTAAAGGAGTATCCCAATTAAAGGGAATAAAAGGATTATCATCTTATTTAGCAGTTGATGACATTAATTTTCAACTTAACACAAACTTTATTTGAAATTTTACAATGTTACCTACATAAAAATCTGCTAATAATCTTATGGACGGAATTGAGTATAATCTGAGCAATTACGTTGATAATTCTGGAAATTCTTTTGAGCAAAAGGCTGGGGAGTGGGCTGTGGGCAAGCATTACTTAAATAAAACAGTTTATAAAGTTTAAAGGTACCTAATGGTGAATTTTTAATATTTAAAGACAATCAAATTCTTTTAGAGTAAAACATACAAACATTTTCTTCACTTTTGGTTCTGTTACCTTGCTAGTCAAGACAACTATTAGTGAGTCGTAAAGCGTGAAATAAAATGCCAGACGTGGCGCTATGATGTTGAGTGTCGAAGCAAGGTGTCTTCTGTTCTATTGGTCTATTATCTCTCAACTGCTCTAGCTTTGCTCCGCGCAGTGATGGGAGAATGCCAGCGAATTCCCGAACTCTACGTTTATGACGAGGACGACTTGGACGCTTTCTATTCCGACTACATGGTACATAGTTCGCTTGACGTTACGCTGTTAACCCTTCGCTTGACGTTACGTTATGCCGTTAACCCTTCGCTTAATGTTAAGCCGTTAAACTTAGCGCTTGACGTTACCCTGTTTAACCCTTCTTAGTTGTCGCTATAACTCAACTCAATTAAGCTCAAGAGACCTGCGTAAGGTTACAGGAAATGCACGGTTCTTCAAAGTGATTTTTGAATTTTGTGTTCACAGTAACAGAATTTGTAAAAAATAATGTAGGTATTACCTAGGTAGCGACCTTTTCAAGGTTTATAATGCCACACACTGGAGCCTACCCCTACACTATCACTAACACTTTGGCCTCAAAGTATTACCTAGATACCTACGAGGCTACGATATTTATCAAACATTACATTAGGTATAATCAAATATCACTTTGCGTTCGTACCAGCCAGAGGTTATAAAGTACTCCAGGGTGTGGCATTATGTAGTCTAGGTATTAATCTTGAAAGAGTCTCTATTATCTGATTTTTTAAAATTTTGTTAACAGTGTAGATTAAATTCAAAATAACACAATGGCAAAAGAATGTGACAATTCTTGAGATTCCCATTTTGAAACCGTTTTACGTTTGCAAATTGTTTAAAACTTGAAAAAGATGACAACAATTGCTTCTTCTTTAACTTTTTACGTTTTAAACGGTAAAAACGTACCTACCTAGATGGTTTCACGTGAATCTCAAGAATTGGCCCCCAGTTCTTTACCTAAGGCCAATTACCTACCTTACGAAAGCCTCTTAACTGACTAACAATGAGGTTGTTGTTCTGGTTGGTTTTCATCGACTAACTTGCTTCGCTACTTTCTCTCTCGCTTGGGTTTCTCTTCTCGCGGGTTCCTTCAGTCTTCTTGCTCTGGACCAACACGACAAACGTCATTCGCTTCACACACACATCGAGTGATTTAGGACCACACTCTAGCCTGACTCGACTTTATTCCCAATTCACTATTGCGAAATAATCATTGAATACAAAGTCCCTTTAAACACCCATTCTTGATTGCTGGTACTAAAATATACCAAACACAAACCACTTATGTAGACACTCTTAGTTTGACTTCTTATATAGCCTAAAAATATGTTTAATTTGATAATAACACCCTTCAGTTCAAAAATTAATAATAAATAATATGATGATAATAAGTGAGTAGGTAATCAGTAAAGTCAGTTAGGAGAGGTAGATATTATGGCACTCAAATAGGTAGATAAATGTTGTTTATTTAATTTTATATTTGCCCTTCAATTTATTTGATTTGATTAATTTCATTTGATAATTAAACTCTAGTTTTTTGCTTCCACACACATGGGATAGTTTGATATCGTATTTTATTTATCCCAAAAATAGGTTCATTTGATCAAATGCCAATAATAATAATAATAATAATAATAATATAATAATAAGAACACTCAGAAATGTTGTTAATTTAATTTTATATTTGCTATTCAATTCATTTGATTTGATTAATTTGATTTTAACTCTTAGAAATTTTCTTTGCATACGGGATAATAATAACACTTGACACAATGTTGGCCCCAGCTTGGTGATCGCGCGACCGATGGGCGACTGTAAGCGCCGCGAGCGCGACCCGATGGAGTCGTGGCAATGGTGGAAGGACTGGTGGCGCCTGGCGCGATGGCGCAACAAGGAACCTGCGCGCTGCTTCTGCGATGATTGTTTGAGTAAAAACGTAGGTCACATACAGACGGGCGACGTGACGGCTTGCATGTCCTGCATCGCATGGCTTTGTATTCGCTTCCACAATCTGCCTTCCCTTGTTATCACGTAGATTAGATAATGACAGTGGTTGTTAATGTTATGCAGACTCTGCTAATTGGTAGCTCATGAATAAAACGCTACGTAATGATAACTTCATTGTATTAGTGCCATTAGACAAGTACTATTTGAAGGTAAACATGTATGGTCTAAAATTAGTCTGAATGATGATAATAACAAAGCTCTTTGGAATTAGTTAAAAACACTTTGAACGTAATTTTGACCTTGAAGTTTTGTAACTTAAGTTGTTCATAGTTTGTAGCCGTTTTTATTAATATGTTGACAAGATACTTACTTGAACTGAAATGTAAATGTCACTGAAGTTTAAATTAGGTAGGTACTTAGTGAAAACCTGAGGGTGTTAACTGCTCGTAAACATCTGTATGCACATTGATTTAAAGATAATTCAAGCACTGATACTAATTGGTAGGTAGTAGGTACATTTTTATTGTTAAAATATGGGGTTGGAATTTGAGGAGTAACATTCTCAGTCAATTGATTTCAAATAATAGTCAATTGTAGGGCTTTTCAAGTCTAAAAAATTCTCGACGAGGTCAAGATTAAACTCCTTCTAGATCTCCATCAAATGTTCAAATTCTGATCTCAAATTGACTGAGCCATCGAGATTTCAAATGTTTTGTCAATTTTGCAGGACCTAACTTTCTTATTAGGTTTGTTCGTCGGGGTGTGCTAACCTGCTCGGAGCAGGCGGAAGTACGTCACTGAATATGTTAGGTGCAAGGATTTCGAATCAAAACTCGACGGATAGGTATAAGTAAACTGTTCCGTGACGACTTCCGGTGTAACTGTAATCTGAGCAGGTTAGAACACCCCGACCATCAGACCTAAAGTGACCCGCAGTCGATCTGTGGATTGGGATTTTCTTGAAAAACAGGTATTTTACGAACCCCTTAGCGAGCTCAACCCAAGAGAAGGCTCGGCATGAACAATGGGGCATGGTGCGCACGCAGGTAAAGTAGGGGACGGGAAAGTAAAATGACCCTTTTCCAATCCACAGATCGACTGCGGATGACTTTAGTGTCTCCTTGTAGCACTTCCATCAATGATTTTTTTATTTTTTTTATATAATGAAGATAGTCCAAAGGACTTGAAACAAATGTAATTTGTGTGTGTAGTTCTGGAAAATTTACATTGTTTTTTTTTACAACAAAAATCTTTACAGAAATGGTGAGATCTCGCTCTATCTCGTAGGACATTTTTTAAGTAATCTCGCTCGAAATGGAAAATTTCAATCTTGCACAGCCGTATTCAATTGATTAAAAATAAGAGCAACAGAGTGGTTAAGGATCTGTTTATGTACCTACTTGATTGTGTATAAGTGGAGGGCATTGAAGACCCCGGATGAATGGTTGACAGAGCGATGGTCGGAGGAGGGAAGTTGCGTTGCATCTGCTCTGAACGTCACACGAGCCACGCCATCTTCCTCCGCTGCATTCGAACCTATCACAGATCCCTCCTCTCACATCCCTTGCAGGTACGTCATTCAAGGTCACACTCAAGAGGCCTGCTTTTGAGATAACAAGACAAGTGTAGTTCTTCCAAGTTTCTTTTTTAGTTTTGTCTTCAACTAACAGAATTTAAAAAAATCAGATACCTAAGCGACCATTTCAAGCTTAATTTACTAGATAATGCCACACACTGGAATACATTATGACCTCAATACGACCTCAAAGTGTTTTACCATTAGCTAGGTACCTAATTTCAAATAACACTTCTTTTAGGCATATTTAAACAGAGTTCGTAATGTACTCCATTGTATGTGGCATTATTTAGTGGAGCAAGTTTGAAATGTGCGTTATTTTTATTTTATTTTTTTATTTCCTGTTTATGTGGCAAAAAAGCTAAGAAAATATCTTTGAAGAACCTTGCTCGTCTTGTTAACTTACTCAGTTTAACTTAACGAGCTGTTTTAATCAAGGTTTTCATACTTAATCTCCAGCACCAAACAGATTGAACAATTAATTTGAAATGCTCTAAATGTCACCTTACATAGTGTAAATTTTATTCAATGTTTCAGTATCAAAATACCTAATAACTGCTGTGATGGCAAGTTGACCATCTATTGAGTATTTTCCTCGGTACTTTATCAATTTCCAGACGCATTTTCAGTCAAATATTTGACAAAGCAAAATCATGAAAAACAATCCCGACTGTCAACCTTACCTGGGTTTCAATCCTGTAGTCGAACTTCCTCACTGATGTGTTGGCTTGGTTTCCCTCAGTCAAGAGACAATGATGGGATAGTTCCCAATTGCCGCCTCCTTCCCACCATTCTTCATCATCATCATCATCATCATCATCACAATCATTCATACACCACCATTAGTTGCAGAACAATGCAATGTTATGATAAACACCACTAAAAGAAGCCCAGTTTTTGAAAGCCCATTTTAAAAGAGTGTTTAAAAAGTAATATTAATATTTGTTTTGCCCCTCAAATTGTTTACGTTCTGACAAAATTACCATGGTTCATAAAGTTTTTTTTTGAAATAGTATTTAACTTCTTTTGGCCAGCTGTAAATATTTCAGTATTTCATTGAATGCATCATCTCACATACCTGATACTGTTACTAAATCTTTATTTAATTGTGTAAACTTCACCGAGGAATATTATCAAAATTGAATTGGAAGAAATCCCTTGGAACAAATGAAGATGGTATCTAGGATGTTATTTACCCTTTCTTTGGGACTTTTAATCCTGTTTTATTGATATTTTTCTATTAAATCTACCATTTTATTTCAAATGTCAGTATTTTGATTAAGATGTAGCCTACCGGTAGGTACATCTTAAATGAAAAATAAAAAGGATGGACCCCGAGAAAGTGTAATATATCTGTAGTCGTGACAGTTTAATTACTTTTTTTTTTGTCTGGGGCTTAACGTCGCACTGTTCTGCAGCAAGGCAAATGGCGACGGATGAATTATGATGATGATTGGGAGATGGTATAGAGTGGTTAGGAAGCGGTCATGGACTATTAGTCCCAGCATTTGCCTGACGACTGAGGGAATACCACGAAAAAAACCACAGTCAGGAAAGACAGCCACGGGAATCGAACCCGAACCTCCGGAATACAAGTTCAGAGCATTACCACTCAGCCATACGTGTTCCGTCAAATGTATTGTAAATTTTATTATTATTGTTTTATTATTGTAAATCAAATGTATTGATGTTACTGCCAGTTTATGTGTAAGTGTATTTTCTGAGGTATGTTTTCTTCCAAATGATCTATGTTAAATGTTTTCTTCACTCAATGAACACCGATTCATGTAATGATCTGTATTGTTTAATCTAGAGTTGCACAGCCGCATGTGCTTGTGATATGTCGGACAAAAGCATGGGTTTGTAGAGCCGCATGACACTCATTTGGTTACTAATTTTATGATTTCACTTAGGATTGCAGTACAAGGTGAGTCAAATGATTCAATATTACATTAGATTGATTGTGGCCAACCCAATGTTATTCAACTTCGGCATTGAAGTAACTTAAGTAGAAGTGTTATTTGGTAACAGTATGAAGTGAATTGTTTTCTTCTAAATAAAATTTTCATTGTAGCGTAATTCCATAATTATCAAATTAAGGGGGTTCCAGAGTTACGGCATAGGAATGAGAATTTGCTGTAATTCACACCAAAGATTAATGAAACCATATTACATACAACTAGCAAAAAATATTTGCCCCTTACGGTATGAAATAATTAGATATTCTTGATTGAAGATCATATTTTCCCCCATAAGATAACACAGGGAGACATGAAATCGTCCCGGAAAATTGGTCTTAAATTGCTCCTAAAACCGCAAGAGGAATGACAAAATATTGAAAATAGTCTCAAATTAAAGATAATAATTTTGAGAATAAGACTGCCGTTTAAAAATATAGGGTCACGGGCCAAATAAGAAAGAAATGTGTACAATGTGTGAAATTTACCATAAATCTGGCAACATTGCACTACAAATATGAATTATTTTGGGATAGTTTAATTGGAACTTCAATTAAAAACATCTAATTGGAGCACACGGTAAGATATAATTGTTTTATGCTGTTGTTTGAGGTATTATTTCATCAGAGATTTGTATGAATTACGGCGATTTCTAAGCACCATGGCTGGAGCAGTGGGACCACGGCAGAGAGATATATATAGATATACACTTACACTATAGCAAAGGTATTCTCACTCCACCAATGAACGTGAAGCCTTTTCGACATGAGAAATAATTGGGGTACCCGGCATCGTTAGCGCATATATCAGCACTAGTGGTAAAAATATGAACTAACTGCTAAATTTACCCATTGAGCCGTCGTTGCATTTATATGCTATGCACGATCTTCTTTTGTTTTATATCAGCAATTTACAATTAAACTATAAAACTATTAAATATCGTCAAATAACAGCTATCCTGCGTGCCAGCAGTCACATCAAGTGTAAACTATGAATTAGCGGTTGAGCCATCGTCAGGGATTGGTCCTCAAGTAGTTTACTCTTCACGCTATAGACGTCGCTTAAATCACCGGGGCCACCCAGATTTCCCCAATCACAGGGTCTGAAAAGGCTTCACTGCGGTCAATGTTATCGGTATAGGAGTGAGACAACCGTCTCTACTAGTAAGAATGTAGTAATGATGTCCATGAATCTTGGTGGGACCACTTTAACCAAAATAGTTAAATAGAATTCTTCGTATAAATTTTGATCAATGATTTGCTTAAATCTGGCCCTTTGGCCTCTAAACTTAAAAGTACCTACCTGAAAGAAATGTGTGCTGCTTTGAATCAAAGATTTTTTTTTTTGTCTGGGGCTTAACGTCGCACTGTTCTGCAGCGAGGCTAATTGCGACGGATGAATGATTATGATGATGATTGGGATGATGATGAAGAGTAGGATGGAAGGTGGGGAGGAGGCAGTCGTGGCCTATTAGTAGGGTACCTTCCCAGCATGTGCCTCTCGACTGAGGGAATACCACGAAAAAACCCCAGTCAAGAAGGACGGTCGCGGGAATCGAACCCGGGCCTCCGGAATACAAGTTCAGAGCATTACCACTCACCCAACCTGTTCCGTGTTTCTATTATGAACGCAGACTATAACGTCGTGCTATAACGTTGTGAGATGAACAGTAGGATATAGTGTCGTGCTTTAACATGTATTATGAACGCAGGGGGACTTATCGGATGCCGGGGGGGAAGATGGCGTGGAGGAAGGCAAGCAAGTGGTGGTGGGCGTTTGTGCCATGGCTAAGAAGTCTCAATCCAAGCCCATGAGCGAGATATTAACACGCCTCCAGGAGTTCGAGTATCTCAAGATGGTGGTATTTCCAGAGGAGGTCATTCTGAAGGTCAGTGCACATCCTTATTTACTCGAATAAGCTGCACACTTATACCGGGTGGCGCAAAACAAAATCCCCCTGTTGGGGAGGTCACTATATCAAAACTATTGAAGATAGGATTCTGAATTTTTTACACATTTTAGAAAGCATACGAAAATGTAATATGTGTAAGTTATTTTCTGCCTTGTCTGTTGAATAGGGAAAAAGTTAGAAACTATTGAAGCTACAGTTGAAAAAGCAGAATAAACCAGATAATTGACTTGTTTGAAGATTTGATTTGGAGTTACTTCTTGGGAATTAGGTGAATTTATGTTGTTTGATCCCCAATTTTCCTTACTGGACTATGTGCAAACGTAGTTTACCTTGTTATGCAGATTTCTGAATCTTTGATACCTACTAAAATTAGTGACCACGAATCTTTTATTTTTGTTTTCAGTGAGCTGTTAAAGTTCTGAAAGTTTTTCAACATCTTAATTAGGTAATTCAAAATCAAAGGTCTGTAACTTTCTTCTAATTAAAGCAAAATTTTCTGAAATTTGCACACATTACATAATTGTGTTTTATAATTTGTGATAGTTTCAGCTTTATCTTTTATTAGTTTTTTTGGAGTGACCTCTCAAACAGGGGGTTGTTTTGCACTTCCCTCATCCGTTCATCACAGTTTGTGTAGTCTTTGTAGTCATAAAAAATATGTATGTAAAAAAGAAGGTAAATTCTCATAATTTTCTGAAAAGCCATCAGAGAAGAGTTCTCCTACTTCTAACGTAGAATTAATTAATGAAAATCTTGCTATATCATCAGTGAAATAAGCTTTTATTCTGTTTTCGACAGAAACCGGTGGAGGAATGGCCGATCTGTGACTGTCTCATCTCGTTCCACTCCAAGGGGTTTCCTTTGGAGAAGGCCATCAAGTACGCGACGTTGCGCAACCCGTACGTGATCAACAATCTGCACATGCAGTATGACATCCAGGTTAGTTCACATTGACATCACGTAGCTTCTGCTTTAGTCCAGTCGCATTCAAGTCCTCATTGAAAACATGGAGGGTTGAACTGTATTGAAAAATTGGAAAATTTTACTTTAGAAACTTGAACACTTGGAATGTTACTTAACAGAAAAGTGTTCTTGTTTTTGGACATTACCTTGGTACTTACACCTTTTTTTATTTACATTACCTGTTTAATTATGTTTTTCTATAATGCTAAGTTCATCATCTAACAATTTGAGAAAGTTAATTTCATTTCTATTTACTAAAAAGTGTAATTTACAGCAGAAAATTGTGAACAGTGTGACGAAAAACTTTTCGGTTGACGGTTTCTATTTGAGAATGCGGTATCCCGATTGAACTGACAAACTAATCATTTCTTGCCATTTCTGCTGGAAATTACACAAAACATTACAAGAAAATAGGTACCTTGATTGTTGTTTTATGTTTATCGATCTAAAACATTACCATACCAGTACTAGTAATAAGAATAGTTGTATGTCTCGAACGTTTCTAAATTAATACATATCTATTAATATGTATTAATATGTATCGGCTAGCCGATTGAGAAATTTATAGCCTTAGTATGTCTGGTTAGGCAGTGAATGTAATTATGTAATGTAATTTATGAATTGTCTTACCCCCTGACCCAAATAATATTTGGAACCAGGGTTTGGAAATAAAAAAAAAATCTATTAATTAGTTAATTTCAACAATTTCGAAGTGTAGCTGAGTGTTTAGTTTAGCAAAAAAGTGCAGAAAACAACTGCATTAGGTCTCTAATTTTGTCAGAATAATCTAGTGGAGCGGTCGCTCCACCCAGCCAAGTCGTACTGTACACTCACAGTCACTCAACATACCGTAAATGCCTAATAAACTGAGGAGCAGACCAAACACTTTTACTGTAAGCAACAACATAGCATTTTCCGCCTACTGGATCTCAAAATTGAAAAATTTCACATTGTTGCGAAATATCTTAATTTCGAGCTATGGCCCACCCCACCCCATATACCAAATTTGGGAACAACAGGTTATGCTATTTGCGAGCTAGAGGGCCGTGAAAACAGGGAAATTACACCCCTTTTAAAAGGTATCTGATGATTCAGATTCAGATATCAGGAAACACTGTTGACAGCGCCACAGCCTAAACGGCTTAACCTATCGATCTGAAATTTTTACCACATGTGCACTTTTGGCGTCTGAGGTGCCTTTTTATAAAACCAACCGGAAGCCGCCATTTTGAAACCGGAAATGACGTCATATCTCGAAAACGGCTAGACCGATTGGAATTAAACTAGCGCCAAATGATTCAGACGGTCGTCTTTGTGGAATATCAACAGTAGAAATATAATTGTACCATTACTGAAACCGGAAATGACGTCATAAAAATGAAAAATATACTGAATCACCTCTTCATGCAATGAAAAAACATATTCAGAAGGCAATGATACATATAACATTTATAGAAACAAATTCTAGGTGGCAGTAATTTCAGCCGCCATTTTGAAAACCAGAAGTGATGCCATATCTCGAAAACGGCTGGACCGATTAGACCGATGCTTTCGCAATTCTTCATGGAATATCACATTATGCTTATATTTAGCACCAAACACAATTTTAAATTTTTCTTAGTAACCAATTCGGAAATGGAATTTTTTTCAAAGGAATTAGCCATTGTTGCTCCGATATGTGTTACAAGTTGTGTAATAAAACTAAAAAAAAATTGATATCCCCATAAAAAACACTCCGTGTAAAAATACCAGCCAAGTCTCTAAAACTATAAAAAAATATAAGAAATCCAAAAATTCAGCACTGAAAAGTAGTGATATCAAAAAATGGGCAAAGTCAAAACTTGATTTTAAAAACAAAATACACTTGGCACATCGTTTTTAAGGCATTATAGTTATATTATATATATTTAGGTAGGTACATTTGATTTTTGGCACCACTTCTATATTTTATATACACGATGCGCCAAGTATATTTTGTTTTTAAAATTAAGTTTTGACTTGGCCCATTTTTTGATATCACTACTTTTCAGTGCTGAATTTTTAGATTTCTTATATTTTTTTATAGTTGAAGAGACTTGGCTGGTATTTTTACACGGAGTGTTTTTTATGGGGATAGTGTATTCCCAGCAATACGTTCAGGGACAAGGGTGAATTGAAGTTATTACTGTTTTATAATGACCTTTCAATGATGAATTCCTATGTTAAAAGTATACCTAACTAAATTATATAAAAAAATAAGTGTAAAAGTGACAAAACTAAGTGTAAATCCAAGAAAAAAGCAGAACTTTTTCAATAAAATTAACGTCTCTAGTTATCTCTTTAGTGACTCCAAATTAATGCCGATTAGGTAGAATGTTGTGCTGTATATTTGCTTGTCAGTCTCGGAGTGAGCTAAACGCTGTTGCTTGTTTGCAATGGGTTTAATCAGCAGAATTCGCGTGAATCCTCATGCCTTCAGGACCGTCGGAAAGTCTACTCCATCTTGAAGAGCGAGGGCATCGAGATCCCTCGATACGCCGTCCTCGATCGCGACTCGCTCGACCCTAACGGTGAGTCAAACATATATACTACATTCAGTGGCTTTCAACATTGTTTAGTACGTAGTAACTAGTAAGAGATCTTGATTAGTGTTACGAGTTATTATGATATTATAAATATATGTAATTCTACTGATTCTACAGTGTTCACACAACAGACTTTCAGAAGAGCTTGTTTTGTTGATGAATGTTGTTATACTTCATACTTTGACTGTAGCGTCTGCAAAATCAGTTAGATTTTACAGTAAAATCAGGCACATTCAATTCTTGTTAAGATTGATTGGAAATAATTGAACATCGATACATCATTAGTCATTACTCTCTCTCTGACATACGATTACATACAATTATTTTTACAAAGTACCTAACTTGATTATATACATTTTTAATGTCCTCTTGTGGTGTCCAGAAACGACTAATGTCACTTGATATTGTATATCATTTGTTGCCGACTTGATTTCTTCTAAATATTATGCAACACTGTAAGATATGATTACATACTATTGATATAAATTTATCTGACTATGCATTTTTCAGATATTAAAAAAAAATCTTCAAAAAGTATGCAGTGAATGATTGACTTGTGTTCTAGAACCGTGCGTGGTGGATCACGAACTAGTGGAATCCGAGGACCACGTGGAAGTGAACGGAACCGTCTTCAACAAACCCTTTGTGGAGAAACCCGTCTCGGCCGAGGACCACAACATTTACATCTATTATCCAACCAGTGCCGGCGGAGGCAGTCAGAGACTGTTCAGGAAGGTATCAGAGTGTTTAAATAGTTCATTCTACTCTAACATGATTGTCTAACTTTGAGTAATGATAACATTTGATTTGTTGTTTGACTTGGATAAGAAGGACAGTTTTGAGTGAGAAGGAGTTTCTTGACATAGGTAATTTAACAATCTTAATAATTGTTTTGCTGAAATATTCCACTGCCACATTAGGGTGGGACGAACTTTATCTCCATCATAAGTCAACGTAATTGAAGCAGTGACTTTAAATAAAAATTAGACAAATGTGTTTTGCATTGTTGATATATTATGTATAGAACTGTGAGATTGTATTTAGAACTTGACATTATTTAAATCATTTCATTCAGTACGAAATAAGCAGGTATTGTGTTGGTTTATCTGAGAGATGATTGCGTTGTGTTTAGATCGGAAGTCGCAGCAGTGTCTACTCGCCTGAATCCCGTGTTCGGAAGACCGGATCTTTCATCTACGAGGACTTCATGCCCACCGACGGCACCGACGTCAAGGTAAATACCATTCTATTACCTCGTCAATACTCAAGTCTTGCTGACAGTTCCAACCAGGGTTGGGTCATTACGCGTAGAATATTAATTTTCTACATACACGTAGAGTAACACGTAGAATATGTAGAAATTATTGTAGAATATTTTTTTGAAGTGCCAGTGGATTGACAGCGGTAAAATTTGGAAATGCTAGCAAAGACCGAAATATATTATTTTACCTTATTAGTTGCCCTATTTTCAACCTCGCTTTAGAGCGGTCGAATTCAAATCTTTTCTGTTTATTCTACTCATATCTTGCATAAGACGGTCACAACCTTAATTTAGGCAAATTAGAGCGCAATCCCACCTCTTAATAAATAAGCCCATTCATAGCACTCTTCCTCTACAATGCTACAATAGGGAACACTCGATGATTTGAATATGTATTGCAGGAATAGTAATTAATTAGCAAGATTGTAAAAAAAATAATTAAATTAAAACATTTCAAAATAATTTCTAATTGAAGAGACATAACCATGTAGAATGGAACGTAAATTTGTCCGTAAAAGTTGTGTGCATATTCTTCATGTTTGGATAATTGAATCTAGATTACAGCATCCAGTATTACAGCTAGCAACTACCAAAGTCTCAATGAGATGATTGAGTATCACTTTGCGTTTTTATGTTAATATTAAATTTAGAAGAAAGAAATTGTAGTTGGTCTCTCTTGTATCAACAATTTGGTAGAGTTGTTATGTACTAGGTACTACTCATAGTAAAATAAAATGCTGCTATATTGAAAACAAATCAAAAAATGATCATTATAATCCAAATCAATATGTTTTTCTTAAAAATAATATTTTACGTGTAGAATATGTCATCTACATCAATATTCTACATTACATATTCTACGGTAGAATATACGCGTAGAATACCCATTTTCTACGCGGAATATTCTACTGACCCAACCAGGGCCGGCGCGAGGGGCGGGCGAGGCGGGCGACCGCCCGGGGCGCCAGGTCAAGGGGGGCGCTAGCGCCTCCCTGGACTTGGCATATGTACTAAATTTTTCATATATCACGGTCAAAATATAAGAAAATATCACGAAAACAAAAATGCTTATAAAAGTTAAAATTTCTTTAATAAAGGTCAAGGGGGGCGCTTACGACCCCTTAGACTTGTCATTTTCAAAATTTATAAAATTGCACGTTCAAAATATAAGACAATATCATGAAAACAAATGCTTATAGGTACTTCCAAAATATATAATTTATTTAATGAAGGTCCAGGGGGGCGCTAAATATCACGAAAACAAGTTCATACTTTCAGACAAAATTAAAATTCTTTGGACAGGAGTTGAAGGGGTCATGGGGCACCATGGATGGGGAAAGAGGAATGTAGATGGAGAGAAGATGTTAGAAATGTGTGGAAGAAGCGGACTGCAAGTGGGAAACAGTATGTTTCAGAAGGAAAAAAGAAAGAAGATTACACGATATGGACACGGCGAAGAGGCGACCGAGTCCGTTATAGATTTCATATGTGTGGGGAATGAGTTACGGAGATTCTTGGAGGATGTTGAGGTTATCCCTTCAGTGGCTCTAGATAGCGACCATAGACTTCTAGTGGGAAAGTTTAACTTCAAAAAAGATAGACCAACCAAGAAGAGAAGCAAAAAGAATGGCAGAATAAGAGTGTGGAAGCTGCAACACGGTACAGTACAACAAGAGTTTAGAGAGAAGATAGCTAGTAAAGAGAGAAGAGGAGAGGTTGGACTGGTGGAAGTGGAATGGCAAGCATTTAAGAAGGTATTTGTTGACTGTGCAGAGGAAGTCTGTGGGCGATCAAGTGGGAAAAGCAAGAAGAAGGAAACACCATGGTGGAATGAAATAGTCCGAGAAGCAGTGCATCAGAAGAGAACCGCCTGGCAGACGTACGAGGCCGATAGATCTACCCTCAACAAGGCCGAATACCGAAGGTGGAAAATACGAGTAAGAGAGACAGTAGAAGAAGAAAAGAAGAAGTCCATGGAAGAACTTGCTGGTAAACTAGAAACGGATTTTGAAGGCAATAAAAAGATGCTTTATGGCATAATAAAGGAAAAGAGGACAAGAAAAGTTGGACAGGCATGCATGGTGGATGCTTGCGGAGGATTGATCAATGACCCAGTAGAAGTACAGGCACTGTGGAAAGAGTACTTCAAGGAACTACTGAATGTTGATGGAGTGGCACTACCAGAAAGTAGTAGAATACTACAGAGTGAGAACGAGGAAGAGGAGGAGTGTGCTTTGAGAGAGGGAGAAGTGGAGAAAGCGCTAAACGAGATGAAGAATGGTCGATCACCCGGAATAGATGAGATAACAGTGGAGATGGTAAGAGCTGCTGGGGAAATTGGAAAAAGATGGTTGTTTCGAGTAATGAGTGCGGCATGGAAACAGATGACCATACCGGACGATTGGAGAAAGGGAGTGATTGTACCGATCTACAAAAAGGGTGACAGGAAGAAGTGCAGCAACTACAGGGGAATTACTTTGATGTGTCAGTGTGCCAAAGTATTTGAAAAAGTGGTGGAATTTAGACTGAAAGAAGTAGTAGAGGAAAAGCTCAGGGAGGAACAATATGGGTTCAGGCCAGGTAGATCAACCATTGATCCAATATTCACTATCCGACAAGTCATGGAGAGAAAGTGGGAGAGTGGAGAAAAACTGTACATGGTTTTTCTAGACTTGGAAAAGGCCTACGATCGCCTACCAAGGAAGAAAGTATGGGAATGTCTGAAGCGGAAGGGGGTGGGATTGGGTCTGATTGAGAGAATCAAGAGCACATATGAGAAGAACGAGAGCTGTGTACAAACAGTGGAGGGGAAGTCAGGATGGTTTGAGGTGAAGGAAGGACTTCGACAGGGCAGCGTTCTTTCCCCGACACTATTTGTCATTGTCATGGATGAGCTGCTGAGAAAAGTAGAACCAAGCGAAGACCAGGAGACGAATACACTGGTATATGCAGATGATATCGTAGTGTGGGGAGGAACCA
Source organism: Leuctra nigra (assembly GCA_934045905.1). Lineage (NCBI taxonomy): Eukaryota > Metazoa > Arthropoda > Insecta > Plecoptera > Leuctridae > Leuctra > Leuctra nigra. The sequence goes on along the minus strand of OW203768.1, from coordinate 25,337,935 downwards.
GCGAATGTGTTCAAGAAAAGATTGATAGATGGAGCCAGATGACTGAAGAATACGGTATGCGAATAAGTCAGGAAAAGAGTGAGACACTAGTAGTGGAGAGGAAGGCAACAAGAAATGTGAAGATCAGGCTACGGGGCTTGGAACTGGCGGAGAGAGGAGAGTTTAAGTATCTGGGGAGCTGGCTAACTAAGGATGGAAAAATAGGAAGAGAGATAACATCAAGAGTACAACAGGCTAACACATTTTTCCAGTTAGTCAGGAAACTTCTTTGGAATGAGCAGTTCCCCCAGAAATGCAAGATACTCCTTTTCAAAAGCTATTTCCTGCCAATACTCACCTATGGTTCCGTAACGTGGGCGATTGGAGGAAAGGAGGAGAGCCAGTTGCAGGCAGCAGAAATGAAATTTTTACGAAGCATACAAGGAGTAACTAAGATGGACAAGATCAGGAGTGAAAAGATTAGAGGAGACTTGAAGGTAGAGAGGTTGGCATTTAAAATGGGGAGAGAGCGGCTACGGTGGTTTGGCCACATGAAGAGAATGCAGAGGGAGAGAATACCGCGTCGGGAGTTCGAAGCTGCGAGAAGTGATAAAAGGAGAGTTGGAAGACCGAGGGAAAAGTGGAGAGAGCTGGTAGCAGAAGATGTACAAGAGAGACTGGAGAAGTGGGAAGAAGTGGAAGAAGGAAGGTGGTGGGAAGACAGGAAGAAGTGGAAAAAACTGGTAGAGAAGAAGAACGAAGAGGAAGAGCCAAGCCTGGCCAGCTAGCTTAGGAGTCCGGGCCCTAGTAATGGTGGCTTCGCCACCCCCCGACCCAACTCTTGGAACCGGGAGGAAGATTATTATTATTATAGAAATATTGTGCTTTTCCCCATCAATATCTGGTGAAGTTATAGCATCAAAATTGCACCAAAATGATTGGCCTTGATATAAAATTTTCTCGGGGGCTTCGCCCCCGAACCCCCCCTATTATCCTTGTGTTTTTATAAATAAGCTTGTTATTACCTATTGTCCATCTTAAATGTATTCCAGAACACATGATTTGTTTAGTTTTGTAACCGTTCAATCAGAAAGTACTTATTTTTCAGCCTCAAATACCAAAAATATTGAGAAAATCACAAGGTATGTCAAAAGTGTAAAAATGTATTAAATCCAATCGCGGATCAGCATGTTTCTGGTGCTACCAGGCGCGTAGGGATGGGGGAGCTTATCCTTCCCCCACTCGATCAGACTGCCTGCCCATTCACCATACAAAATTAAGTTTAGCATCCCAGAATCATTTAAAAATTGCTAAAATTTTAAAAAATCTCCCTGCGGAACAACAAGGGCAACAAGGGCAATTTGAGGGTATTTTGCTTCAGTTCGTACATTTTTGAGCCCTAGAATCACTTTTAAATTGTTAAATTCTAAAAAAAAAGCCCTGCGGGGCTATTACTTTCCGTAATATTAATTATTGATTTCCGGTGCCCAAGCATGCACCAAAATGCACCAATTCCCTAATTTTTAATTCAAAATTTTCCCGGGGCTCTTCGCCCTGGACCCGAATGAGGTCGTGCGGTGTTAAAAATGATATATATTTGGGGGGGGGGGGGGGGGGGGGGGGGGGGGGGGGGGGGGGGGGGGGGGGGGGGGGGGGGGGGGGGGGGGGGGGGGGGGCAGACTTTAGTTTTGCCCGGGGCGCCACTTTCCCTTGCGCCGGCCCTGGACCCAACCCTGGTTCCAACTTCTATATTGCTAAGTAAGTTGTTTGGTCTAACACCAGTAATGTCTTTAGCTTTTCCCCAACCTAATATTTGTTACTTTGTAATTTGTGCATTTTTGTAATATTAATACCTAATTTTATTCAACCATCTTGATAATTTCGGCTTATTTCATTATCAACTAGGTCAGCCCCTGCACAGAGTTGCTCTGCTTTTTCAAGAAAATAATTTATAAACACCCTTGCTCGTGCTGATAACTAACCATAAAGTAATAAGTATTATGTTGTATAACAATATGAGAGAAGTCGACAGAGGATTGCTTCCAAGTTTGGTTTGAATAGAGGAGCATCGAGCGGCCGCAACTGATTCCTCAAACCTTCTACTTTATATGAGAAATCATATATTTCTTTTTTATGGATGTATCTTTCTAAAAAACTATAGGTACCTACAGGTCCAAATTAGTTATAAAATAAATGAGTTTGCAAAATTTCAGATCGATACCGACTTAGGTTTTTTTACCACATGTATTTAACTAACGCTTGACAAAGCCTGTAAGAGAACCAGTGTTAATCATACCTATAACTGAGGATTTCAACAATAGCTTGAACTATACTTGTATTGCTATTGTTGCTCAGGTGTACACTGTGGGGCCCGACTACGCGCATGCCGAGGCTCGCAAGTCCCCCGCACTCGACGGCAAGGTGGAACGAGACAGCGAAGGCAAGGAAATACGCTATCCTGTCATCCTATCCAATGCAGAGAAACTCATCTCCAGGAAGGTGTGTCTCGCTTTCAAACAGACCGTCTGTGGCTTCGACTTACTCAGGTAAATATCACTCATCACAGTCAAAACACTTTGTTAGTCGGAATGCTTTCCGTCAGGAAATGTTTGTGTGTGTTAAATTGTTAATATTAGGAAAGCTAATTACTGAAATTTGTAAAATTTGTAACTGGGTGTTAACCTAAGCAGAAATGTGCAGAAAACATGTTTAATTTGTCAAATAAATCGTGAAAAGCATCATGCTGTTTTGTTCCGATAGTTGTGCTGTTGGCCATGAAAAGGACTGTTGGCAACGCTTTGACCTTCTTGATAGGTACTGTTCATGGGAAGTGGCGCTCTGTATCTTTCAACCTGTACCTTTCAAGGTTTGCTGACCTTTCAATAATTAAATCATAAATGTACGATTAATATCTAATAGTGTAAAAGTGACTGTATGGTATGCCAGAATTGTAGAAACTTTGAAAGAAAGAGAAAAAATTTCCAGAAAATTAATTGTAACATTTTTAATTGATAATTTTTATGAAAATAACATCTCTATAGCTTGCGTAAGGTAACGGGACGCCTGTTGTTCTTCAAATGTTCTTCAAATGTTGTTTTATAAAGTGGTGTTTTGTTTGGAGACACAACAAGTAACGATGTTAAAACGCTGTCTGTCTGTTTCAGAGCGAACGGAAAGTCTTTCGTCTGCGACGTCAACGGCTTCAGCTTCGTCAAGAACTCCAACAAGTATTACGACGACTGCGCCAAGATCCTGGGCAATATGATCCTGAGGGAACTCGCTCCGACATTACACATTCCCTGGAGCGTTCCATTCCAGTTGGACGACCCTCCCATCGTGCCCACCACCTTCGGCAAGATGTGAGCAGAATAGAACAAGATCCTAGAGTACGAACTCAATAGTGGGTCACAAAAATAGCAAAACAATGACCTTATAATTAAAATTTTTCAATAAAAATAATAATAAGGGAGATAAAGTTTTGTTTCGGTATTTACAATTTGAGTCGTTGCCCGAAGATGAAGGAAGGAAGTCCTTCGAAACGTTGCCCACATACCTTTTCAGGGCCACCAGCGCAATCAACGGAACAAACCGTCTGCACAACTGCCTTGCATCAAAATGGTTCCGAAAACATCCATGACCCAATCTAAGTCAAACGTCACATAAAATGTTTTGCGTTTTGTAAAACACTACCTTATTCTATGTGACGAAGAAAAGCAATACCTTCATAAAATCATGAGTTTTGGCACTGGTTTGAGTCTTTGGTTGTTTGCCCTAGGATGGAGCTGCGTTGCGTTGTGGCTGTCATCCGCCACGGGGATCGAACTCCGAAGCAGAAGATGAAGGTGGAAGTCCGCCACCCCAAGTTCTTCCAGGTGTTCGCCAAGTACGAGGGCTACAAGACCGGAGCCGTCAAGCTCAAGCGCCCTAAGCAACTACAGGAGATCCTGGATATAGCCCGAAGCCTTCTCGGAGAGATCCAGACCCGTGGCGGGGCCGATATTGAGGAGAAACAAGGAAAACTGGAGCAGCTCAAAGGAGTCTTAGAGATGTGAGTCGAATTCTGGAAAAACAAATACAGAAGGGAGAAAACATTTTTACATTTTATTTAGAAAAAATGGGTGAGTATGAATAATGGCTTTTGGCATTTTGTCTTTATTAACCTGTTTTTAGAAATATTGAAAGAATTGCTTTGATATATTTTTTGGGAAAGATGGAAAACATCAAACATTTTTTATCGAGGAAACTTATCTACACTTTTTATAAAAAGAAGGAATTAAGAAACTAAGGCTGTCCCTTATATTTTTAGAAATATCTGAACCCAAATTAGGAAGTACCTGTTTGAGAATAATGGGCAATATATTCCAATTCCATAGTAATCTTGCCTGTAAAATGATGACGGATGAAATGTGTATTTCGAGTGAATCGACTGTCATTCATGAATGCGTAAAAAGCTTGTTCATGTTCTGATCTGAAGTCTAATGAGCCTGTGTGATTGTCAAAGGTACGGACATTTCTCCGGAATCAACCGCAAGGTGCAGATGAAATACCAGCCCAAGGGACGACCGAGAGGCTCGAGCAGCGACGACGGTGAATACACATTTACAACACTAGTCAAGCTCATTCCTGGATGCATTTTACATTTACTATCATGTAGCAACAAGATATCAATCCAGAAATTTAAAATTATATCTAATAAATCCCATTTTACAACTGAAGTGACTTAAACTGCTGCAAGTGCAAGAGATTTTGCTATCAAGCTTGTTGCAGGCACTTTTTTTTAGATACAATTGGAGACGAAATGGGCTAAGAAAATGATTCCAAATTTTAATTGTTATTTGAGACAAACAGGGTCATCTGTAGGTACTTTTAATTTTTGGCTTCGTTAATTGAGCGAGCGAAGCGAGCGTCTCCTTTTGGCTCTTTTGGCACGGACCTCTGTTTTTTTTTTTTTTTTTTTTTTGTATTTTGTATTTTTTTTTGTTTTTGTCTGTTAATAGACGATACACAGGTCGCACCGTTTCACCTATCGATCTGAAATTTTGCACACATGTAAAACCAACCTTCTCTGTTTGCAGGCCCCAAATTTTTTTAAAATCCATTCATTGGTTAAAATTTAAATAAATATCTCCCGATAGGCTGAAAAATGAAAACGGTCTTCGATAATTCTGATCAAACTCATATTTTGGCTATACAGGTCAGAGGTTTTCTTTGATCGAGCTGAAATTTTGCACACATGTAGAGACAACCTGTTTGAAGACCATAATTTTTTTGAAATCCATTCATTGGTTAAAATTTAAATAAATATCTCCTGATAGGCTGAAAAATGAAAACGGTCTTCGATATTTCAGATCAAACTCATATTTTGCATGATTATTAAGACCAACATTGTCTCTTATTTTACAAAATTTCATCCCAATCAGTTAAGAACGTATGAACTTATTAACATTTTTCATATCTGTCAGTAATGAAGTATCAAAATGAATGTTTTCCAGTGCCAGTTGAATTGCATCTGATTTGCTATATTTACCAGGATGCTTAGATGTTATTTTCAAGTTTCAATGAAAAGCATAATATATTGTGTTGATTGTGTGATCATATTTCAATTCAATATGGATGTATATGTTTTCTGTGATTGTGTACGCATTTCCTGTTCGAGAATTTGCACGTCCCCGTGCTCGCTCACCAACGCGTTACACTGAGCGTTTTCCTAGTTAATAACAATTAATTGATTATTTGTGAAAATTTTCTATTTTCTTGACTTATTTACTGGTCCCGTAGAAAAATTAATTTAAATAATGCACCAAGTAACAACCCTAAATTCATCCTTGAACAACACACTTGTTAAATTTGAGATCAATTTTCACGGGTTATGTATCCATTTCGTATCCAAAATAGCATCGTTTTGAGCGGTTTTTGAATAACCGGCGCCTATTCAACAAGGCACGAAGCAAAAATCTTAAGTCTTGTGTTACTATTATTCGATCAGACTGATCATGTGAACATCCCATCAAAGTTACACCCTCTTATAAAACATTTTATCTCCCTAACTTGCTCCAACTGCCGAGCGCTCGTTTCACAATACGAGTGTGCTGAATGTTTCAGACGCACCAAAGGAACCGTCGCTGGTTCTGATCTTGAAATGGGGCGGAGAGCTGACGCCAGCGGGCCGAGTGCAAGCGGAGGAGCTGGGCCGCATATTCCGCTGCATGTATCCGGGCGGGCAAGGTAGACACGTCGGGGGTCCGTAAATACAACCACTAGCATGCCAAGCTTGCAGGCAGGGGTGGCTTACAGGGGGGTCCGTATGGGGGTGAATATTATTCAGGCAATGACTTCGTAAATGAGAGAAAAAATGAATTGTTTTAAATTCCAGTTTTAACATTTTTTAAGTGATGGTTATGAATATCAAAAAAGCAAGAGAAGCATCAAGTGTATTGAACTTTTTCTACAACTTCATGGCTTACTGTCATAACTTTTGCTCCTACTAAGTATGTGGTCAGCATTTGTCGGGCACGAAAACACTCCGTTTGAGCAATGGACAAGCAATTGAGCGTTTTCGTTCAAGACAAATGCTGACCACATAGTAGGAGCAAAGTTATGACAGTAAGCGATGTAGATTAAGGGTTAATACACTCGATGCTTTACTTGCTTTTTTGCATCGTAATTTGTATTTCCCTCTAAAACTGCTCGAAACTGCCCAATGGTGGCAATAAATTGATGACCGCTCTGACGTATCCTTCATTTTACTCATGTAATAGCTGTCAGTACGCAACGTGTATCCTACACTTGTATGTCAGAGTTATTTTGTTTCATAAGTAAGTTAGAACAGTTTTTTATTTTTATCACCCTCAATTGTTCTCCCACTTACGAAGTCTTTGCCAGACAAACTGAATACCACTGGCATGTGTTGCTTACAGGGGAGTTAGAAATACAGTCACACTCTTGCAATTTCATCCTCTTGCACAGTGAAATCTAGATTTAGTTTGGCATCGATCTGAATTCAAATAATAATCAATACCGATCTAAACTGCTCAGAAATAGTAATTCCTCGTTAAACTATATTTTCATTTGAAATTGCATATTGTAGCTGGGCCTTTATTCTTGGTGACCTTTTTGTTGTAGGTGCTTTAGTTAATATTTGCATTTGCATCCGGAATTAACACGTACGTATTGGTCTCGGATGATCTGGTGATATTCTTGTAAATTGTTCTGTCCAACGTCCTAGAGCCAATGTTTTGTCCTTGTTCTTGTCTTGGCAGGTTTATAAATTGTAACGTTCCGATCTAATTGTTTTCATGATGACAAACATAGTACAATGTACATTAGTACTTTATTGAGCTGTATTTTGACAAAGTTACACACTGTACAGTACACTCGGCAAAAACATTTAATGATCTATAAATCTGATTGAGAATTGTTAGACCACACAATCAGAAGTTATTATTGATTGTTATATAACTTTAACATCAGCCAATCAAATTTCTTTATCAATGGTACTTTTTTCTTTTGCCAAGTGTACGTACAATGAGATTCAGAAGAAGGCGGTCGGAGTGCCCCTGTGCACATGCCTGGCACATGGGCACTACGACCGATTTCTTCTGAATCTCACTGTACATACCTATTATAGTGCCTACACTTTCAGCATTTTTATCATCATCAACTAAATTTTTTAGTCTTGGTGAAAATAGTCTTGCAGTGAAAACATGTACTGAAATTTTTTTACTTGAGGTGATACAGAATATTCCTATCTCCAGAACAGTGAACATTTGGGAAATATTTCACAATTTCAAATAACTGTATGATGACTTTCTATGGACTGATTTTGCTCAACTATTATTTGGGTCTACTAACCAAATGAAGAACTATTTTCAATTTTGATTTGACAATATGTTCAGGTAATCTTTAGACTTGCATGAATTTACATTAACCCTTTGACTTTAATTTTGTAGAACTTTGTGCTGTTGCTAATTTTGGCTTAAAATTATCTGACGTTTTGGTTTGTTTTGTTTGTAAAGCTGCTTGTATTTCTGTAGATAGTTAAACAGCTAATTTAGTCTTGGATTAAAAAGTATAAAAATTTATTCCTATTTGATCAAATAACTTGTTTGATTTGAATTTGAAATTGAAACATTGAACAAAATTTTGTTGCATTATTCTAAGATTAATAAAACTATTTTCATCAGCAACGGCAAATTACGTTGAGCATTTGGTTGTCAGTCCTGCCTGTAAACTATAGGAAAATATACAATGAAAAGCATCAATTATGATTTCGATTACAATTCGTGGACACCCACATTCTTGAATACTTTGTTTTGATTCCACACTAGACGTTCTTTCTTTCAGTGTGTTTTATTTGAGAGTAAACATTAGGAGGTTAAAGAGGAGTAGGCACAATTCATTATCTCTACAAAATACAAATTCTTTTCAAAATGTTTCGATTTTAATACATAAAATTAATTAATTTAACATCTTCAAATCCCACTTGAAATTCGACTTAAACAATGAAAAACTATAACATTTTACAGAAGTAAAAGACAATTCTTTTGAACTTTCTTCGTAAACTTTACTATATTATAAATAAGATACAGTATTTTATCCTGTTTCAAAGAACAACGTTTCAGGTTGATTGTTTCTAAAAAAAAACTTCAACTTGTGAACTTTGTATAGAAGAAGTTCTGTGAAACTTGATGAAATATTGTATCTAAAAAGTTTGCGTAGAAAGTTGAACCAAATTGTCTAGTTTTAATAATTCCATCATGAACTAAGAACTGAATAACCAAAGTGTCGTATGATATATTCCAAGTACACATGTGTAAAGAAGCCACCTGTTTGTCCTACAGGTGAGTATTCGGGCACGCAGGGCTTGGGACTTCTCCGTCTACACTCCACGTTCCGTCACGACCTGAAGATCTACGCCTCGGACGAGGGGAGAGTTCAGATGACCGCGGCGGCGTTTGCCAAGGGGCTGTTAGCGCTGGAGGGCGAGTTAACTCCGATACTGGTGCAGATGGTCAAGAGTGCCAACACTAACGGCTTGTTAGACAACGACTGCGAGAGCTCCAAGCATCAGAACTTGTGAGTAGAACATTTATAGCATGTCAAAGATGGGACGATCCGTTCCTATCAACGTATTGTCCTCAAAGTTTTAAACACAAAATTAGTAATAAAATAATTATTTGTAACACTTTAAGGTTGTACTAGATGTCATATGAATGTACGCCAGTGTGCGGCATTATTTATCCTATTAGCTTGAAAGACAAACCCTAAAAATACATTTTGAAGAACCGTTAGCTTACGCTAAACCTCTCATAGCTCGGTAAATCATCAAGGAATGTGTAAATTTAAAAATGTCGGAATAAAATATTGCAACTGAAAAACAATGTAAAGTTCATTCACGATTAGAATAGCAAGCCGTAATGGCGGCGTGTACTACCGTAGTCAAGTGAACGTATACCTAAACATGTAAATGTCAATATAGCCGAGCAGCAACAAACCTCTATCTAGTCAAATAAAGAAGTTTGTCACATCGGTCTTATAATAAGCTGAAAATTTGCACAAATGTTATTTACCATCTAACTCATCCACCATTCAAAAAAAAAAAAAAAAACTTTACCGGAAGCCACCCAAAAAAATTAAAAACAAAAAAATATTTACCACTATGGAACCCGGCCATTTCAGACGTACAATGCGATATCCACGAAAGTAATTGGAATAAAATTATGAAAAAAATACAGGATACCAAAAACATACTGGCGAAGACATTGGTGCAGATGTCATTGGCCAAAATGTTTTTGTTTTGATTGTATGCAATTTTAAAACTAGCACAGACATAAAAATTTTTTGACCGCACTTAGTTTGTATTTTAATCGTTAGAGAAAAATTATACGCGATGACCTATTATTTATTTGGGTGGAAAATGAAGAGCATATATCCATGAAGTTTTGTGATTTTTTTCAGATTTATTGGACGCGATCTAATTAGTGAAATGGTATTTTTAGTTTGGTTCTCGCGGAAGGGTTTTCCTCCCGCGCTGCGCCTGATCTGACAATACACATTTACGCATTAGGTTTGGAAGGTCCGAGCGTTAGATGTACAAATGACATTATAATTGATAACTTTTACTCTGGTCTGGTGCAGTATAAAATCTGTAAAAATATGTTCGTAAACATCGATCTCACACTGTAAACAAACTTCGTGTTCGTTTTCAATTATTTTAAAAGATGTAAAATAAGAAACTATTTCAGTATGAAATGTGAGCTGTGAGCTCATAGCGCGTCGTAAATAATTTTCATGATTCGTTTAAGAGGTTTTCTAGGCAATGACACTCATTTATTATTGTATTACGATACCGGTATATGTTGCTGATGTTGTTATTGTCAGTTGTGTAATCCATTTTTTGTTGTGCCGACTAAATATCATGATCCCACTGCTGTCCTGCGGTATGTTGTGTTACAGGATGCATTCAGTTCAGAACATTCCTGTAGGAATGATGTGCATTTCCGATCGCTCAGTTTTCAAAGTGCAGTGAAAGTGTTTTGCTTGTAGTGTATAGCTATAGTGTATTATGCTATAGTGCATATAGTGTACAGCTATTTGCGTATACAGTAAAACCTCGTTAAGTCGAAATTGAAGGGACCCAAAAAAAAGCACTTCGACTCATGATTTTTCGATTTATAAGTATTTTCATAGAATGATGTTTTCCAGACGTGTAGTAAAGATAAGCCTCGTAAACCTACCCCCTCCCACTGTGCAAGGGTCTAGAGACCACTTGAAGACAGCTGTTTAGTGAAGGGTCAATACCTCCAATGGTTTAAAGGACTCTTATTATTTACGCAATTATATATAATCTGCAGACTGGATACTAAACAAATTAATCACACATTTAATTTTTGACAATAAATCGATTTCACAATTATTATTTATTCAACAACAGGTGTGGTGTTATTATAAAAATTAATAATGGAACAGAAACGGAAAGATAATTGTTCGCTGTCATTTATGAATCATCAAAAGATTGAGAAAAAAATTAAATACCGTATTAACTCGTGTATAAGACGCAATTATATGTCAATATTTTGATTCTGAAAACAGCCCTGCGTCTTATACACGCATACCAAGCTTTTTTCCCAGTAAATCCAAGGTGGATGTTTGTAAACAGAGCTGTGGTAGACTGCCACATGTTGTCTATCTCTGCCTTTCCCTCTCACTCTGTCTGGCCTACTCACACTGTGTAGACACAACATTATTAACATATTACATTTGTGCAATAAAATGTTTTCCCTTACATTTAGATCAGGAGACAAAATATATGTTGCCATCTGAAAAACATTGCTCTGACAGGCATAAAATAGACAAAACACTGTTGAATGGCGATCAAAATGGAAGGGGAGGAGGAGGGGGTTTGTTTTGGAATGCAGAGGAAAGGCAGGTGCGTGCTTGTTAGAGCAAACAACAGCTGCTGGGAAGAAGAGTCTCCCCCCCCCCCCTTTCTCAGAAGCAGGAAATTGCTGTTTGTTTACAAGTTGGCAGTGATTTTCATTCAAATAGCTCAGTTAGCTGGAAAACCAACATTTAGATGGATATCATGTATACAAACACACAATGTTTTTCATCATTTACTGCGTCTTATACACGCATGCTAAGTGTTTCCTTAAAATAGACTTCTCAAAACAAGGGTGCGTCTTATACACGAGTGCGTCTTATACACGAGTTAATACGGTAGGTGGAAGATTTCTTGAAAAAGTCACTGATTTCAGTTTGTTTTTCAGTCGACAGAATATTTATTTTATGTGGACATCCATATTAAAAGTAAACATAAGATTAAATATTACGCAGAATAATAATTCAATGACCAATGTTTATGCCGGCAGTCAGTTGTTGACTATTTACAGCCCTTTTCAGAGTGACTTTTTACTCAAATTCTTAGAAACAGGGTGGAGGGTTAGAAACCCTCCACCCGTGTCTGTTTTTTTGTTGAGAGACCCACTTGTCTTTGAGATAGAGCAGGTAGTGCCAGCTGGGGTGCCGCGGGAAAGGGAGGGAAGTCAGGCGGACACTCTGCTCCAAAAATAGAGGACATTTTTGATAGAAATAATCCTGTATTCTCCGAAAATTGTATTATACAAAATAAATACTTCGATTTATAGACTGAAATCATATGTTATATTTCAACTTGGGGCCAAATATTACTTCGAATTACGACTTACGCAAATTTCGGTTTATAATTTATTTTAACATGTAACAGATTATACTGTGGACGGGACTTGAGTTTACTTCGATTTATGATGGATTTCGGCTAATGGTTGTTCGATTTAAGGAGGTTTTACTGTAATCTGTTACCTACCATCTAATAATTCTATATTTTCAAATGTGTGGGTAGTCATACGTGACTGATAGAATCTTTTCTCAAATATAGAGAAAGAAGATGGCCAATGCCACATATCTGAATAAACCATCAAGATCATCAGATAAATCAGAAGATATTTGTTTAGAACCAATCGAGGAACAAACCACCAACCACGATTCATGTGTATTTTGTAATATTATAAATTGACTAAAACTGACACCATAGTTAAAATCACAAAATAAGGACTGCTGTCTCTCATCCAAGCTTGCAGGTTTTTCGTCGCCTAGCTTTATGATCTGACCAACAAGTTCAAGAAATATCACAATTCACTTAATTCATTACGATGCAAGATAGCCGTCAATAAAACATAGTCAATCGCCAACCTGCCTCAACCTGCCGTCATTTAAACAGCACGTGCGCCGAGCTGCGTGGCAGTGTCACACGTGGACCAGCTCACACGTGCAATTCCCCGACGTGCGAAGTAAGTTGCCATGGTGATCATGACTTCGCTGACATAGAAATTAACATTAGCTAATTAATTATCAAAAGCCCCATTTACACGGTGCAATTTCTTGTACAACTTCTGTGGCACAGAGGTTCTGCTCGTGCGCAGTATCACTTTTGAGATGATAAAGGGAATCTGCACATGTGCAGAACTTCTGTGACACAGAAGTTGTTCACGAAGAAACTCTCAAGTGGATTTCTCATGCCGGTGTACTTTGAGGGTCCGTCTGCAATGGCGATGCTGCAGCAGTTCTTCTGCAGCTGTAAATCTAAGACAGACTGCAGCAAATCTGTCACATGTCCATGTTTCACAAATAATCTGGAGTGCACTGACGTGTGTCGGTGTACACGCGAGTGCTACAACCCTCACAACGCAGACGATCTTAGCGACTGATCCCCCTCTTCGTGTAAAACGTACACTTAAATCGTATGTATTTGCACTTATTTATTTAGGGCCGGTATAACCAAAGTTAATCTGAGCCGGATTAACTAAATATTGGATTAAATTGGCGGCACAGCCAATCAGATACCTCAAAATGAGTGAAACAATTGAATTTAATCCAAAAGTTAGTTAATCCAGCACAATTTAACTTTGGTTATTCCGGGCCTTATAAATTAATATTTTAATTTAGACACTAATTAGGTTATAATTACAGGTAAAATATCACTCTATAACTTATTTTACTTTTGGCTACATAGTGCATAAATAATGCACATTGTTAACGATGTCATTATATTATGTATGTATACCTACATACAGTGAGTGACAAAAACATACAATGAACAGATCACGTTTTTACTTTCGAGTAAACTTGTATGTATAGAGTAAAGTAATTGTGACTCAACTGTTTATTATAAAGGCTGTATTGTTAAGTTTATTATGACAGACTATAAAATCATCAAATGTGTCGAGTGGTTATGGCTTCGAACCTTCCTAATTCCTAACGCGCACTATTGCGTAAATGTGTTTTGTCAGGCCAGGCGCATGCGGGAGAAGAGAAGCCTTCCGCGAGGACCAAACTAAAAATACCATTTCACTAATTAGATCGCGTCCAATAAATCTGAAAAAAATCACAAAACTTCATGGATATATACTCTTCATTTTCCACCCAAATAAATAATAGGTCATCGCGTGAAATTTGTCTCTAACGATTAAAATACAAACTAAGTGCGGTCAAAAAATTGTATGTCTGTGATAGTTTTAAAATTTGCTTACAATCAAAACAAAAACATTTTGGCCAATGACATCTGCACCAATGTCTTCGCCAGTATGTTTTTGGTATCCTGTATTTTTTTCATAATTTTATTCCAATTACTTTCGTGGATATCGCATTGTATGTCTGAAATGGTCGGGTTCCATAGTAGTAAATATTTTTTTGTTTTTAATTTTTTTGGGTGGCTTCCGGTGATTTTATTTTTTATTTTTTGAATGGTGGATGAGTTAGGTGGTAAATAACATTTGTGCAAATTTTCAGCTTATTATAAGACCGATGTGACAAAAGTCGAATTTTACCCTCATCCCTCATCAGTGCGTTGTGTCAAATGTCCGTCCGTCCGATCGGGTAGCTCAGTTGGTAGAGCTCTCGCCCGGCAAGTGAGAGGTCCCGGGTTCGAGCCCCGGTTCGGTCGGATATTTTTCACAACACACATCCCTTCATATCATCCTGACTCCATGGAAGTTTTCCACAGAAACCTACATTCTCTTTAATTCTGTTGCTGCACGGCTAATATAATAATCAAAAAATGCGTATAATACGGCTGTAGATTAAAATAAATCAATTTTATTGAATTTTTATAATATTTACTACTATTAAAAATTGTGTATTTGACATAATTTATACAACTTCAATAATACAAAGAAGAAAGTCTTGCCATTGACAGGGCAGTGTTCAAGTGACTGACCAATGAACGACGTCATCGACTAAAACGTCAGTGATATTCTTATCGTGAACGAACTTTAGTAGTTTTTCAACGAATCGATTGGTGGGAAATCAGTTTATTATTATTTATAATATTCTTTGAAAGATGTCAGCATGTATTTTTCTGGACGGTCGCAATGTTTAACTGAAAGAAAACTGTAACTTTGAAGTGATATCTAGAAAATTAATTTATCTTGAACACTTATTCTTGCCATATTATGATGCAGAACATAAAAATCTGTTATTTTGTTGACAGAGCGAAGGCGCGACTGCACGAGCTAATGCAGCAAGATCGGATGTTCAAGGCGGAAGATAAAGTGGCCATCAACCCACAGAACGCGCTAAGCATCTCGCGTGCGGTGGAGCAAGTGAAGAACCCGGTGAAATGTTGCGAGAAGGTCCAGGAGTTGATTCAGACGCTCATGAATATCGTCAGAGTCAAGAAGGACGACCCCAAGACCAAAGGTAAGCTTATTATCTTTATTTAAAAGTCAAATGCTTGTTGCAAGTAGGTCTGTTGTTTAAAACATGTTGTACCCGATTTCGATATTCGCGTAAATAAGTGATCAATGCGTGGATATCATCTACAGTGTCAGTCGATAGATTCATTTATTTGTTTTTACAGTTCGAGTATCCAAATGCAGTGAAAAAGGAGAAACAATTGAAATTGAAATTTAGTTAGCTTTTTGAATTTGCTTTTTTAGCCATAACAAACAACGAAAGCAAATATTTATATTGATGCAAATGCGCCCCTGATATCTGCCATTTACCGAGTACCACAATATTCACCCGAGTGTAGTCGTATTCCTTGTTTTTATGAATTGGTTAAATAATTATTTTTAATGCAAACTCATTGAACGAATTGACTCTAAGACTTTACTCAGAGAATACATTGTTACAATGAAGGTGATGATTTTTAGACATTTAAATAATTATGTCAGTTGTGATTACCTACTGAAAGTTGACCAAAATTTGAAGACTTTCCAGTCAAATACGTATTTTGCAAAATAAAAACAGAACACTTTTCAGAACATAAAGAAATTGAGATAAAATATGTAGTGAAATTTTTCATGATTTTTGTTCTTCCCAAAAATATTCAAAATGATCCAATTTTGTAATATTTGTTGATAAAGTTCTGTAACATTCTATCTAACTAGGTATGTTCTTGACGCCATGTTTTAACCAAGTTTTAACTTTTACCATCTTACAACCAAGTTTTTACCAGGTTTTAATCAAGTTTTAACCATCTTTGAACCAAGTTTAACAAAGTTATAACCAAGTTTTAACTTTAACTATCTTTCAACCATGTTAACCATGTATCATGTTCTAGACGCCATGTTGTACCACGGAGAGACATGGGACATGATGGGGAGGCGATGGGGGAAGATCGAGAAGGATTTCTGCACCAAGAGCAATGTGTTTGACATCAGCAAGATCCCCGACATCTACGACTGCATCAAATACGACCTCCAACACAACCAACACACGCTGCAGTTCGAACAGTCCGAGGAGCTTTACATGTACTCGAAGTACCTCGCCGACATCGTCATTCCGCAGGTGAGTAGAGACTTGGCCTTTCACACAGCAGCAGTTTGTGACAAATCTTTTTGTGAAATGTGATTTTTTTCTTATAACCTCAGATGAGGTGATGATGTTTAATATCAACTAGGGATGTCGGCGGGTCCAAAAATCAGGAATCGGGTACCCGTCATAAATACTCAGGTCGGAATCGGGTAATTAAACACCCCCTAAAAAAAAATAAAAAATAAAAAAAAATATATATATATTATTTTTTTTTTGGTGGAGGGTGGCTTGGTAAGGGGGTAGGGGTGTAGGTAAATAAACACGTAGCACTTAGCTGCGTGAGAGGAGAAAATGACCCTCTCACAGGGCCATCTGTGTGCTTGTCCTTGAAAAGAATTTGAGAAAACAGGACAGGACATGATAACATTCTTTGATAACTAACAACTTCAATCATAAGAAAACACGAATTTGTGCACCTTTCTACCCAGGACTCAACTTTTTTACTGTGCTACAGTGTGATTGAAAAAAAAATACAGACGCATTTTTCCCATACTTCCTACTCCCGACACATGATTTCACCCCTCCTTCCCATTCCTCTCTCACCCCCCAGAGCAAGCAAGGTCGTTGAGCTTCCCCTTGAGACGCAGCTGATAACTGTGCGTAAACAAATGTATTTCAGCTACACTATAAAAAAAAAAAAAAAAAAAAAATTTTTTTTTTTTTGGTACCCGCGATTATTATTTATTACCCGAGTAATTGATTACCCGGAACCGCCCGGGTACCCGCCGACATCCCTAATATCAACTGATATTGAAAATATTTTCTGACTGGGATTCAAACCCACGTCCCTGAATTGTTGGTTACATGCTCTAGCCGCTAAGCAAGCTGGCATTCTAATTTGTTCGGTAAACTATATTTCTATGGCCCAAGACGTTATGAAGAGGTCAGAAACCGTGGAATCTGATCTGCAGTTCACGACAATTTTCATGAAATTTTTCCCTGTTTGGAATTTAATTAATTTTCACCCAAGGACAATGCACTGTAATTTATATTGCAAATGTTATGTACACACCGATGTTAGTGACTTATTTATTTGGAATGTAAAGAATAGAAATTTACACATATAAATACAGATTTTAGTAAAGGTGGACACTGGACAGACAAAATTGCAATTGAAGGGGTTAGTACCCAAGTAACACAAGATTTTGCTAAATCCATGGGCCATGAGTGGCTAACTGCTGGCCAGCCATGTGTGGCTAGCCGTTCATGGGCCATGCATGGGCCATGAGAGTTTTGCCATCACAATTAAAATCTCATGGCTAGCCACTAGTGGGCCATGAGTATCTTGCCTTCAATAAGCCATGCGTGGCTAGCCACTAGTGTGCCATGAGTGGGCCATGACTATGCAGCGTAGTGATGGAAAACTCATGGCTAGCCAATAGTGGGCCATGAGTATCTTGCCATCAATAAGCCATGCGTGGCTAGCCACTAGTGTGCCATGAGTGGGCCATGACTGTGCAGCGTAGTGATGGAAAACTCATGGCTAGCCACTAGTGGGCCATGAGTATCTTGCCTTCAATAAGCCATGCATGGCTAGCCACTAGTGTGCCATGAGTGGGCCATGACTGTGCAGCTTAGTGATGGAAAACTCATGGCTAGCCACTAGTGGGCCATGAGTGTCTTGACTTCAATAAGCCATGCATGGCTAGCCACTAGTGTGCCATGAGTGGGCCATGACTGTGCAGCCTAGTGATGGAAAACTCATGGCTAGCCACTAGTGGGCCATGAGTATCTTGCCTTCAATATGCCATGCATGGCTAGCCACTAGTGTGCCATGAGTGGGCCATGACTGTGCAGCGTAGTGATGGAAAACTCATGGCTAGCTACTAGTGGGCCATGAGTATCTTGCCTTCAATAAGCCATGCATGGCTAGCCACTAGTGTGCCATGAGTGGGCCATGACTGTGCAGCTTAGTGATGGAAAACTCATGGCTAGCCACTAGTGGGCCATGAGCGTCTTGCCTTCAATAAGCCGTGCATGGCTAGCCACTAGTGTGCCATGAGTGGGCCATGACTGTGCAGCGTAGTGATGGAAAACTCATGGCTAGCCACTAGTGGGCCATGAGTGGGCCATAATTGTGCAAAAAACCGTTACACAAGTCGTCCCGAGGATTCGGCGCCAAATTTAAGTTTGAAT
Source organism: Leuctra nigra (assembly GCA_934045905.1). NCBI lineage: Eukaryota > Metazoa > Arthropoda > Insecta > Plecoptera > Leuctridae > Leuctra > Leuctra nigra. The sequence continues at coordinate 25,319,467 of OW203768.1, read as the reverse complement.
TAACCTATATACAATTAAGTTTTACTGATCTGAGATTATTATTTGAAAAGCTTGGGATCAAAACGAAACTATATTGCAATTTTGTATACTCCGAGATAATCGGGAAAAGCCGGCTCTGAGTTTTAGGAGTAGTACTAGCGTGCAAAGCATGTAATGCCACCTTTATCTCAAAATCGATTTTTTTCAATTGTTGCGTCCTACGCTCACCTCAATTATTTGAACAATCATAACACGTAACGAACTGAGTCTATCCTGACATCATATTTTTTTATACAGTTAACTGTGTTCAATGGAAATGAAATTATTATTAGTCTCAACAATTACTGAGCGGTTGTGATTGTTTAACATTGGTCATATTTATTTTGCTTCAACACCGGTGTTTAATTTCAACTTGTTGTCTTCAAAATAAGTATATCCAAAATACTACATCTACTCCACTACCTATGTAAAAGACATCAAGCGTTTGGTAAAAGCACAATCCTGATTGTAGTTCAACACCGGTTTCAAATATTATTGCAAGAGGTAGCGGGAGGGAACCCAGGGCAAACTGTAGGTATAGGCGTTTCAGCGCGCTAAATCACATCCGTCGCCGTGGCCGAGTGCGTTAGCCGCCTGATCGTCACCCTAGAGATCGTCACCGAGAATCTTCATGACAGCAAAATAATTTAAATTCGCATGTTAATTGAAATTGTCCATTTCTCAACAGATATGTGGTCTAAAAATGCATACGGATGTTAATTAAACCGTAGTAATTAATAATCTTTTTGTATTTTCAAATTCCATCACAGTTTGTAACCGTTATTTTACCTGAAAAACAATGCCCACTCGTGGGCCACTCATGGCCCATTACAAGCCAGCCAGTGGTTTGCCATTCATGGCTCATTGCCGGCCAGCCAGTTGTTTGCCACTCGTGGAAAACTCCCGGCCAGCCACTCATGGACCACTGCCGGCCAGCCAGATGTTTGCCGTTGGTTCAGAGTCAATTCTCACTCAAGGAAAACTCCCGGCCAGCCACTAGTGGCCCTTGACTAAATTCCCCCGTCTAGCCACGACTCATGGCAAACTCATGGCCGTACTGTCAAATTCACTAGGTGAGCCACTCGTGGCTGCCGCTAATGGGCCATGACTTTAGTCATGGCTAGCCTGTAGTGGGCCATCAATGGGCCATGATTTTGTGCTACTTGGGTAGAAGAGTGATCTAAGCGCCATTTCCAATATTCTGTGATGATTAAGGGTTTATTAGAATCTTCACATGCATAAATTCGTCAGAGGACTTAGATCAAGCGTCAACAGAACTTGGAATATTTTTTTTACGCTTAGCCCATTACGTATTCTGATAGAGGGCTCCGAGAGCGACACATGCATACAATATCTCAATTTTGAAAAAAGTGGCGCTTAGACCACTCTTCTTCTAACCCCTTCAATTGCTTGTTTCAATTTTTAACACAGTACCCATGGGTAACAACAGGTGACACCTCAAAATTAAAAGTATGAACTTATTTTGTTTGACTCAGGAATATGGCTTGACGATGCAAGAGAAATTGACCATCGGCCAGGGAATCTGCACTCCGCTGTTGAAGAAGATTCGAGCCGACCTGCAGAGAAACATCGAGGAGTCCGGCGAAGAAAACGTCAACCGACTGAACCCCAGGTACCTAATCTTTTACTTCGGTTTTATGAGACTTTAAGCATAGGCAATCTCTATGTTAATATTTTCCTTTAATAAAAAACTAGACCTCAAAGATTGATTGGAAACATTTGTTTTACTTTCGTAGTCCGAAATTTTCATTGATGACTCTCGCATTAAAATACCAACCTGAATAGCCTCATTTTTTATGGCAGGTATATTTGGAAATATCTTAACTTCATCTTAACAATGGGGAATAGGTGAATGTTGAGATTATATTTTGTTCATATACAGAATAGGCTCAAAGAGCAATGTGAAATTTAATTTAATTTTTTTAATTCATATATTTCCCATAATTAATTTATTAGTTTTCAACATTTCACTCCTCTGCAAAAGCAAGCTGTATACGCCGTGTTCCCTGTGTTACGGGATGCATAGAACCGGCTCTGGCTAACATTATCTAGACGGCCCGACTCGGCGTGTGACATCAAATTGTGTTTCATGGACAGCTACAGTCTACCAAACTTTATAAATTCGTTTCTTGAAAACTATTCATCACACAACAAAAATAATACCACATCTGTCTTCAACAACATCTCAACTTTCTAAAATATTTATTATTCTAAAATCTAAACTTCACTTCACTTCCCTATTACGAAGTTAAAAATGAATGAAAATGAAATTATGAAAATATAATATTAACGTGTGTCTTCATTAGAGCCACTGTAGGGATAATGAGTGAAGTTGGTCACATAAAGCACGTGTTTGTCCTCAGATATTCCCACGGGGTGTCGAGCCCCGAGCGTCACGTGCGCACGCGGTTGTACTTCACGAGCGAGAGTCACGTGCATTCCCTGCTGACTGTACTCAGATACGGAGGCCTTCTCGACGTAAGTTCTCTCACAAGATGGCATGACACACTACCTGTGATAAGCTTATATGAGGACGGGGACGTTTAAAATAAAAGTCAACTTTGCATTTAAACGTTTAAATATTCGTTGGTAAACATTTTATCTAAAACGTGTTGTTTTTTGTATTACTATTCAAAATATTGTGTCAAACTCGCTGAAAACGAGTTATAATAGATGCAAAAGGTGTAATAGATTCAGCAAAATGATCCCCTTTTTTATTACTCTGAACATTGTTTTGATACTAGCTCTTACTGTCACTTTTACACTATTTGTTTGATATTAATCATACATTTAATTAACATAGTATTTAAATATTGAATGGTCATAAAATAGTATAAATAATGGCACATCACAGCTTGCTCTTGACCAGTATTAATTAGAAAACTATTAGTTTGACAAAAATAAGATAATATCGCTGTTTTCTACTCATTACACGTGTTAGGGGATAAACGTTACACAGGTTACACATGTTAGGGGATACTCGTAGAATAGAGTCATATATGTGGAACTGGATAACACGAAGCACAGAGTTTTTCTACTGAGAAAAACACTCAGTTGCAGTCCTACAAATTGCTATAATTAACTTTCCTAACATTTACTTGAAAAAAACAAAGAAAAAAAATCCGTAAATTCCTCGGAAAACACACTGGGAAAATTTTCTGAACATTTTTTACTTCTATCTCTACTTTGTATTCAGGTATTGACCGACGAGCAATGGCGGCGCGCCATGGAGTACGTCAGCATGGTGTCTGAACTGAACTACATGAGTCAGATCGTGGTGATGTTGTACGAGGATCCGACCAAGGACCCCGGCTCGGAGGAGAGGTTCCACGTGGAGTTGCACTTCTCCCCGGGAGTCAACTGCTGCGTTGAGAAGAACCTGCCTCCGGGGCCGGGCTTCAGACCTCACTCACGCAACGACGCTTCCAAGGTAGGTGGAATTCTCATCATAAGTAGGGCTGGACACCTGAAAATGGTTTTATAAAATCCAAAATTTTGTTTTAAGATAATAAAATTTCGCGTTTTATGGTGTTATAAAAATTTCGTGTAAAAATTGCAAAAATTTCAAGTTAAATTTTTTTTCAAAACTACAGAAAACAATTACCTCTGGCACTTTCTGCCTATAAATGCATTTTCTGCAACACTTGTAATTCATTGCACTCTTTTTTCAATAATCCTTCCAAATTCCAGCTTTACAATTGGCAATTTGCACATCAGTAGTAGGTAAATTTAATTGCTCCTACATTAAAGTAAATTACATCTTTTTAAAAATATTTAACGGGAAAATATGCAACTTTGACATTATTTTCAAGGTTGGTATGATTGCTGTCACTGTCATTGACTCTTAGTTTGAAATATATTTTATTTTCGTGCTAAAAATGATCTTTTGTCTTCAAAATTTATGAGAATTAGTATAAATATTAAATATTGAAAAAAATCATGAAATTTCGGTGTTATGTCGCCTAAAGAAGTTGATTTCGGTGTTATGGCCTAAAACATCACAATTTCGCGTTTTGTCGCGATCTGATTATGACAGGTTATGATGTGATTCATGGAGAAAAGTTGTTCAAAATATGATATCTCAACATTCAGAAAATGTTGCGCATTTTGCGAGCGCGAAAAACAGGTGTCCCTAATCATAAGGAATGTGTAGAGTTTCTGATGATTGTAGCACATAACTTTCACAATATGTATTATTCTTATTAAAACCTTTCGATCTGAATTAATTATTCTCCACAGCTATATCCGAAAGGTTTTAATATGAAACAGATGACCACAAGAGTTACGATTAACTATTTCATTGCAGTCGGAGGCTGGAATCCGAGAAGAAGACGACGGCGAACTCATCCTATTGGAAGACGACCCGAATTCCAAGTCCTCGAGCAAGATCAAGTCCAGAGCGAGTTCCAACAAGGACGAGGGATCTCGGAGGAACTCTATTCACGGAGACATCTCCCGAGGGAACTCTATCCACGGGGAGAGTTCCCGAGCAACTTCCGTCAAGGACGAGGGATCCAGATCCAACTCAATACACGGGGAAGGATCGAGGAGGACGTCGATCAAGGACGAAGGATCGAAATCCTCTTCCGTGAAAGGGGAAGGCTCCAGAGCCGCTTCTTTTAAGGATGAAGTGTCGATTGCTGCATCTGTTATTGATGAAGGATCCGTTGACGAAGGTTCCAAACCCTCTTCCGTTAAAGACGAAGGTTCCAGAGCTGCTTCCGTTAGAGATGAAGGTTCCAGAGCCGCTTCCGTTAAAGATGAAGGTTCCAGAGCCGCTTCCGTTAAAGACGAAGGTTCCAGAGCCTCTTCCGTTAAAGACGAAAGTTCCAGAGCTGCTTCCGTTAAAGATGAAGGTTCCAGAGCCGCTTCCATTAAAGACGAAAGTTCCAGAGCTGCTTCTATTAAAGACGGAAGTTCCAGAGCCTCTTCTGTAAAAGACGATAGTTCACCAAAAAGTTCTTCGCTACAGGATGAAGTTACAATCACACTTTTCGTAAGTTTTATGTGTTATTTGTTTCTCAAATCCTCTAAATTTGTATTTGAATTGGTATTGTTTACTAAGTTTTCTCCAATAGACCAAAACATAAACTAGTGGCGCCCTCAAAGCGAACTGAAAAAGGGCGTGTCACTATGTGTGACCACTCTTAGTGCGCATCTTTCAAGTCACTTAAATGTCAATCTTAATGAGTTCAGTAAAATAATAATAATAATAATAATGTAATTTATTGAGCACATAAAATAGGTACATAATTGGTCTGTATTCAACAATCGAGTCGTTGATCTTCCATACATCCATCTCTTCTCTTCAGCTGCTTCACCTCTTAACCGTTAACCTACTTCTTCTTAATTCATAATAGTCATTAAAATTGTGCTTCAATATCAGTGGTAATATTGGAAGAACATCCAAGCATTTGCTTTTTAGCTGAGGGAAAACCACTGAAAAAACATTCTCAGCAGGATGTAATCTTGATTCTTGTCTTCCAATGTCATTACTTCACGAATTCTCTTTCTTGAATGATAGCGAGTTTATCCTTAACGAGCGTCTTGAAAGCTTTTAAACTTAGGGTCTGCTCTTCTGTTGTTGTTGTGTTGTATGCTACTGAGGCTGAATAGGAAAAACAGTTCTTGAATTTTTTACTTCGAAGAGTTCCAAAGTCTAGCTTATCTTTGGACCGCGTGTCTCGTAGGTGAATATCATGACGCTTTCTCAACTTATCATTTAAATACTTTGGCTCTCCCGTTCTCAATATCTTGTGCGTTGCGCATGTTAAATGTAGGCTTCTTCTCGCTTCCATCTTTAGCCAATGAAGTTTTTGAATGTAGGGACTTATATGGTGTCTTCTCTTAATATTGAATACAAACCTAGCACAAGAATTCTGGACTTTTTGAATACGACCTACATCTTTCTTCGAAATACACTGTCTGTAAACGATGTCACAGTAATTCAAATTAGATATTACAGTAAAACCTCTTTAAGTCGAAATTGAAGGGACCCAAAAAAAAGCACTTCGACTCATGAATTTTCGAGTTATAAGTATGTTCATAGAATGATGTTTTCCAGACGTGTAGTAAAGATAAGCCTCGTAAACCTACCCCCTCCCCCTGCACAAGGGTCTATAACCACTTGAAGACAGCTGTTTAGTGAAGGGTCAATGCCTCCAATGGTTTAAAGGACTGCTATTATTTACGCAATTACATATTATCTGCAGACAAATTAAACACACACTTAATTTTTGACAATAAATCGATTTCACAATTATTATTTATTCAAAGTTAGGTACACTCCCCCAAATAATAAACGGTACTTGGTACAAAACGTATTGGCTGCTGGGCCGGTTCCTTAACAATCAATCCTTGTTATTATCAATGAAATCAGAGCTCACCTAAAAGAGTTAGATAATGAGTTAGCACTGACTTCATGGGATAATGCCATCAAACCTTAATCAGTCAATTCATTTTATTTCGAGTACCGTTTATTATTTGGGGGAGTGTACCTATAGGTGTGGTGTTATAATCAAAAAATAAATAATGTAACAGTAAACGGAAAGATAATAATTGTTGGCTGTCATTTATAAATCATCAAAAGATTGAGAAAAAAATTAAAAAGGTCTGAGATTTCTTGAAAAAGTAACTGATTTCAGTTTGTTTTTCATGTCCACAGAATATTTATTTTATATAGACATCCCTATTAATAAGTAAACATAAGATTAAATATTACGCAGAATGAAATAAATCAATGACCAATGTTTATGCCGTTGGTCTGTTGTTGACTATTTATAGCCCTTTTCACACAAACTTACTGGCGTCACAGCAGTTTGCTCTGATTCTTAGAAACAGGGATTCAACCCTCAACACTTGTCTGCTGTTTTTTTGTTGCTTGGTTTCAAGAGACCCACTTGTCTTTGAGATAAAGCAGGTGGGGTGTCGCAGGAAAGTGAAGTCAGGCCGACACTCTGCTCCAAAAATAGAGGACATTTATGATAAAAAAATAATCAAGTATTCTCCGAAAATTGTATTATACAAAAAATACTTCGATTTATAAACTGAAATCACATGTTATATTCCGTACTAGGGCGTGATATAATATTATTCCATTCATTAGATCGCAAGACAAAATAATTTTTACGCCCTTTTATTCACCACATTGCTCTTTATAACAGTGAACACTTGTTTTGCGGAATGTTTACTTCCCAAATATTTATTGAACATGTCAGGGACTCATTCCCTTCCCACCACTCTCCAGAGACCACAGGAAACGACCCTCTCTCTCACAATCTCCTTTGTTAAGGTGGCTCATCCAATCGGGCATAGTCTCAGATTTTCATAATTTTTTGTCTACTTATTGATAATCATGCCATACACAATCCTTGAAAAAATTAAACACTTCTCGTGTCTAGTTTCTGAGAAAAATTGAGTTTTCTTCCCCATGTTATCTTATGGCAGACAGGTAAAATCGTGTCACATTTAGGCTAATAATGAAGATCTAATTTTTAGTTTGTCCCAACTTTGATCAAAAAACTTATTTTCTGATAGATATTTGGACATTCTATTAGGAAAAAAATTAAAAACAATACCAACGTGTGCTATTTTAAAAGTTATAAACCAAAAACGAAATGATTTTCCTATACCTCCTGTGTTAAAGTTTTGTTCAATCTCGAAAGGCAATAAATTAAAACCTCGCTGTAAGACAGGAGTTGCAAGTTAAATTACATTTTATGATTCTCTTATACTTAAATATAGTTGAAATGTTAGAAAAAGTAATTCATGATGGTAATTACAAAAAAATTTTTTTTTGGAATGTTCGATCGGTTGAGCCACGTTAAGAACAGGTAGTCAGGTACCAGGCCAGCTGGTCGGTCCAGTTAGGGGTGGGGGAAAGTGAAAGTTACGCCGTTGTACCCTCTGCTCCAAAAGTATTGACCATTTTTATACGTAAAATCACACTTTATACTACGAAAATTGTGTTTTACAAAATAATTACTTCGATTTAAACACTGAAAATCAATGTTATTTTTCGACTAGGGGCCAAATATTACTTCGAATTACGACTTATCCAAATTTCGAGTTATAATTTTTTTTAACATTGAACAGCCTATACTGTGGGCGGGACTTGAGTTTACTTCGATTTATGATGAATTTCGGCTTATGGTTGTTCGATTTAAGGAGGTTTTACTGTATAAGTGCCTCAACAAGCTTGCTTTTTGTAGATCTTGTCAGAATTTGTTTAAATCTTTGCATTGTTCGTAGTTTGCCGTAAGCTTTGCTATTTGCTTTCTGAATATGATCTGAGTAAGTCATTTGACTGTCCATTATCAAACCTAAATTCCTTGCATTTTCTGAAGTTCGAATAATAGAACCATTTGTATGTAGTTTAAATTCACTATTAAGTATTTTGATCCGTTGACATTTGTTCCCTATAATCATTGATATGGTCTTCGAAGTGTTTAAAGAGAGTCCTTGACTTTCACTCCATGCAGCAATAGACTGAAGATCTTCGTTTATTTTCTCTTGTGATGCAGCTAGATCTTGAGGGCGAAAGGTATATAGAAGCTGGGTATCATCTGCAAATTGGTGTATTTTGCAGTGTTTCACACTCTCATCGATATCAGTTGTGTAAACTATGAACAGTAGTGGAGCGATACTTGAACCCTGCGGTACTCCTGTTCTATTTTCCCTTGGCTTTGATACGTTATTAGCGGATAATTTTACCCGTTGTTGACGTCCGGTGAGATAACTTGCAAACCATTTAATTGTCATCTCTCCCACTCCAAGATATGTGAGTTTAGCCAGTAGGAGTTCATGATTGATAGAGTCAAAGGCTTTTGTAAAATCTAATAATATAAGACTTGTAACCATTTTCTTCTCCATTCCCTTAATCGCTTCATCAGTTACATCTAGAAGTATTGATGTTGTCCCACGATTTTTCCTGAATCCTGACTGACTATTAGATAATAATTGCAGTTCTTCTAGGTATGCAGTCAGTTGCTTCACAACAATTCTTTCTAGTATTTTGGACAGTGTATTGAGAATACTAATGGGTCTAAGGTCTTTGAATTGTTTTGGATGTGAGCATTTTGGCAAAGGTGTTATAACTCCTTCTTTCCATATCAGGAAATATTCCAGAAACAAGAGAATGATTTACAATACTGTGTATAGCATTTAAACAGTTTGGCATGCATAGAAGTAATGTATTGATATTTATATTATCAATGCCTGTTGCTTTGGTCTTAAATTTTTCTCAATTGATCAACAATTTCTTGTGTTCTAACTGCTCTGAGCTCAAAGGCATTTTTTGACGTAATAGTGTGAGTGTTATTTTTGTATTGATCAATTATACTTGAAGCAATTAAAGAATGTGGTATTGAATCAACATAATAGTCATTTATCAAATCCGGCTTAGCTAGTTCTTCAGGAATTAGTTGTCTTGGCTTTTTCGAGCTGTGAATATCCCACTCTTGAAGTTTCTTCCATAAGAATGCAGAATTTCCTAGATTTGCTTGTATTTCTTTCCTCATGAATGATCTTTTCTCTCTCTTCACTGCTATTGTTATGTAATTTCTAACATGACAATAATATTGCCAATTAGCTGCAGATGGCCTTCTTTTGAACTTCAAAAGTGCTTTTGACTTGAGCTTGCACATATTCTGAATGTTATCAGTATACCATGGACATTTCGGTTTATTGGTTGTAAATTCCTTGATTGGTGCTAGCTTATTCTCAGTATATTGTAAATTGTCATTAAGTATTTTTAGCTTTACATTAATATCATCTTCACCTTCTGCAATATTCCAATCAATACTGTTCAAAACTTTTTTCAATTCCAGGGGATTAATTTTCTTGTAGTTTCTATAAGTAATCTTTCGAATCTTCCTTTTTGGTTTCCGGTAAACTAATGTACAAGATATTAGACAGTGATCAGTAACTGGCTTTCCACGTGAATCTATGATCTTGGATATGTCTAATACTTTGGTGCTGACTACTGAGTCCTCATCCTGAACGTATATAATTACATCGCGAAATAACAGTAATTGATGCTTACCTCAGTGTCAACAATCAAATACAATCAGCATATTTCATTTCAGCACATATTCATTCAAATTCTTGTGAAAACTAGATGTCTGTTCACCAAAATCGCCTTTTGACAGATTGCAAATGTTTTTATCACGGCCTTCTGATTCACGGCCTTCTGACATTTTTGTTGACGCCTCGTGCAAAACAATTGCAATCTGTCAAATGCTGCTTTTGTTGAATATACATCTAATTCTCGCAAGAATTTGAATGAATTTGTGCTGAAATGTAATATGCCGATTGTATTTGAATGTTGACTCTGAGGTAAGCATCAATTTCTGTTATTTCGCGATGTAGTTATAACTTTTACATGCTTCTACTGAACCATTGACATGAAAGTGCGCACGCAGTTTTAGTTCCGAATAGGTTAGTTCAAGGTCAAATGTCACACATAGCTGGAAGAGAAAATGGCGGATTGGGCATGCGCATTTAGTTTATGTTTTGGTCTATTGTCTTTGAAAATGTTTTGCCAAAATATGTGTAAAGAAATTTAATTTGATGGTATTTAGGTAATTGCCTTTTCTTATAAATAAAATGCAAATAATTGCAGTCTGCTAGTTTAAAAACTATACCTACATTTATTTAGCTTCCGATTTTAACACTTTTTAAGCAAATTTTTTTCTTAACACATAAATGTATAAGAACATAGGGAGGGGAATTGAATCAGAGGGGGGGGATATTCCCCCCATTCCCCCCCCCCCCCCCCCCCTTCCTAGATTACTAATTAGTTTAGTCATTAATAATAATTATATATGATTGTTTATTGATTGTAAAAGTGTTAGTAGTATTTGTCGTAAACGAGTTTCCCGAGTTTCATTGTGTATCTGGAAAACAACTTCTGAATGTGGAACATTTGCAGGAGGATCTGGAGCAGTCCGAAGGTCCGAGACCGACATTCTTAGTCGGCTCTCCCAAGAGAAGCGGAACGGACATGGAGGCCGCTTGCGGTGAGCGGCCGCCTTCGTCCGAACCAATCCCGATCTTGTGAGTTAATTTCCTCTCTTTATGGGTTTACAAGTGGTACCACGTGACTAAACGTATAAAACACAAAATTGGCTAAACTAGGTATTGCACATAAGAGGAAGATAATGTATTTTCCTCATTCTATTAGTGATTCAACAACCCACTTGACCTTAGCTTCGCCTCCAATATTTTGGTCCCAAAAATGTTTTGACAAAATATTACTGTTGCGTTAAAAAAATTGCAGAGACCGCAATTTTCACTCTACAGACTTGCAAGTGGGCTCGTTGTCTTCGTTATGAATAGGCGAAGAGAGCACTAAGTTTCTTTTTGTCAATAACTTGATATCTAACCTGACCACAGGCACCAAAAAATGTGGGTTTCTCGACAAAATTCCGCTACCCACCGATTTTATTTTAGAAAAATTGCAATAAAAATACCGATAAGGACTTAGTTCTCCTAGGTATGATTATTATGCCAAGTTTTAGCTTGCTATTGAACGGTTATTCAGTTTCGATCTTTTCTGTGAATTGTCTTGAACCAGTTTGGATTGTCCCGGATATTTTTTTGACTTTCCAAAAGATGTTGATTTCGCTAAATATCGGTCTCAGCTGACATCAACTTACAATATTTTTCCTGAAATTTAAGTCATACCCCCCCCCCCTGGAATCCCCTTAAACAATACTAGGTCTGTAGGTCGCCTAGGTAGAGCAACACTCTGTTTAGTGTAACGCGTTAAGGTGGCTGCATATCACGTGACTTTTCAACCAAAAAGCTACACATTTTCATTTGGAAGGGTTCAGTTTAGCAAACACTTCTCACTCATCAGATAAGTTAGGACACATCAGTTGGAACTAATCTACGCAGAAAAGAACTGCGAAAATAACTTATTAGATGATTTTACTTCCTTGCACCTAAATATTCTCAAATCAAGACCTGAAGTTTAAGGAAATCCTATGAGTTACCAAGAACAGCAAACTTTAATCTAATAAAAGGGCACATATGCATCACAAACCTGACACAATTTTGCCAACAAAACATGCGCTCTTTCTTCATCTTTCCAACGAAATGTTAAGATATTAATTATATCCACTATTATGAATGTAATATTTAAAATAACAGCACTGGGTTTTGACAGCTTTCAAACGCGTACGGATACACACGATTTTCATTTATTTTATTCTTAAACCACTGCAAAAATAAATATTATTGACTGAAATTATTGATAAACTCCAGTATGCAGTGAATTTCCTTCATAATTCACCTTGGATTACTCAGCATGAACGATGTAAGGTATGTACTCATAGGTAACTATTTCTTTTGATCGGATGAAGAGAAATAAAGTCACGTGATATGCATTGGCCTTAAGCCCTTGTATTGTATGTCAAAGACATTTGCAAGTTTGCTCTACAGACCTTGGAAAGAGCCGAAACACAATGCTTCAAAGAAGCAGTGATAAAATATCTGATATTTCCCTCAAGAAATTTGTCAAATATTTACAAATACTCGTAAAATGTCTGTAAAATGTCAATATCTTTTGAAGCTAACGAAAGAGTAGTCTGGAAATTGACCAAAAACAAATTATGGACCCGATGACGTAAAATTTAAAGTTGATCGGTTGGATTGATCGGTTTCAATTTGAATTTAAAATCACTTTAAGAACTATTCATTATTAATCCCCATTAAAATCACTTCATCTAGAAATTCCATCCAAGTTTCAGCAACTGAAAAAGAAACTCACCCTACTCGACTATCAGTGTAGTCGAGCATGTATGTTAACCATAACATAACTTCTGAGAGTGTTTAAACGTGTACTTGTAACGAGTGAGTAACTGAGCATTGTGCTTGGTCAGAGCGGGTCCGCTGCGCGACGTATTGGACGCAGCCAATCAGCTGTCTCACTCACAGCCGCACTCGATGGAGCGCGAACTGGCAGGGCGCGAACCCAAGGCTAGAAGCTTCGAGCACGCGCGCGACGAGCAGACTGACAAGGGTACGTCTAGACTCTAACTCAAGCTCAAACAACAACATGGATTTGTGTCATAAAACAAACCTGCTCTCTTAGAGTAGGCCATAAATGTGTTAGTTTAGTTTGATTTTTAGCGACTTTTTCTGGTAACTCCTCCCACTTTTGGCTTTACTACAGGCTATTCCATTTCAAAAGGGGAGTGGAAACCACGCCCATTCCTATCGCTATTGGTTAGTTGGTTCGAGGCGGGAAACAAATTCATAGAAGCCAACGGAACTACCAGGTAGTGCCAACTTAGCTGAGAAAGTACTAACATATTACAACAGATTAAAATTACATTTTAAATGTATTTGTTGACCCAGGCTATTAAATAGAGGATTTTATGGCAACAGGTGATCAATTATTATTTACTTTATGACTGATTTAAAGATCTAGTGGTCGTTCGAACACATGAGTGATAATCACCAAAGCAAAATTTTTATGGTAGTGGTACTGCAAACTATGCCATCTGTGGGAGAATTGCGAACTTCTTGAAACTTCCATTCCCCTTTTGAAATGGAATAAACTGTACATACCACCAAAAGCTGCAATTTGGCAAATTTTTTCAGCGTAAACCAACACACCTTTTTAGTTGGCTGGAAGACAGAATTAAATACAAACAAATCAAATGAATCTATAAATTGCCCGCCAAAAGTTACAAGTACACTCAGTTGCCCTTTAAAATGTTTGCCCCTAAACTTCATCAGCGATTGATTAGTGAGTTTGTATTTCTGTGAAGTTTGACGCTGGTTTTGTAGTCGTTGTTTTGTTTCTAAAAGTAGGAACTAATGTGGCATCGGAGATTGTCGCAACAGTTCTCTGATATTTCATTGTGTTTTGAAAACCTTAACAATGTAGAGTAATTTAAAAACATTTTTACGTTTTCAAACAAGTTTTATTTTATGAATATTAACGAATTCAACTTCGCTAGTTTTAATTTTTAAATTTATCAACATATTAGAGTAAGAGTAATAAATACCAAGAACGTAAACATTGCTATTTTACTACTTACTTACCTACTACATAAAATAATAATTTTAAAGTATGATATTACCTATTCACAAACAATTATAAGTAGTACCTACCTACCTTTTACGATTATTTTCTTGCATTACACCGATGTGTTTTCAGTCAACTTGATGATGTTGATATTTTGCAAGTTTCTTGCAGCAGTCATCAAGTTTCACAGATCAAACTTATTAAGAGGAAGGACAAGTCTCTCAGCTGCTAGTTGTCAACATTGTGGCCGTGTTGTTGAACATTGGACATGTTAAAGTGACAAACTAGTGGATAAATTGCCCTTTCAAATCCGTCAACACCTTTTTGAATGTTTTCACTGAAAAGCTTTGGGTGGTTATATTTTGAATGTCAACATTGGAATCGGCTAACAACCATATCAACATTTTAAGGAGGGATCTCCGAATTTCACTCATCGTGAGAAATCGTCCAAATTCAACTTTTTGTGTGTTTTGCATCATAATATGGCACGGAGAAGTGTTCAAAGGGAAATAATTTTCAAGATATATCACGTAAAAGTTACAGATTTCCTCTCAGTTTAACTTTGCGACCATACAAAGAACATGCAGCAGTATCAGTGTGTCTTTCTGTAAGATCACAATGCAAAACTGAAATAATAACTGTAAGTTTGAAGTGATATACCTCGACAAATAGTTCCCGTCGACTACTTTATTGAAAATGTATTGTTCGTATTTCGAAGAGCATTTCATCCCTACTGCTTGTCACTTTAATTAACATTGAAGCCTATGTTGAACGAGACTTGATGATGTTGACGTTGGTTCCGAGTGACTTGCTCGTGGTCTGTGAAACGTAACCGAATGGTTTGTGTAACGTTGATCTGTCTTGAGACGGCCGTGACTGTGGACGTCAGACGTTCTCTCTCGCTCGCACACAGCCGCACTCCCATTGGCTGCGCTGTCATCGCATTCCATACTGATGCTTTGTTCTTTAGCAACATGCTTCAGAATACATCTCAAACCGTTCACGTTTTCATTTCTTAAAATTGAAAAGTTGACAGCTAAGCCTTAGCCTTCATCTTTTCAAGTTTTATAAAATGCAATTGTGAACTGTTTCACAACAAGTATTCTCAAGAAATGGTCTCCTGGGGAAGAAAATGGTTCTTTTAAGTGTGTCTTTGTCTTCATTGTCATGAGTTTCAAAACAATTGAGCACAATTAAAGCACACTTAACTAAATAATGCTGCAAATCGGAGTACTTGAAGACCCTGGGTACGATCTCAAAGCGCTAGATGTATTTTATAGCCTCAAAGAGATAGATAAAGTGATTATTTTACGCTTTGAGATCGTAATGTTCTCCAGTTTGTGGCACTATTTATTTGTATAGCTTTAATTGGGCTCAATTGTTTGAGTAAAGACAAAACTTGAAAGAACTGTTTGTTAACAACGTAAAGACAGAGATGTTTCAAAGTATCGGTATCGTCTGAGAACGCGATGAATGTGGTAGCCAATGCGACTGTGTGTGAACGAGAGAGCTCCTTCCTTCTAACCGATCCTCTAACCGATCCTCGCATGAGTTTGCAACGTGTGGGTTTGATATTAATACACCCTGATAGTCAAAAACACAGTCAGTGTTCTGTCGATACTATTCTAGTTTACCATTCTGATGTAGGAATAATCTAAATTTAGGTAAGAAAATATGTAGGGTAAAAATACGTACAGATGATAGATTGTTTCAGTAGGTATATTGTTTCATCCTTTTCATGATACGTAAACGTAACTAAATGGAAACAAACTCTATTTTATTTGCATTTTTGCGCAGTCGAAAATGTACTTGTTTTATTCAAACTTTGAATATTTTTCCTTGATGACTGTTCATCTCAGAAAAGTAAATTTTTGCTTGTCTACATCCTAGACATGTTTACTTTCAATAGTTATTGTTTTAATTCATTCCACAACGAGAGACAGTTCCATATTAATGGTATATTAATCCTTGAATGTTTGTAATTTTTTGTCTTTTTGCTGACAAACATGCATAGACTTGAAACTAAACTAGAAAACTGTTTTTTGTAGTGAATTCAGTGAACAGAAAATACTCTTGGGACAGTATCATACCTTTTTAGACGTTGTCTTTGTAATAAAACCACAAATTTGAGGTACCAACCTACCTAATGTTTTGTCAGAAATTCCTAAAACAAGTGATTTAAAAAAAAACATTTTTATATGGCTTTGTATACAGATATGAAATATGGCTTTCCCTATGGCCTAGGGTAGGTGGGTGTGGTTAAATACGAACTGCAATTTTAAAATTTTTCCCATTATTGGTCCACTACATTTCAAAGTTTATTGGTAAAACACACAATTTTCACACTGGGAAGTGTAAATTTTCATTCATATGAGATTTAAATTCAGGGGCATTTCGGAGGGAAGTGATGTCGTATTTGATTGTAACCATGGCAACATCATTGTTGGTTAATAAAAATTACATCACTCAACAAGATTACCCTTTTTTGTATGAAATTAAATCTCATATGAATGAAAATCACACTTTTTAGTGTCAGACAGTGGTCGAATTGGAAGTAAATCCATGGGGGGATGGTGTATTGTTAAAAAAAAATTGCTCCAAGATAATTTGAGGGGGGACTGTGCTGTGGGGAGGGCCCAACGAGCTTGAATACATGGTTTGCTATCCCCCGCACCATGTGGGTCCGGGGCGCACAGCCCCGGATTTTTTTTTTTAATTTAAGAAATGAATTTGGTGCATTTCTACGCGTTTTTGACACTATTTTAACTAAGCTTACTTTTATCTCGACAATGGTGTCTAGAGGCTTAAATTAAAACATTCTGTGGGAATGGTATTATTTTGAAGTAATTAGTGATGTGTTTTAATCTTTCATGGGGGGATGGTGAAGTGGAAAAAATAGCCATGGGGGGATGGAACTATCAAAATATTCTCCATGGAGGGATACCATCCCCCCGGATCCCCCTCCCCCCCCAATTCGACCACTGGTGTCAGGATAGTGTTTTTTACCATCAAATATGATGTCATAATGAAATTTAGTTTGTAATAAAAACAGTAAGTAGTAGTAAATCCTATATTTTAGCCCCTTTGCTATTTTTCTATTACATTCATAAATTACATGTTATGCATTCCCTATTTCTGGAATATGAAGGAAAAGCGTGTTAAAGACTATGGGAAGGGTTATTGCAACTCTACTGTCCCCAGCCCACCTGTGTCCGCCCCGACCCCCGCTGCACCACTCCCGCTCCTCCCCCACGCTCCCCCCTAACCCCCGAGAGCGGGCAGATTGTCGACGGCATCGTCACAGCGTCTCGGGGCAGATGAGCTATCTGAAGATGCTGGGCTTGGCCGGCGCGTTGCGAGGAAGAGGATCGACTAGTTCGCTGTTCAGCACGGCGGTTATCAGCGGTAGTAACAGCGCGCCAAACCTCAGAGATGTCGTGCCAAACACTATATCAGGTAGGTGTTACTTACTTCTTGTCTTAAAGCCTATTTACACGGTAAAATTTCCTATCAAATCTTTTATAAAAACTTTCATAAAATCTTACATAAAATCTTTTAGAGAAATATAACGTTTTTATTATTATCCTGTGGACATGTACATACATTTATACTAAGAAAACCCTCAATGTAACACGTTGATAAGCGACAACCGAACGCGCAACATCTCAAACCCAAAATTTTGTAACGCATATATAACATCCATATTTCATATAACATCTATCTTTTTGTCTTGAAAATAACAAACTAAATTTAAGTTTCATTTTCTTCAGTATTTGGGAAAGGAAGACCTTGAAAACCTTGTTTCTACCCTGTTTCAACAAATTAACGTCTATTTTAAAATGCCCTTGGGTGTCTATATCGCATGTCTCCTGTTGTAGTAATCGAGGGGTGTGGCGGCGTACCTCCCATCCGTCCTCTCGAGACTCTGCACAATGCCTTGTCACTACGTCAACTCGACACGTTCCTGGAGGTGATGACTTGCGCACCGCTGTTCCGCACACCGGCCTCGTCCCCGCCGCGCACGCACAAGCATCGTGCAGCGTTGCGTCTCGCGTCGCCCTCGAGCAGTGAGTACGACCAGATGCTGGCGGTTAATAGCGACCTGCAGTACGGGGTCACGGGGTTCATCGATATACTCTCTGTCACCGGCTTGAATGATGCGAAATAAACATATGACAATCACCACTCTTTCACTCTATTACTAGATAAACTAGAAACTAATTTATCAATAGGTACCTTCGTTCTTGATAGATTTAAGACGAAAAACCAGGCTCTAAATCGCTATTTAATTTTTTTGCTTTGATTAACAAGAGCAAGAATTTACTTTTTAAACATCTTTACACAATCTATTTTTCAAATTAAGATTATTGAAACTATTTTGTTTTTAGAAACTAGTCAAATTCAAAGCTCTTATAAAGGAAAATCACAACTGTTTTTAAGTAGGTGACAGTTTCATTACCGATGTGAAACGACAATGACAATGTTCTAAAGAGAGTAGATTGTTCTTGGAATCCATTTGTTTCAGTCTCAGAGAGTTATATTGTCCATAAAATAATTTTATTTAGAAATCCTTCGTTTGAAACGAAAAATTCGGAATACATAAACATTTAACAATTCCAGTACAGGTGTTTCCATGCATTTATCAAACTGCTTGCAATTGCTCCAATCGATAACAAAGCATCGGCCGTTAAGACAAATGTGTCGAGCAAGAAATGCACAGATCCTTGGTCGGGAATGAAGGAGAGCTGACTGAAAGTGTAGCCGCAGCAGAGAATCTGAATAGTGAAGAAGAAACAACTTGTTGATCTGAATCACATGTCTATTTGCGTCGCCACTTATAGTGTAGGGTGCTTGGCCAACGGCCTTACACAGCAGATAAAATGGCTCGATGCTTGTAAATCAATCCATTGTTACTGTTGTAGTGAATGAAGAATTTGACACATTGTACTGCTCATGTGTACTGCTCTTCTGACACTTTAGAAGTGAGACAAAATCAATGCTTTCTGAGTAGAGTTGACAGTTTATGTTCATATCTTACATATTATTCTTTGCCATACATGTTAGATCTCAAATATTAGAGAATAGATAAGCGTAAATCTATTTCATTCTCTGGTATATGTGAGCAATTCTTGTTATATTGAAGAGAATGAGCTCTGTGTTATAACCAACGGGCATTTGCTGATGAAGAAACGAATGACAGTTAGGTACCTATCCCATACTTAACCCATTCCTTAAAGATGATTCAGGGCTTCAGCCATGGTGCTTAGAAATATCTGCACATACAACAGAGCATAAAACCATCAAGCTGGGTTCCCATACTTCGCTTTCGTTTCGCATTCGGTTCGCTTTCGCGTCGCGAAGTTTGTAGTCGTTTCCATAATTTCTGTTTCGCGTATCCATGGATACGCGAAACATAAATAGTATTCTGCCAATAGTTAAAAACAAAATGACAAATAATAATCAGATAATAAGCATGAACCGCAAGAAAATGCGGAAAAAGTGAAACTTGAAAGTTGAAACGTCAAAACATATGTTTATTAATCGAATATCGAATATAAGCTCGAGGTCGACAGGAAATGGAGATTCGATATATCGCATCACTTCCGGATTTCGCGCGTTTTGGTTTCGTCAAAGTTGAAGTTGGTCTAACATTTTTGCATTTCGGAGACGAAATTAAACATGGACGATTTTCTGTGTTAAAAGGTAGCCATTTTGCGAAAGCGAACCGAATGCGAAACGAAAGCGAAGTATGGGAACCCAGCTTTATACCTTACCATATGATACAATTTATATGTTCCAAATTGCAAAATAATTCATATTTGCATGGCAACGTTGCTAGATTTATGCTAAGTCTCCCATACATTTTCTTTTCTATATTTTGGAATGGCAGTCTTATTCTAAAAAGTGTTTTCTTTAAATTGAGACTATTTTCACTATTTTGTCATTCCTTTTAGGAATGACACCTGAGCATTTTAAGTCCAATATTCCAGTACGATTTAGCTTGTAGGGTAAAAATTATATCATATGGTAAGGAACAAAGATTTGTTGTTGGTTGCATGTAATGGTTTCATTATACTTTGGTAATCTTTGGGAATGACAAATTCTCATTCCCATGACGTAATCCTGAAACTGCCGTAACTTGTAATGTTGTCAGGCCTGGTATGGAGTGGACCTCCCTCGTTCGTGTCGAGCTCTGGTCCGTCTTCGCCCAACGGCATCACGGACATGTTCTCGCACGATCCTCGGACCTCCGAGTCCAGCGAGCTCTCCTCCGCTAGCCTCGTCAGCACAGAGGGGTGAGTAGCTCTTCGAATCATCTAGTTATCAAATATAATACAATTCCAAGCTTTTATACGAGAGCCATACGAAAGTATAGTTGAAAAGTGGGTACCTAATAACTTTGCTAAGAGGGATCATCAACTTGTTGCCACAATCGGGCACTTTAGAGCGGTTTTAGAGGGAAATACACAAAATAAATTATATTAAAACACACTTGTTGGACTTTTCATAAACATTGTATTTTTTATTTATTATCAATTTAAACAAAAAAAAGCAGCAGTTTGTCAAACTGCTGACGAAGCCCTCTGACTAGAGGAAGAAATGTTGAAATTGAAAATAAAAAAAAATAAAATTGTGTATGTAAAACATCCAAAGAGTGTTTTAATTTATCTAGGTACATATCCAATCTTATAATCGAGAAACAAACATGTAAACAAACAAAATACCTGTGTACATTTGACAAACAGTTGTGAATTTAAGCAAGAACAGGCTATAACAGCTTCAAACAACAATAATAAACAACTTCATCACTTACTGTCATAATTTTGCTCCTTCTATGTGGTCAGCATTTGTCTGGAACAGATTATAAAAGTGTAAACAAATGTTATAATTTTTTTCGATATCAAGAAGGAAACCCCGTGGTGGAATGAAAGAGTCCGAGAAGCAGTGCGTCACAAGAGAACCGCCTGGCAGACGTACGAGGGCGATAGATCTGATCACAACAAAGCCGAATACCGAAGGTGGAAAATAAGAGTGAGAGAAACAGTAGTAGAAGAAAAGGAGAAATCTATGGAAGAGCTTGCTGGTAAATTAGAAAGGGATTTTGAAGGCAATAAAAAAATGCTGTATGGCATAATAAAGGATAAAAGGTCAAGAAAAGAAGGGCGGACTTGTATGATGGACGACTGCGACAGGCTAATCAATGAACCGGAAGAGGTACAGGAGCTGTGGAGGAAATATTTCGGGGAACTACTAAATGGCAATGGGGTAGTGCTACCAGAAAGTAATGAAGGATTGCAGAGTGAGGGCGAGGATGAAGAAGAGCGGGATTTGACAGAGGGAGAGGTGGAGAAAGCGTTAAAAGAGATGGAGAATGGGCGGTCACCAGGAGTGGATGAATTAACGGTGGAGATGGTAAAAGCGGCTGGGAGGATCGGAAGAAGATGGATGTTTCGTGTGATGAGCGCAGCATGGAAGCAGAAGACAGGGCCAGAGGATTGGAGAAAGGGGGTCATCGTACCGATTTTCAAAAAGGGCGACAGGAAGAGGTGCAGCAACTACAGGGGGGTGACATTGATGTGCCAGTGTGCAAAACTGTTTGAAAAACTTATAGAGTTTAGGCTGAGGGAGGTAGTGGAGGAAGGGCTCAGGGAGGAGCAATATGGTTCAGGAGAGGGAGGTCAACTATTGACCCATTATTCAGTATCCGGCAGATCATGGAGAGAAAGTGGGAGAGTGGGGAAAAGCTCTACATGGTTTTTTCTGACTTAAAAAAACTGAAAAGGCATATGATCGCTTGCCTAGGAGGAAAGTATGGGAATGCCTGAAGTAGAAGGGAGTACGTAGAGAACTCATTGATAGAATTAGGTGCACATACGAGAAAAATGAGAGTTGTGTGCAAACGATGGAAGGAAAGTCGGGATGGTTTGCGGTCAAGGAAGGACTTCGTCAGGGAAGCGTGCTCTCACCGACGCTATTTGTCATTGTCATGGACGAACTGTTGAGGAGAGTGGAACCAAGTGACGACCAAGATACCAATACATTAGTGTATGCCGATGACATATTAGTGTGGGGAGGAACTAGTGAAATAGTGCAAGAAAAGATTGATAGATGGAGCCAGACTACTGAAGAATTCGGAATGCGGATTAGACAAGAAAAGAGTGAGATACTAGTATTGGAGAGGAAGGCAACAAGGAAAGAGAAGATCAAACTACGAGGCATGAAATTGGTGGAGAAGGGAGAATTCAAGTACCTTGGGAGCTGGTTAACGAAGGATGGAAAGATAGGAAGAGAGGTCACAGCAAGAGTTCAGCAGGCTAACTTGTTTTACCAGCTAGTGAGAAAGCTTCTCTGGAATGAGCATTTCCCTCAGCAGTGTAAGGTACTACTTTTCAAGACCTACTTTGTCCCGATACTTACATATGGGTCGGTCACCTGGGCTGTTGGGGGAAAGGAGGAGAGCCAGTTACAAGCAGCAGAAATGAAGTTTCTACAGAGTGCGCAAGGATTAACGAAGATGGACAAGATCAGGAGTGAGAAAATTAGAAGGGACTTGAATGTGGAAAGGCTGACTTTTAAATTGGGTCGAGAGCGGCTACAGTGGTTTGGGCACATGAAAGGATGCAAGGGAATAGAATACCAAGGCGGGAGTTTGAAGTGGCCAGGAGTGGCAAAAGGAGAGTGGGAAGACCGAGGGAGAAGTGGAGCGAAGAGGATGTGCAAGAGAGGTTGGAGAAGTGGGAAGAAGTAGAAGAGGAGAGTTGGTGGGAAGACAGTAAGAAGTGGAAGAAGCTGGTAGAGAAGAAAGAAGAAGAGAAAGAGCCAAGCTTGGCCAGCTGGCTCAAGAGTCCGAGGCCCTAGCAAGTGGTGGCCTTGGCCACCCCCCGACCCAACTATGGAACCGGGCGAAGGATTATTATTATTATTATTATCGTAAGCCCTGGCTGTAATACATTTTGTGAACTTAAACATGGTTTGGTGACCAACCATTTTTTTATTTGATATAGGTACCTACGATTGATTCTTGTGCATTATTTGATAAACTTATACTACATGTTCCCCAATGATCCTGATTATAATCGTGTATTCCAGGGCTGTGATGTCCTGCATGTATCCTGGAGTCCTGCAGGATCTCAGCTCCTGTGGGATCATGCTGGAGGAGGAATACGAAGCCGAGGGGGAGGCCAGGGGGAGTCTGGGTTACTGCTCTTCCGGAGACGAGGGACTTCCTGTGCAGGACAGGATTGTACTCAGTGAGTTCACAGTTGTTGAGTTCTTCTTAAAATACTTCACTTAGTTTTATTATGCACATCTATGGAATAGAGTAGTCTGGGTCATACTTCCACACCGGGCAAGAGTCCTTTTTTCAAATATCCTGCCAACTATTTAAGTTGGTCATCCTGAAAAATTAGGTACTGAGGGGGATGTGTCTGCTTGCAGGTCGGGCTGAAGCGGGCAGCAGCGGTGAAGCTACTCCGGTCTCGGTCTCGGCTTCGGACCTCGGACCGGAGATCACAGTGGCCCGAGACACAACGCAAGCGGTCAGTTACGTTCTTGGCAACTATTTGAAAAAGATTTACCCATAAATGCAATAATTGATTTTCTAGGCCTCTTTGATAATATTTTTTATTATCTGAAGGCACCAGAAATGTACAATTGTCACTTTTTAAAATTAATTATCCATGAGTTAAACCTGGAGGCCAAGTCTTGAAACTTACGCCTTCAGGACGCAAACGCTCTAGGATGTCATAAAGTCCCATTTACTGTAAGAATGATGACCTTGAAATCTACCTTTAACTGTTAAGCTTAATTTTGAATAAGGTTTTATGACTGTATAATATCTGTAATAATAATTATAATGTTAATAAATTGTTTCCAATAGATTGCTGGATGACAATCAAATAAGTGGCTTGACTTTATGTTTCAATGTCGATCACTCTTACAGTAAATGGGACTTTATGACGTCCGAGAGCGTTTGCGTCCTGAAGGCGTAAGTTTCAAGACTTGGCCTCCTGAGTCATATTATGTATTGTGGAAGGCAGTACAAATTTTGATTCAAGTCTGCCTGGAATTTGCTCTATTTACTTGCCTAGTCTTACTAGAAGCTACTTCTAAGTTCTAACTGACCAGGAAAAGTGTCAATTGAAACCAATTTTCTGTCTTATTTATCTATAGCAATTTTAAAACACATAGTGATTACTGATTATTGTTGTACAGGGCATTGAAGTTTCAAATTAGAGTATAATTTTTGTGATATTACCTATTTCCAATAGTTTGTTTGGTATAATTTGGTATAATTTGAGATTGTCAGTTGCATACTAGAAAACTGGTTGTCAATTATTGAATTTGAAACAATGAAATTTCTTTCATTATCTCTTATTTTTACTTCTCTGTGCTCATCTGATGATATTTTTGAATGATAATAATGAGTGTTCCTATATACTTTTATTATTTCATTCAAGTTTTAAGTTGATCTAAACAGGTAATGTCTTCACAACTGTTATTCTTGTTACAGACGCTGCTTGAAGAGCCGGGGGACAAGCGTGGCAAGGCGGGCAGCTATCTGGGCACGAGGTTCGTGGGCCAATGGGTGCTGGAGACCACGGAGAATGTGGGCGTGTTCCAAGAGGACTCGGACTCGGACCCGAGGCCCGACGTGGAGACCGACGAGGACGAGAGAACGATCACGTCGTCAATGACAACCACCAGTCCAGCCAGGAACACAATCTTCCAGGTACATGTTATGCTATCTCGTAATATCATCAAGATAGAAATCCCTGACTTTGCATTCTTGTAGACAATTTGTTAGAATATTCAAATTCTGGAACATGTTGAGAATAATTAGCGTTGCTTTATATATAGACGATTTTAGCAATTTATTAAACAGTTAACACTAACTTATTTGTGAAAAAAACATGTGTAAAATCAGGAAAAATAGAGAAATATCAGATTTTCCACGAGTTCGTGCACAACTATTGTATTTATGAAATGATGGTCATGACTTTGACTATAATCACATATAGTAATATATGTGATATGTGTATATTCACATATTTTCGTCAGCTGAATGGTAGGTACAAAATGTATAACTTTATTTAGGAAATATCTCCATTGTTTACGTCGAGAGCAGCTGACTCTTAAATTCCACTTTGTATCGGTAAATAACCAAACATCAACAGCATCTTAATATAAAGTTATAAACCATGAAAAAATAAAGTGTCTCCCAAGCTATACAATGATTAGACTGTTTAGGTAAGTGAGTGTCTACAGTGTACGGACTTATAGCTAGAGCCAGTTTTAAATGGTGATTTTATTTCTTAAAATTCGTTTTTAAAATCATCAATTTCGTTTTTTGTGTTTTTTCTGGAAGAGGGATTTCGCGATTTTGTGGTGATATTAAATTGGTTATAAAACACATTGTAATAGCCCCCAGAAACAATAATTTGATGAAAAACATGTATGCCACTTTGGAGGAGGGATTGGAATGGATTGGTCATGCACTATTAGCACTGAAATAGGCTTGTCTAGAATGGCGTCTTTAATGCTCTGTACTGTCTTTTCCCCAACCCACATTTTCTCTGTATAGATGATACATATTTAAAATTTCATGACGCAAAATGTATAGTTTGACAAGATATTTTCTTTCCAATCCAACAATTTTCAGTGCAGTAATTGTTCCAAAATATCCTTCTGTGTAAGTAGACTATTGATAAATAGTTGCAACTGGTTGAGGGTGGAAGGGGGGTTGGGAAAACCGGTCGACCTTGAACAGATGGGGGCGCAAAACAAAGCAGTCTGGAGGCATCATCAACTGGTTAGACTGGTCTGGTTCACTTTGAGGGTGGGTAGCAAAGTGTCTGGCGAGGGGGAGGGGGTCGAGTGAGTAGCACATGGAAAGAAACTGGTTTCATTTGTTGTTGTGTGACCTGTTAGGGGGATAAAAGCAGTAATTTTAATAGAAAACCTTTATTTCGTGGTCATTTCGCGGAAAATGTTGAATATCGCGATCAGGGTTGGATTTCGTTTTTTTTCGCGATGTAAAAATGGTAGATTTGGGATCTATACACAATGAAATGGATTTTAGTAGAAGAAAATAGTGCAATCAGAACAATTCGCGAATTCGCGCATCACCATTTAAAACTGGCTCTACTTATAGCTCTTTCTCGCTCTCTCTGCGTTTTTTTCTGTCTGTCTGTGTTTTTGCCAGCACTGCCCATGTCAAACCCTTCATCAACCAATCGATCTGAAGTGAATGGTCATCGGAACCAACGTTTTAGGTATTTCTGACAATGTACAGACAAATCTGTAAACAACTTTAAGAGTAATTGATATTTTACTTACATTTTATCTTTGTTTTGAAATATAGACAATTTTATTGAAATAAATTTCAGATATTTCGTTTCTTTCCAAGTTCTGTAGATTTGCTAATGCATCATTCTTTACTTCGCAGGTGTTTGGCTCGCCGGTGAGCAAGTCTCGTGAAGCCACTGGGAGCGGAGACGGGGAGCGGAAAGGAGCGGGAGTGTCGAGCTTCAGCAAGGAACTGAAGCGGTACGCGGCCACGGAAGCCGGCAAGCCGAGCGGACGGACCGGTTCAAGCCAACCGGCTTGCGTAGTTGACGACGTAGCGACAAGCACTGCGCTGGCTTTAGAAGACCAGCCGCAAGTCACGTTAGCGAGCAGTCTTAAGGACAAGTCATGCATTGCGCGTGGATTCAACCTACCTGACACGTGATCAGACAGGTAGACACGTTAGGAAATACACACTGATCAATGAGCTTTTATTTTTATTGCTAGCAACAAATTCTTGATGGATAAAAGATATTGGATAAAATTGCAGGAGTAAAACCTATTTTTTTTTTACATTTTTGCACCAATTATGAGAAGATGTAGGTACTGTTGATTTCTATTAGGCTATTAAGATCACTGATGTTGATTGATCACATAACAAGACAAAGTCACAATGAGAACTTATTTTTAAAAACGGTAATAAGAGTCTTCGCAATGATTAATTTTAAAAAAGGTGTTTTATTTATGTAGACTCCTTGAACAAAAAGCATTATTGAAGAGAACAGTTTATACAGTTTAAATACAGGTTCGGAAATCTAGAGTTTGGTTTGGGTTCAGTTCAACTTCAAAATCTAGTTTCGTACAATCCTTAAAATTTTGGATAAATTCCAGCCGTTTGTTCAGAGACTTTTGTTTGGTCCAATATTTAGAATAGAGAGATTGTGAAAATGTAGAATTTTTGTTAAATATTTGGTCAAGTTCAACACTTTTCTTCGCTCTATTTCTTTTCGACAATCTTGTAAGCATTGTTTTACTCTTGAATTACCATAGATAATAGTCTAACTCGAATAGATATAGAAACGTGTCTACCTACGTACTAATATGTTGAAAGAGTTTAGCAAGCAAACTGCAATGGTTATTTTATTTACCAACCCGGTATGAATGTGAGGCTGTACATTGCTACTTGGTACAGATATTTAGTTTTGTAAGACGTGGTGAAAGTTCAGTACATGATACATTTACTAGTACATGATGAGAATGCAATTGAGTGCTGTGATGTTTATACAGTCAGACATCTTAATATTATGTTGCTTACTAAACAAAGCTAACTTAAGACTGCCTTGAAAATTAATTTGATTTAATTTTATAAATCTTACAGTTTAGACTTTCTGGATGTATGTCACTTCTGTAATTTTTTGCACGATTTCGTATTAGACACTTACCACTACTCTGAAAGGGTTGAAGTTTGTTAGATAACTCTGTTTCGTTAACTCTTACAAACGTGCTTTTTCAGTTGTTAAAAGCGCTTAAAATTATCATTGAATGTCATTAATCATTCTTCATTTGCTTGTAAGAAGGCAATAGTCTTAGCCAAAGCTTGCTTCTTGTTTTCGTCTTCATTGGTATGTAATGTTTTTTAGATGAAATGTTCAGTGAAGGTAATTTCATGTGGAGCGGAAATGCTGTTTTTTATCAACCAATCAGAGGGCTATCACTCGGAACGGAGAGTTTTCTTCGGAAACTCTTTTCCAATACTAACACAAATCCGCTCATGTAAATTTACTTTCAATGTCTGATTTTTGGGGTATCTAATTTTAAATAGCCTCTAGGACAGACTTGTAAATATTGTTAGTTGTTACCTACTTGTTGGTATTGAAGTGAAGATAAATTATTATCATTATTATGTTATAGAATAAAATGAAACATTTTGTAGTGAAAATGTGATAATGTGTAATTAAAAATTCTTTAATTTTAATGGATTTTATCATTTTAGACCCCACATTTACCAAAATGGAAGTCTCTTCACTAATTTCATTGTCAATCAAGGAAGTACTAGCTAGTAAGGTAATTTCATACTGTATGAAACAAGTAAATATGGTAGATTAAAATGTGTATTTATTTCGTCATTATAAACTTACAAATAATTGTGACACAGGATAAATAATTTTAAGCCATTGAAATATAGGTACTTGTAATACCTAGTGTAAATAATACAATGGCACATGATATGGCAGGTATTATATATAGGAACTTTAAGCAAGCTGATTGAATATTAAATACCTACATCAAGAGGTTAAAAAAAGGCTGTAGGTATATTTAAAAAAAATCATAAAATCAGTTTAAAAATCAAAATGTGTACCTATTAAAAATTCCAAAAAAGTCAACAAATTAAGATCATTTGCAAATACAGAAATCATGCAATTCAAAAATGTAAAGTAATTACTAATTAGTAAATAGTGTTGCACCTCTCACCGAGAGTTATTATGCCCTCTGTTGGCCTTTTGTGCAACAAGAAAACGGTGTTTGAGCAACATTTAGGGATGGCGATTCAGTCCCAAGAAATCGGCACAATTATTCAATTCTTTTCCTGAAAACTGATAACAGGCCGAAAATCGATTTGTATTAAAATCAATTTTAGTGAGTGTGAAATCAGTCTTGGAAAAACAATTCACCAATAAATTAAAGGGCAGAAAATCAACGCAAAAATTTGAGTTTGACTATAAAATAGATAGAATTGAATTGCTCATTACTAGCAACAATTTACTTCTGTTCTTCGGAGTAATTTGGTCAATTGGGACCTACTATAGTCTATTTACCTATACTTTCGATACATACATTGTTATCACTCACAATTGACCTGACCCTATCGTAAAAACCTAGAGCTTCAAGGTTGTAAACGACCTTGAACAAGGGATATGCAATTTTTTTATTATATCAATTAATTAACAATTAATTACCCCATCCAACTAAAGTCGGGTTGGGGGGTGGAGGTAGCTCCACCTTCCTCTAGGGCCTCCTGGGATGCCGAAGTCGGCCGGCCATTCCAACTTCTTCCCCGTCGTCTTCTTCCTCATCGTCTTCACTCTCCTCTGATTCCTCCACCTGCCGCTCCACCAACTCGTTCCATCTTTCTACATCTTCCCACCACTTCTCTCCTTCCACTCTCCTCCAATCTTCGCCTCTCTCCGCCACATCCTCTTCAATGCTGTCCATCCACTTGGTCCTCGGACGCCCAGCCTTCTTTTTCTTCACTTGTCTTCCCTTCTCAAATTCTCTTCTAGGAATTCTCTCCTCTCCCATTCTTTTCATGTGCCCGAACCATCTCAACCTCTCTCGACTTATCTTCAAACTTAACTTCTCCACTCCCAAGTCTTGTCTTATCTTCTTACTCCTGATTTTATCCAACTTGGTCACTCCCGCCACCCCTCTCAAAAACTTCATCTGTGATGCCTGGATTTCTGCTATTTCTCTTCTGCCCATTGGCCATGTTACCGCCCCATATGTCAGGATTGGAATATAGTACAGTTTGTATATCAGTAGTTTGCACCTCATTGGTATACCCTCCTTCCATAACAGCTTCCGAACACATTGGTAAAAGCTCTCAATATGCAATAATGGTAAAAAATACAATGATTCAAATTGTTTGTCAATTAATTTTGAGATGAGAACAATGTATGTTTCTAAAGCATAGGAACATTTTGGAGGAATTTCTTCTGAACAAAGCAACACTGTGGTAGGTACTCTTGCTTCATCCTTTTATCACATGATCAGCTTTATAAAATACAGAAGTACCTATGTAAGTTTGCCTAACTTTCAATTTTACATACCTAGTTTTTAAATTTTATCACAGAATTATTTGGAATGTGTTATCACTTGTTAATTAAGTACATACAAAAAATAAACTACCCAATTTGTCTCTATTTTACTATACAGTTGATTGTCATTTTTAAGATTTTATTTGGTTTATGAGGTAAAGCGTTTAATTAGCTCACAATTAGGTAAATGGCACAAAATGTCATGTACAATCCACAGTTATGGTAGATTTAGTGCTCGGCTTCGACGCTAACCAATTGGAAGGCTCGACTAGAGCTGACCTTGAAAGATCTCTCAAGCTTGGCGCGTCGAACTGTATTTGCACCTTAATACATTTGGTTAATCTAGCCGTTAAGCAAACTAATATTTACTAACAAACTTAGGTCCAGTTTTTAAATTATCAGCTAAAACCTGTAATTAAGTTGACATAGTCACTCTAGGAATGCCATTGGTTGTTTCCATGACAATAGAGTCCTAATCAACCATTTAAAAGATATCAGAGTATTGAAAGACTGGCCCTTAGCATTGTGACTTAGGATGGGAGTGTTCATGAAATTGTTATTTTTGAATTTTCCCATGGAATTAAATTAATTTTCAACTTAGAACAATAACAGTGATTTAAATTATTCAAGTAATGTGTATCAATGACAGATATTTGAAAATGAAATAATGGAATGTAAAAAAATTATATGATTTCAGATTTTAGTAAAGTTAGTAAACAAAATTACAAGTTTCCGCCAAAACATTGAGAGCAGCAGTGGCGGTCTGGCCCGGGGTGCCGGAATGCGATCGCATTCCGGGCCCCTGTCGTTTATGGGCCCTTTTTCCCATATTACGGGCCCCTATTTACATTTATCGGTCGTTTTTCATATTTAACCAGCATTTTTACTCATTTTACATACATTTTTTCTATCTCTACTTTGTTTCACGGGCCCTGCCACATGTTTATCCGGGCCCTTTGGTCCTTTTCATCCCAGACCGCCCCTGGAGGGCAGTACAGAAATTAACACCACTTTGTGCATAAATTTGCTATTAATTGGAATATACCGTTCAAACTTAAAATTGCGCAATGGTGATAGAAAACTCTTCCTCTACAGAACGCTTCTACTCAACATTCTCTGAGTCACATGAGATGCGTTTCCACGATCGATGAGCCCAAATCCCCAATAATCCCGGAACTACAAACAAACCCCGAACCACACACCGGTGTGTTCCGAAGTATTTCTCCCGGCTTCATGATCTTCTTGACACCTTGAGATTGCTTGAAGCTCCATCCTGCAAGTTGCAAGCCGTCTTCATCATCACAACGTACTTGCGTAAAACACTCAAGTTCAACGCGGGTTGGTGCTTGCTGCTGTAGACGTTGAGGAAGATGCCGAGAACAACCAACATGCCAGACCAAACATACCTGCAAAACACAATGTTGTCATCAAATATAATGGTACAATGCAAAGAAACAGACACCCCCACACTTAGCTTTCGTTCTGGTCAGGCGCATAGGAACTAAATTTGCAAGGGGGGGGGATAATATTGTAAAAGAACTTGGCTGGAGATACTAGTGTCTACGAAGATAATGGGTGGTCTAAGGGAGGGCACCCCAGGGAAACGTGGGTCCGGGGCATTTCTACCCGATTTTAACACTTTTTAAGCATATTCGATCTTGACATAAATGTATAAGAAATTAAGAATACAAAATTTACTCAACAAAAGACTAGAATTCACATAAATTCCTACCAAACCCTAAGTGAATGGAAAGGAAAATTCTCCTTTTAGCACTAGTTAACATCTACTCTTTAAAAAGCGGACAAACTGTCAAGTACCTCTCCGCTTTTCCGATCATGACCGAACAGCAGAGAGGTAAATTATGTCAAGTGACAGGTGTCAGCCAATGAGAGAGCTGCTCTCCACTCAGCGCTCGAAAGTTGATTGGCAGTGTGTCCGCAAGTGATATTCGACTGTATTAAAAGTAATAAAGTAATATAGTATTATTAAAGTAATTGACTAATCAATTGACCGTAGAATATCCCTTCAAAAGTATTTAAGAGATCCGGTCTAGAATAGTGTTGGAAAATTCAAAATATTTATTTATAGGGAATATTCCCCAAAATGGGAATTTTGTGAATAATCTTTTATGACGTTTTAGGATTTTATTTACAAATAAGATGTAGGACCCATGATATGTGGGCACATTTTATGTGGTTAAATCAGAGTCTATAAAAATATCTCCAAAATTATAACAAACGAAAAATTCAAAATTGTGTAGAATCTTCCCAATATTTGGATGAAAACATTCCCGTGGGAATATTCCCGGACCCCCATCACCCGTCTAGAATGTCAATGATTGAATGAAGGTAAAGCACTCACTGCACTATGAAGGGCTTATCGAAGAAGACGAATGAGATGATAATCGTGACGGCTTTGCGACATGTGGTGACGGTTGCCGTGACGAGAGCGCCGTGGGTTTGTACCAAGGTCAACACCAGATGGATGCCCAAGTATCTGGCGTGGAATAATACAGTGTAAATAACATACACTAGGAAAACGCTCAGTGTACCGCGTTGATGAGCGAGCACGGCTACGTGCTAATTCTCGAACCGGATTGCATACACAATGTACAAAAAACATATTAAACATCCATATTGAATTGATATTTGATCCACTCAATCAACATAAAAGTATAAGCTTTTCATTGAAACTTGAGAATAGCATCGAAACACTCTTGTACATAAGGCAAATCAGATTCATGTTGAAATGGAAAACATTCATGTTCTTGACTGATTGGTAGAGCCAGTTTTAAATGGTGATGCGCGAATTCGCGAATTGTTCTGATTGCACTATTTTCTTCTACTAAAATCCATTTCATTGTGTATAGATCCCAAATCTACCATTTTTACATCGCGAAAAAAAACGAAATCCAACCCTGATCGCAATATTCAACATTTTCCGCGAAATGACCACGAAATAAAGGTTTTCTATTAAAATTACTGCTTTTATCCCCCTAACAGGTCACACAACAACAAACGAAACCAGTTTCTTTCCATGTGCTACTCAATCAACCCCCTCCCCCTCGCCAGACACTTTGCTACCCACCCTCAAAGTGAACCAGACCAGTCTAACCAGCTTTGATGATGCCTCCAGGCTGCTTTGTTTAGCGCCCCCATCTGTTCAAGGTCGACCAGTTTTCCCAAACCCCCCCCCCCCCCCTTCGACCCTCAACCAGTCGCAACTATTCAGAAGGATATTTTGGAACAATTACTGCACTGAAAATTGTTGGATTGGGAAAGAAAATATCTTGTACTCAAACTATACATTTTGCGTCATGAAATTTTAAATATTATGTATCATCTACACAGAGAAAATGTGGGTTGGGGAAAAGACAGTACAGAGCATTAAAGACGCCATTCTAGACAAGCCTATTTCAGTACTAATAGTGCATGACCAATCCATTCCAATCCCTACTCCAAAGTGGCATACATGTTTTTCATCAAATTATGGTTTCTGGGGGCTATGACAATGTGTTTTATAACCAATTTAATATCACCACAAAATCGCGAAATCCCTCTTCCAGAAAAAACACAAAAAACGAAATTGATGATTTTAAAAACGAATTTTAAGAAATAAAATCACCATTTAAAACTGGCTCTACTGATTTTGTTGAAATTTGTAAATAAGAGTCAATGTTGGTCTTAATGACCATGCAAAATATGAGTTTGATCAGATTTATCGAAGACCAATTTTTAATTTTTCAGTTTATCAGGAGAATTTATTTAAATTGTACCAATGAACGGATTTCAAAAAAATTAGGGTCTGCAAACAGAAAAGGTTGTCTTTACATGTGAGCAAAATTTCAGATCGATTGGTGAAACAGTGCAACCTGTGTATCGGTTAGTAGCAGAAAAAAATAATAAAATAATAAACAGAGGCCCGTGCCAAAAGAGCCAAAAGGAGTCGCTTGCTATTAAATTATTTTTGTCAACAGTTTAAATGAAAATAGTCACAAAACATAAAAAAACATATACAGTAAACCCTCGTTAATTCGAACTCAAAGGGACCCAAAAAATTGCAATTCGAATTAAAAAAATTCGAATTAAAATAATTTTTTTTTTTTTTTTTTTTTTTTTTTTTTTTAAGGATGAGGGGATTGGGGAAAAGGAAGCCAAGGTGCATATTATTGAATCTACTTCTTTTAGAAGCGCCACCTTCTCACTTAATTTCAGTTCGTGGTATTTCTTCGGAGCCATCGTCAAAACTTGTTTACGAAACTTTGACACAGCCACACTTGTTTGTTTAGGCTAGCTAGTCTAGCTCGAGGCGTGAGGGGTGAAATGCCGCCAGTCGCCACGTCGTCAGTAAGTCTAGAGGCGGACGCACCCGATCGAACACACGAGGATAGCCGAGGCGGACGCACCCGATCTAAAACACGAGGATAGCCGAGCCACGCCGCGCTTGTGCGCGAGCCATGCTCTGAGCAGTCCGCTGCGGCGCACCCCCCTATTCTGCCTGCGGCGCATGGCGCTGGCTCCAAGTTATTGCGCGTAATATATCACGCGTTATGAATTTTATACAAACCCACACTTTTGAAGAAAAATTCGAATTAAAGCTATTTTATCCAAGTAAATACATGGGCTGGGACTTTAATTCAATTCGAATTTCGAAATAACCTAAAATTCGAATTATCAAAATGAAATAACATAGAAAACCCTATTCTGGCCACTGGGACCACCCAGATAGTTCGAATTAACCTCAAATTCGAATTATCCGAGTTCGAAATAACGAGGGTTTACTGTAGGTACCTATCTAACATTTAATTAATTAACATTTACCTATTTACATAGTAAGTACCTACTACCTAGGATTATCATCCTAGCTACTACCTTAGTAGGTAGTATTTTGTGTGAAATAACTTCAGTTTTAAACTCAAAACATAAAATTTCAAAGATTTTTTTATTTTTGTAAAAAATTGAAGTTTTGAATATTTCCTATACGTACCCCGTAGCTGAGAAGAGCAGTGCGTATCCGTATGTCTCTCTGGGATGACTTGCGTAGAACTGAATGCCGGCATGAAGCTGTCCGGTGATCAGCATCGCGAGAAACAACATCACGAAGCCCACGCCGTACGAGTACAATATCACCTCGGTGTTGGTGGCGCGATGTGCCTTCATCCACTTTTCCTGCACGTTGCCGATGACGGCATCGCATAGCAACGCGCACGTGATCATCACAATGCCCGTAGTGTTGAAGCTGGGGGACACCTGCACGTGATACATGAAGCGAGGTCTCAGGGTAACTGGTTGTACATTTGTATCAACATTATCGTTAAAAAAATCATGACAAAATTTTAAAAACTACATTTATTTAAGTTTATGTAGATATACCTACAGTTGAGGTAGGTAATCAATTTGATGCTCACTAAGTTTCATTCAGGAATCAGAGGAGTTAATGGGGGTTATTTCCTAATAATGTCAGCTTAAATTTATTATTTTCTAAGGCCCGGTTGTACAATGTGTCGATAAGTACGTATAAAGTTCACTTTAGCCTAAACTGAACTTTAACAGTCTAGCTGGCGGTATTTGATTGGCTGTTGCCAAGGTTTCATTCTCCTAATGCCAACTTTATCGGTACATTGTACAATCGGACCTAAAAGGCCAATTCTCGGTGCATTCGGTCAATTTTATTATTAAACATTAAAATAAAAAATTTCATCTTCACAATACCTATTATACCTAATAAAAAATACTTCAAATTTAAAAAATTTTAAAAATAAATTTTTATTTACACTTAAGCAACAATAACATTTGTGTTTATCATAAAGTAGGAACTCGCTCATGCTTACCTGAACGTCTGCGAGAGTGAATAATGTGAGTCCCACGCACATTGACCCCGCTGCTAAGTAGTCCATGAGTCCGTATCGCTTCTGTTGGATCAAGATGCTTCCGATCATCACGGGGATCAGCTTGCAGCACTTGAACATGATCTGAGTCGGATAGTTGAGGTATTCCAGAGCGATGTTTGAGAATCCAATCGTGCCGAGTGTCAGGAGAGCCAGCAGCAAGTAGGTATTCATGGGAATCCTAAACAACGTTATTAGTTATTATTCAGTTAGTAATAGGTAATAAGAAGGTGCCTACCCACTTTAAAGCTAGGTAGGTACTACCTACTTAGGATTAATGTTGCATGAAATGTAAAAATGTCAATAATATAAAAAAAAAAATATCTTTATTTCATTAGTAATTACCTATTCGAACAAATAAGCGATACGTGATGGAGCCACTTCTGGCAGGAAAATTTTTAG
Organism: Leuctra nigra; assembly: GCA_934045905.1. Taxonomy (NCBI): domain Eukaryota; kingdom Metazoa; phylum Arthropoda; class Insecta; order Plecoptera; family Leuctridae; genus Leuctra; species Leuctra nigra. Next base: position 25,282,997 of record OW203768.1, on the reverse strand, counting down.
ATGCACTTTTTTGTTTTGATGTTCGTGTTTCCACAAGGCAGTGGAAAAGGAGAAACAAATGAAATGTAGATTTAGTTACAAGTTTACTTTTTCAGCCGTAACAAACAACTAAAGCAATTTTTATATAATTTATTTACATAAATAAACCCTTTACAACCGCCATTATCGTAGTACCAAAGAATCCACCAGAGGTCAGTCGTGTTCCTTATTTTCTCGAATTAGTACATAATGAGAATGAATAATTTAGTTTAAATAACAGCATTAACCTTATGCGTGGAGGATAAGGCACTTATACATGATCTTAGTGCCATGAAATGAAATTACAATAGTATTAGAATTAGCTTTACGTTTGAGCATAGCAGATTATCCACTAAAGGGCAATTCCACGTAGCAAGGGACATTTTTCAAAAAAAGTTTTATTTTTTTAAGTATTTTTTTTTATTTTTTTTATTTAAATATGTTTATAAAGATTGTTGGAAAACAAATTTTTTGGAGCTATCATGAAAACTTGAATTGACAGCACTTTTATAGGTACAAAAATTTCACTTTTCTTAGTAAATATATTTTTTAAATACTTCCATCTATTTTAGAAAATTTAAAATTATATTTATAATATTGTATACTTAATACCAAATTTGTTTTGAAAAACAAAAACAAAAAAATAAAAAAAGTTGTTTTTTTTGGAAATTTTGATTTGTTTTTTTAAATTTTGGTAGGTACCTATTTACTTTTTTTTTTTTTTTAAATTTAATGTCTTATTCTATTAGTTAACAATATATTTAAAATTAATAAGCTGTCAATAATAATAATAATAATAATGTAATTTATTGAGCACATAAAATAGGTAGGTACATAAAATTGGTCTGTATTCAACAATCGAGTCGTTGATCTTCCATAATATAAATAGCATTTATTTTTCTAACTTTTTACTGCTCAAAATTTGGAAGCGATACGCAAGTGACCGTCGAGCGATACACGAGTGACCGTTAAAATAATTTATAAAATCCTTCATTTTCAATATATTTTTTCAAATTTATACCAACAATTTCTTATCATATCAGACAAGGGGTGGGGTGGCGAGGGTGGGGTGGCGAGGGGTGGCCTCGCCACCCCCCGACCCAACTCTTGGAACCGGGAGGAAGATTATTATTATTATCAGACAACTGTATAATTATTTTGAAATTTTTAGTTGTAGTGGAAGAGGAAAAATTGAGCCTTACGTAACCTGGAACCGTAACCTCCGTCCATTTAGCGATACGCGAGTGACCGGTCGATTTCTATTTATTAAAGTGTGTTAAATTTTTTTTAAATTTTTTCCATATACATGTAAATTAAAAACTTGAGTTCACTATTAACCACAAATTATTTAAGATTTTTAAATTCAAATATTACGGAGTTAGTACTGGCTTTCAGTGCGCATAGTTTCTTCTAAATGATACGCGAGTGACCGTGGAATTGCCCTAAACTGCACCGAATGAAGTGAAGTGAATGATTACCACGACTACAGTTTCATGCAATGTTGAACTGAAACCCAAGTAAGTAGGTACCTACCTAGGTACTAAATGCAGGTTTTGAAAAAATTAAAAAAATATATATTACCTACATACAATTTATTTATTATTAGTCTTACTAAAAGGTGGTACTAGGTACATTTAAAGCATAATACTTACTTGCGGCATGATAATGTCCCCTTATAAGCGCTCTCAATCAATGCAAATATTGTGAAATATACGAACTGCACCAGCGTTAAATACCATCCATATGGCTTGAAGCCATCTAGGACGAACATTAATTCCTGTTGATAAGAAAGATAAGAGTTTTTTTGTTTGTTTGGGGCTTAAGAGGGCTTGGTAGTGAGCGTGGCCTTGACGAGTTTTTTAATCGATTTTTATTAATATCTTTTTCCAGTGTAATTGTTAACAAAATAGGGCTATGGACGTGAATTCAGAACAGTTCAATGAAAATAATTTCATAGTTTGGAATAAGTTATTAGTTGTATTTTGTCCAGCAGGTGTTTAGAACCCGAAAATTACTAAATTGTCGGGTTCTAAACACCTGCTGGACACAATAAAACTAATAGCTTATTCCAAACTATGAAATTATTTTCATTGAACTGTTCTGAATTCACGTCCATAGCCCTATTTTGTTAACAATTACACTGGGAAAAGATATTGATAAAAATCGATTAAAAAACTCTTCAAGGTCAAACTCACTACCCAGCCGTCTTAACGTCGCACTGTTCTGCAGCGACTGCGAGGCTAATGGCGACAGATGAATGATTATGATGATGATGATTGCGAGATGATGGTGAAGAGTAGGTAAGGATGGAAGGTGGGAAGGAGGCGGTTGTGGCCTATTATATTGCATATAATGCATATATTGCATGGCATATATTGCTTGGCATATATTGCGTGGCATATATTGCGTGGCATATATTGCGTGGCATATATTGCGTGGCATATATATATATATATATATATATATATATATATATAAAATATTAATTTTAGGAGATTTTAATATCGACTTAAGTAAGTCCACCCTGTATTCAAAAAAACTTAAAAATATGTTATCACAGATGGGAATGGTTCAGCTCGTTCAGGATTTCACTAGAATAGCGAACACTGTCTCTATATGTAAGAAGTCGGATGCTACTACTAATATAACGAGTAGAACGCTTATCGACTATGTCATTACTAATAGAGAGTTTGAGAGTATAGTTCACACTAATATTTTAGACGACATTATTTCAGACCATAGGATTATAGGAGTATTTTTAAGTAATGGCAAAAAAGATAGTACCATAAAATCAAATGTAAAGGAGATCTGCTATAAAGATTTCAAAACTTTTTACAAAGATAAAGATGCACAAAATTTATACAAAGAACAATTAGAAAAAATGAATTGGGAAAGTAATTTAGAAAATGAAAATGTTGATTCAATGGTTGAAGAGCTAATTGGTAATATAAAAAAGGTGAATAATGAATACATAAAGACAAAAACTATCAAAATCAAATCTAGCTACAGTAGTAATTGGTGGTTTGATAGTGAAATCAAAAAGGCACAAAAAGAAAGGAATTACCTGCACAAATTAGCTAAAAGGAATCACACGGACAATGAAGTTCTTTGGTCAAACTATAAAAATAAAAGGAATGAAGTTCTTACATTGATCAGAAATAAGAAAAGACAATTTTACGAAAAGAAAATTAATGATAATAAATATAAGCCAAAAGAATTATGGAAAGTACTTAAACTGCTCTATAAGGGAAAGGGGGAAGAGATTTCTAACAAACTAAATTTTAATCATAAACTTGTATTAGGAACAGAAAGTATAGCCAGTCATTTCAACAACTACTTTGTTAATAGTGTTGAGGATATTGCTAAAAATATTCTGAGCTGCGTGTCAAAGGATCAGGAAACAATTAGAATTCCGGAAATTATAATAGATGGATCAGGTTTTAATTCATTCCCAAATATAAGTGAACAAAGGGTTGAAGAAGTGATAAAAAGGTTGAGGGAAGTTTCACCATGTGAGGATGCCATAAACAAACAAATTATTAAAATAGCTTCCCCAATCATTATAAAATTCTTAACACAAATATTTAACAAATCACTTAAAAGTGGAGTAGTCCCAAATATATTAAAGTTAGCTTCAATTATTCCAATTCCGAAAGTCCCCAAGGCAATTGACGGAGAAAACTTTCGACCTATAAATACATTGCACATCTTTGAAAAAATATTAGAGTATATAGTTAAAGATTTTATTGATGAATATCTAACTGAAAGCAAAATTTTAATGGAGCACCAGTCGGGGTTTAGAGAAAAACACAGCTGTGAAAGTAGCATTCAATTTGTGATTAATGAGTGGAAAACGAACCTTAGTAATAATCAAATCACGGTAGCCGTTTTCATTGACTTAAAGAGAGCTTTTGAAACGATCGATAGGAAATTATTAATTGAAAAACTAATCAGATATGGCTTCAAAGGTAATGTAATCAAATGGCTAGAGTCATATCTAAGTACGCGGACTCAGAGAGTCATATACGGTAAAAGTAGATCGGATACAATTGAAAATAAAATTGGGGTGCCTCAGGGAGCAGTTTTAGGGCCGCTGCTGTTCATTTTATATATCAATGATATTTGTAGTGTTTTAAAGCATTGCAAAATTCAACTCTATGCAGATGATGCATTAATTACATGTTGTGGCACGGATATGGATACTATACTCAATAAACTTAATGAAGACTTAAACAAGATTGAAACATGGCTGAAAGAGAATAGGATGAAAATTAATGTTAGTAAAACAAAGGCTATGATAATTTGTTCAAAAAAAATTAGACATACAGTGATTGATGTGCATAGAACATGTAATATTGTAATAGAGTCAGAAAATATTGAAATAGTGAAAGAATACAAATATCTGGGGATTATAGACCAGGATCTCAATTTTAAACAACATGCTTCATATATTATTAAAAAAATTGCCCGAAAGACTGGTTTATTCAGAAGAATTAGTGGATGTCTGCCTTTAGAATCCAAAATACTTATATATCAATCTATTATTTTACCACACATCGACTATTGTAGCTCTGTATTATTTCTCCTGAGGAAAAATGAAATTGATATAATGCAAAAGATTCAAAATAAGGCTATGAGAGCTATCTTGCGAGTTAATAAATACACGAACATTAACAAAATGCTAAACGCACTGTGTTGGCTCAATGTTAGAGACAGGGTTTTACTGAACTCGATGACTTTTATTTATAAGATCACTAATGGACTAACTCCGAATTACTTAAGCAGTATTTTAGCAATGAATGTAAATGTACATGATTATAATACAAGAATAAAAAATAATTTAAGTATTGTCAGAACATTGTCAAAATTTACAGACAACTCAATATTTCATAAAGGTATTGTAATATCCCTACAAACACTGGGAGGTCCCTGGACGCGTCCTAGGCCGTCCCAGATGGGCGTACGGGCCTGCCCAGGGACCTCCCGTCTTATGGGTGATTAGCATGGAGTGAGACTCCCGGGGCCTGCCACTGGGAATAAGCCCGGGCGGCGGCCTGGGCCGTCCCATGACGCCCGCGCGGGAGGTATGGGCCGTCCCTGGACCCTCCCGGGCGGCCCGCGCGGGAGGCATAGGCCGGCCCTGGCCCCCGCCCGGGCGGCCCGCGCGGGAGCAGCTGCTCGCTTTGTAGCCCCCTCCCCCTACGCACATTCCATAACGGTCACGTGCTAGCTTGCTAGGTACACTCTCATTCAAAATGCAGTACCTACAAAACGTGCCTCTGATCCAGACACGTGCATATAGGCACTAATTTTGAATGCGAATGTACCTGGAAAAAATACGTTTCATTAAGACATAATTAATTGCAAACGTGAGTGACACGAGAAACGGGATTTTTTCACAATTTCGGAGAGTGGGCGTTGCCATACGAAAAAAATAATCCAGGTATTTTCTTCCAGGGTCAATGTATTAGTTCACAGTTCACGGAATATTTCACAACAGTTGTAATTTGTTATGTCAACTAGAAGAACAGTAGGTACCTACTCAAACACATTAGAAATGCATTTAAATGGTCAAATATTAATTAAAAAAAAAAATAGCCGGTATATTATAAAGTTAATCAGTGGTTATTGGAAGTTATTTTATCTCGCCATGTTTCCCTATTGTTTGAAAGCTGTTCCACTGACCTGACACATTACCTAAGGTACCTCCTACTGTTTTTATTTTTAACGCATTTTTATTTGGAGGAAATATTTTGGGATCATTTGAAATCCTCAACTTGACTGTCACATAATGGGGAAGTCTCGTGAAATTCAGATTTCAGAATAATAGACCATTATTTTATGAAAGTTGATTATGTTGCTGAACACAGATGTGATTTTATTTTTGCTGTGGGATGAATAGTTTTCAAGGAATGAATTAACAAAGTTTGATTACTTTTAACAGGAAAATTTACAGAAAATTGACAGATGATCCACAATGGTAACACATTAGTGTAAGTGGATTCTTGTAATACGTCGTTTTTCCCGCCAAAAGTCCCATTATAATTGAATTTCATTTGCATGAATTAATTTTTAACATTTCGCGGGTGACAAATGTCAGTAATTATTTGCGTTGATATTTAAAAACTTACTGGAACAAAATTTCTAGAGACTTAAGTATTACAGGTACCTTATTCATAAAAAAATGAAGAAGGATAAAAAGATCCATAATTTTTGTTTATGAATCGGTTGTTGGATTTTGAAATTAGCAATTATATTTTGATAATCTCTTACAGGACGATTGAATCGTTTCAATAATAATTTTTTCACGTACTATTCCCTACTTACTTAGGTACTATATTGTTTTGATAAATTACAAAAAATAAAATGCTACACATAGGAGATTCACTGCAATTGAATTTTAGGAATAATAAAGAGCAGGAAAACACACGAAAATTAAAAAAAAAAAAGTTTCATATAATATAAACGTATATTATTGTAAAAGATTATACTACCACATCACTTAAAATTTTTAAATGTCCTTCAACCTTCACACGTCACATAGTATCAAAACATTCTGAGGTAGGTACTACCTGGCAGTGAGTCTGGCACGCTGTCTCTTTATCGACAAGACACAATTCGGATTTTACTTCACTCACGGATATGTTGGCACAATTTTTCATCTTCAGTTTTTCAAGAAAATGAATGCACTTGAATACGTATTTCTTTCATCTGAAAAAATAAAATTGCAAAGTATTTAGGTAATGTACCTTGTACTAATAATATTCGCAAGATATTTGCAATTATTTATTATTGTAGGTACAGATTCTAACCTAAACAAGATTTATACAAGATCTTGAAAAGTTTAGCAAGATCATGCAGCGTATTGTTAGAAGTGTTTTTTATTTTTTGTGTAAATTTTTATTCGGTCAGACCAATGAAAGTCCAACATTTACAAGATCTTGTTATCAGTAAGATCTTGTTAATTTTGTCAATATTTAACACTATTATTATGCTATGCTCAAAAGAATTTGCCGATTTAATGGCCAGATACTGGATTCCATCCATAAATTATTAGCACACGGTCTTGTGGTGTCGAGGACTGACATCCGCAATCTATGTGGATGCAACTTCTTTTGAGCATGAGGCTGCCTAGCAAATAGTTTCTACCTACTACACAAGAACTATTTATGTAAATAACTGCAATAGCAGATAGCTGCAAATAACAGTCTTTACAAAAATTTTAAAAATTGAATTTTTGGCACAGAGTGATCCCTAAAAAAAAGAAAGATAGATTCAATGAAGAATTTGTAAATTGATAGGATAAACTTCTTGGCAATGAATAATACAAAAATCACTTTTGTGTTGTGTGACCTGCCACAATAATCACTTGAGGTAAAATTATTAGGTACCATTAGGTAGTACACTATTTATTTAAAACCCCAATAAAAATTTGAAACATTCTATATTGCATAAATGTGATTTATAGGTAAGGTTAGAGGAAATACTACACATATAAAATACTAAAATGTGGCTTACCATCAGAGAGTTCTGAATCATTACATCTGTAGGGTAGGTAACATTTAATCCATTAACTCGATGAAGTCCCAAGTCCTGTGCATCTTCAGAATTCTCGCTAATTTGCCAAGAAGTAAATTTACTTTTTAATTGAAGTAGGTAGGCAATTAAATCGACTCTAGAATAAGAGCAGGGCAAGTTCACGGTGAATCTGTAGAACCTACAAAAAGTAAGGTGAAAGTTAGCAACTCAAATTAATTTCCTCTCAGCCATTCCGTGTTACGGGTGTACGGTTGTAAGATGCTATGTTCAGCATCTTATTCATCAAAATAAAAATAGTTAGGATCATTGTGCAGCCTTCTAAATTTTTTATGTAATTTACATGGTTCGACACAAAATTTAAATTTAAATGCGGTCCCACAATTTTACTGATAACAAAATAACTATTCAAACTTAGCACAAAACTGATTACATATTTGGAATCAGCAAGAAAATACCATGAATATAATATAAAAACATGCTGATTTATTTACATTTAATAATTCAGCAGTCATATGTATTATGTGGCATATGTCTGCATTCGCATGGAATGGCTGCTCTCTTACCACCGGCGCGTTAGAGGAAATTCAAAAGTGCGGTTTATTTTTTTGGATGACAACATTCAATCTCAAAAATTTTACTACGTATTTGAATGAAGCGGGACCACCATTCAATGTATGTATCTACTACCTCCGACAAGAATGTAATTTCCATGCAACATAATTTTTACTTTCGGATCACAACAAAAATGTTTGTTATTGGCCTTGTAAGGTACCTACATAAACAAAAATAATTGCTGTATATCTAAAATCCTTGATAAAGTTAAATAATTAAATATAATGAAAATATTTACCACTCTGCTTGGTTCGGTTCTTAATGTTTCGGCTCGGTTTGACGATACAGCTTGGTTCGCTCGCAGGACGAATACGCGCTTTGTTTCTGGAGTTCAATATCTTAATAGCCTATTTTCTTCCAGAGTAGATTCACCTTTAACAAGTAACATTATTAAAACTGCAGTAGGTGCCTTGGTAGGTATGTGGGATGGTTATTGGTTAATGTAGGGTGAAAATATTCCCAAAATAGGCGGAGGTACGTACTAGGTATACCTACCTACAGGTAGGGTTCCTACTGACTACTACCACTGATATGTATAGACTACCACGCCAAGCAAACTGTTTACCTACTTTATTTATTTTATAAATACCTAAACTACCTAGTTACCTAGGTCCTACCTAGTTGGAAATTTTACTTTGCATAAATTGCTACATTTCAAAAATGTACATGTGAGGTTAATGTTTACTGAACATTGGTCACACTACCTATTGGTTTATTAGTATCCCCAGCATACAAAACTAAAGTAACAACGATTAATGCCTGGATACTTATGTAGTTGTGATGAAGACTCACCTTCAATGGGTTGTATGGCTCTGTGATGAAAATCCAAACAAAAGAGGCACAACAAAACTGTAATTATTTCACGATTTGTGTCACATTAAATGGTTTGAACTGAGACAAACTATTCAGCAGTGAACACGCATTCACGGACACAGATAATAATTGAAATCACATTCAAAATCACTCAAAAGGACGTAAACTACACACTCATGACACTCTGTAAAATATCAACAAACGTCAAACGCCGCGTTTGAAATGAAGAAGGGAGAACGGAAACAAGTTGATTCACGAAGATGGCCGACTGCCGAGTTCATAAAAGAAACTTTACTAATAACGTTTAAAATGGTATGAATACTTTGCTTTGGAATTGTAAACATATTTATTCTTAAATCAATATATCCATGTGAAATGTAGATGTAATTATTATAGAAATGAAGTTATAAATATGAAAAAAATAAGTCATTAGAGCAGCTCAAATTCAAACAGTCGTAGCGCCCGCGCGGGCCGTCCCTAGCCATTCCCGGGCGGGACCAAGACGGGACATTCCTAGAAATTTTACAGCCAGATAAAACGGATCGGTTGGGCTCCGTTGGGCAGGCCCAGGGCATGCCCTAGTAGTTCCCGCCCGGGACGTCCCACTTGGGCGCTAGATGGGCAGAAGCCCGGGCCGCCCAGTGTTTGTAGGGATATAATAGAATTCCACTAGAAATTAGAGAAAGTGATTCACCAAAAATGTTCAGAAGGGAGTGTTGTAAGTTAATTAAAAATAGAATGTTGACTCCACTGCCACATGAGAATGTTGGTTTTTGGTTGAATGATGTTTAATTAGAAATTTAGAATCTCTAGGAAATGTATGTAATGTTAGTAAATAGAATTATGATGAAGGGTTGTAACATGTAATTTATGAATGTAATAGAAAAATAGCAAATATGCTAAATAAAGGATTTACTACTACTACTACTACTATATTTTGTAGGGTACCTTCCCAGCATTTGCCTGTAGACTGAGGGAATACCACGAAAAAACCCCATTCAGGAAGGACGGCCACGGTAATCGAACCCGGACCTCCGGAATACAAGTTCAGAGCGTTATACCACTCAGCCATACTAGCTGTTCCGTAACCGAAGTAAAACAATCTCATTCTACTGCCACGTTATGGCGTGATGGACTATAGTGTGACAGGAGCGGGGGGGGGGGGGGGGGGGATATCAAAATAACACATTTTTAATGTGACATCCCTATGCACGCTCCTACTCATTTGGGACGAGTAGATAGAAGTCTTCAGTTCTTAGCCGCGATATGAAACACAGATAAATTGTAGTTCTGTAATACCTAGGTAAATTGTTAGGAAACTCACCTGAATATAACCGTTTACAATATATAATACAAACAATGTCCCACAACTGAGGATGAACTGAGCAGTGCTGTTTAGATGCCCGATGTTGAACCACAGAATCTTAACCTCGACATCTTCTGGTGACTTGTTTAGCTGACTGCCTTGGCTTTCAATTAGAACTTTAGCTGCCATTAAACAATATTATAAAAATACAAATAAGTAAGATATAAACTAGCACGAGATTAGGTAGGTATGTAGTTAAATGAAATAAGGAAAACACCCACATTTTACAACACCATAATAAAAGAGCTGTCAAATCAGCATAACCCTCATCATAACCTCACTTTAGAATCTATGTACACGAATATGAAGCTATATCCACTAATTCGTGCACATAACGTTCAAAGAATTTGCGGGTTTTTTTAAATCCCAAATGACGTTATAGTGCGGAGGATTAGCATAAAAACATTTCAAATAGTGAAACTCTATTGCCCTTTTGCACACTTGTAGCTAACATATAAACAATTAAAAAACCGCTCAGACACAAGCTGGCAAATCACCCCCCTCACTGCTATGACGTTTTCAAAATGGCGGCTAAATTAAATCATATCTCCTGAACGAAGGCTCGTAGAGTGATGCGGTTGATGGCAAACGATTCAGGACTATTTATTTAGTTAAGAAAAAATTTGTCTCACTAAGCGATTTTGATTGCAAAATGGCGACATTGAAAAAACTCATTTTTTCATATTTTTCAGATTAAAACTCACATACCAAACCAAACTTTAAGAAATATTTTTTTTAATTTAATATAGCAATATCTTGCTTAAATCCCCGGAGTTTATTTTTTTTGCTGTCAATATTTCCAAAATGGTGGGCGATATAAAAAAAATCTCAAACAAAATATTTATTTCCTCCGGAACCAAAAGATGTAGAGCATTTCCATTTTTGGAAATTAATAGAAAATCATTATCTTATTATAAAAAGTAATTTTTGGAAGAAATATTTTAAAAATGGCGTCGAACGAAATTATCGCTTTTTCGGGTTTTCAATTATTTTAACTAGGACAACCTGCAAAGAGAGCAAAACAAACTATCGGTAATTGTTATTCATAGTTTACTGGATGATACCAAAAAGTTTGGTTGGTCTAAAATTCCTTGTTTAAAAATGGCGGCCAATTGAAGTTGAGGACACGTTTAACATCATATCTTTAAAAGTATTGCACTTAGAACAGTGCGGTTGACGCCATTCGATCCTGGATCAAAAATTTAGTTTCAAATAAAATATTTTTGTTCTTTGTTTTTTCAGCCCTGTTTCAGTCTATTGCATGTTATTTGGCATAGTACATATTTAGTTTAGTACTTACTGCATCACATAAATAATTTAAAAAAAAAATATGTTGATGTTCTCTATTCGTATCATAGTATTATAGATCATAGATGATTCGTATCATAGATGATTCGTATCATAGATGATTCGTACCTATGGTGGTTCTTGGTGTTCTTCTAATTTCTGGATGTTCTAGATGCAGTAATTTTCATTTGATAAAGACTAAATAGTGTTTAGATAATGTTTATTTTATGACTTATCCTACAAACTCGACATAATTATTACTTTATTTATTCTGCAACATAATATGGGAAAACAAGAAAAGTGTTTAAATAAGCTAATTGTCGCGTTATAATTACTTCAAAGTTCTAGTTTCTGAAATTTAACATTACGACCATAAGGAACACGACATACACACTTCTTAACGGTTATTAAGCTCCTTTTACACCGATAGATTTATTTGAGACCCCGATATGTTATGCATCAGTTGCAATTGTTTGTTTTAACATTTTAGATAGAAATTTTCGTTTATGTTTTATCGAGCAATGAGTGGATTACTGCACCCTTTCGACTTATTTGCTCATGAAAAGTGAAATTTCTCATGTCTAAATCTGTTGCTATGGAAAAACGGTCTTCTAGAAATTCGCTTTTAATTACAAATATATGTAAATTTTAGAAGGCCGTGCTCATATCGCTAGTCTAGAAAGACATAAGCCTCTTGAAACCTTGAATGTTTTTACGCTAAATAACATGCAATCTACTACCAAAAAGCAGTTACTAAGTGCGGAAACTACTATATTTTAATCCAAATTAAATTTTTGAATGACAATTGAATGCCGTCAACCGCACTGTTCTAAGTGCAATACTTTTTAAGATATTATGTGAAACGTGTCCTCAACTTCAATTGACCGCCATTTTTAAACTAGGAATTTTAGACCAACCAAACTTTTTGGTATCATCCAGTAAACTATGAATAACAATTACCGATAGTTCGTTTTAGACAAACTATCAGCACTTAGCACTTAGACTGTTCTAAGTGCAACAAAACAAGAACAAGATGGCGTCGGGTGATGAAGAAGCGGACGAACACTCCGCAATAAATTCTATTTATAAGTGTAACAAGTGCAATAAAAAGGTTAAAGTAGGCATTCAATGTATCAGTTGTAGTGAAAGAATACATGTGAAATGCGCGAATATCATCATCCACAAAAAAGGTACTGTAAATTCAGTTGATAATATTGTCTGGACCTGCCGCGAATGTGACGCTGAGAGATTGAGGTTAGCGTCCATGCTAATGCTGCCAGTAGACGATGACCTCGAGCTGCCCGTGCAACCTGTCATCACAGAGCTGAGTGTACAGATCAATATGTTAAAAAGAGAGAACGCACTTCTCCTCCGTCTGGTGTCAAGCTTAACACGCGAATCCAACACTAAAGACGCGACTATCAAATCACTAAATGAAATTGTCAAGCAAAATTCCTCAAGTACTGAGCAAAGCCGCGACCAAGCTGAACCAAGAAAATCATATAGCCAGGCTGTTAAAAGAGCGGAAGTAATAATCGTCAAACCCAAGAACCAAAGCCAAACAAGTAAGACGACAAGAAGTGATGTAGAAAATGCCATCAATCCGTCAACACTGGCCCAACCAATCGGTGTTATCAACGTCAAAAACATTTCAAATGGAGGCCTTGTGATTGGCTGTTCAAATGCTAAATCTGTTGCCGTTATGAAAAATTCAGTGGAATTAGCTCTAGGTGAGAAATATGAAGTAAAAATTCCAGATAGACTAAAACCCAGGTTAAAGATCATTGGCGTCACCTACGTGCACGAGACGAATGATCAGCTGATCGATGTCATTACTAAACAAAACGACCTACAAACAGGAAGTCCTATCTTCCATTTTCGCATCATCAAAGAGATACAAAACAAAACCGGGTCTACTGTCATAATAGAGACTGATCAACAAACTCGTTTATCCCTGTTGAAGGAGGGGTGGGTAAATATCGGCTGGCAGAGATCGAAAGTGTACGACCACGTCCACGTGACGCAGTGTTTTTGTTGTTGGGGGTTTAACCACCTGGCGAAGGAATGCAAATACAAACAGGTGTGTTTATTCTGCGCGGGAGAACATCTAGCGAAGGAATGCAAGGCTGCTACATATGAATGTATCAACTGCCTGAGCCTACACCCCACTTCGACACCTGAGCAGAGAAATCATTCCGCCAGTTATTGGAACTGCCCCGTACTAAAGGGTCGGCAGATCTCAAAGATGAAGAGAATTGAATATGAAGTTGGTGCAGCATAGCAACTAATCTCATTAGATGGTGTAGTTGGTCCCAACAAGTTACTCCAGCATACGGAACTCAACACCAAGACTCCATCACGACCGCATCATCGTGTAGTGCACGGAAACATCCAATGTTTGAGACACAAACTCCCCACCCTTCAATTGGCCCTTCAAGATCTCGCACCAGATGCCATCTGTCTGTCCGAGCATTGGCTGGCTGAAGAAGAACTGGGCAGCGCTTACTTAGCAGGTTACCAAATCGCCAGCTCTTTCTGCAGATCAGTCTTCATTCACGGAGGTGTGATCATCTACACTAAATCCAACCTTGCTTCTACTGACGTCACCGCCGCCCATACACTTAATGTCGAGAAACATTTCGAATCGGCAACTATCCTACTTGACACCCATGACGGAAGAAATGCAATTGCTTGCGTCTACAGGCCCCCGGGTGGTGATATTGACATATTTCTTAAGAATACGCACTGCCTGCTAGAAATAATTTCTTCTAAAAAGCCATCCAGTATTTTCCTATGTGGGGATTTCAATGTAAATTTCATGGAAGATAGTCGAATCAAAGACAAGCTGGAGGACTTGCTACTATCACACAACCTCCGTGAAATGGTGAAGGATCCAACGCGTGTCACAGCAACGTCTTGTACTAGAATTGACAACATATTCACGAATATCAGGGGTGGTAGCAATGCTCGCTGTTATGTGTTCGACCCGGAACTCTCTGACCACCTGTTTCAAGCATTAACAATAGAATTATTACCCCCCGCTACAGAGACTTTAGAAAACGAATCAAGAAGCTTCAAAAAGTGTCAGATTGAGTCCTTCATACTCGGGATCAGCGAAGTCACGTGGGACGCCGTCTACTCGAAAGCGTCGCTGGACGACAAATACGATGAGTTCCTACGCACGTTCCTTAGAGTGTTCAACGACGTATTTCCAAAAAAGAAGATGAAACTTAATAGAAATCATAATAAACCAAATAATCCATGGTTCACCCAAGAGCTTCGCGACATGTCCCTGTCTGTAAAGAAGTCCTACCGTGCTACGAGAAGACCAGGTCATTCAGCTGAGGACAAGATCAACTATATTTCCCTTAAACGAACTTACATGAAGATGATAACGGAGGCGAAAAAAGCTACCAACGATTTAACTTTACAATCATCATCAAACAAAGCAAAGACTGCCTGGAGTATTGTAAATTCTAATCACTACGGTAAAAGCCATCGTTCTAACGTAGATATTCGACTTGAAGAAGGTGAAGAATTAATAACCTCGCAACAGGAAATAGCATCTCGTCTTAATAATCACTTCAAAAACGCAGCAGTGAAAATGCTTGAGTCGCGGGAAGCCATTACTCGACCATCCCCACCCCAATACCCAGTCTCCACTAGCCAGAATATCATATTTTTATATCCTTTGACACCTAAGGAATACTACTCAATCATTGAAAAAATAGGGTCTAAGACTTCAGCAGGTATTGATGAAATTCCTTGTTTCCTCGTCAAATATGCGGCACCCTTCATCATGGAACCACTTATTCACATAATAAATCACTCGTTCGAACAAGGATCCTTCCCTACATGTCTCAAAACTGCCAAGATAATTCCTGTCTTCAAATCCGGGGAGCGAATGAAAATTGAAAATTACAGGCCTATCGCTCTTTTATCAGTCTTCTCTAAACTCCTCGAATCGGCCTTCTGTCTAAGACTTTTGTCTTTCCTCAATAAATTTTTGCTTCTTAATACTAATCAACACGGTTTCATGAAAGGAAGGTCAACTATAACCGCTCTCGCCAGCTTCATAGACGACATTCTTCAATCTCTTGATAATAACAAAGGCACCGTTGGCATATTCTACGACTTCAGCAAAGCTTTCGACAGTGTCAATTACACACTCTTACTCCACAAACTCAACCTACTGGGAATTCGCGGAGTCGCCAACGATTGGATCAGATCTTACCTGTCGGACAGAGAGCAAAGAGTGTTCATATCGGGCAAGACCACTTCACACCTCTCGGACGGACTTACAACAAATGTCGGAATGCCGCAAGGGTCAATAATTTCTCCGTATTTATTCATCCTCTTCACCAATGACCTTCCCGGAATTATAACAGCAGGAACTTTGACACTGTTCGCCGACGACACGAATCAGCTGATCTCGACGGACACAAAGTATCTCGGCGACTTATCAAATGAGGCAGCACAGCAGATCGAGGCGTGGAGTAATGATAACTACATGATCTTAAATAAAAAGAAAACAGTATTTATGCAATTCAATACAAAATGGAAGAAGAAAGAAGAAAGTCTACTCATTCGGCTAGAAGGTACCAGCATCGCGGAGGCAGAGACAACGAAGTTCTTGGGAGTCCAGCTCAACGAAACACTAGACTGGAGCAACCATATTCAAATGATCAGTGCACGTGTCGCCTCAGGTTGCTTCTTGATAAGAAAACTAATGGACATAACAAATATCAGCACCGTAAAGATGGTATATTTCTCATTTATCCAATCTCACTTAAATTACGGTATTATATTATGGGGCCATTCTTCTGGAGCTAAGAGACTTTTTACTTTACAAAAAAGGACCCTGCGGTACATGGCAAGAGCCAGCTTCAATCCTTGCGCTGACATTTATTTTAAAGACTCATGCAAACCCCTTTTTAAGCGTTTTAACATCCTGACTCTTCCTAGCCTTTATATTTTTAATTGTATTGTGTTTGTTGTAGGCAATGACAAGAGATCTCCTGTAAATGCATTTGACCATCAATATGCAACAAGACACAAAGAGGACTTCAAACTTTTAAAACATAAACTTGCACTGTACGAGAAAAGTCCAACCTATCAAGGGTCTAAATTTTATAATGCTCTACCTCAACATTTAAAAGATAAAAATGGAGTTGATTTTAAAATGTCCTTAAAGTTGTTTTTAATTAGCTCTTGTTTTTATTCATTCAATGAATTGTATTCAGGTTAGGGAATGATTACCTTCATTGTTAACTTGTATTTGTGTACTACTTATCTTTGTCTATGTATCTTTGACTGTCATTATATCATGTATTTGATCAAATATGACAATAAATAAAACTAAAAAACTAAAAACTAATACTTTTTAAGATATTATGTGAAACGTGTCCTCAACTTCAATTGACCGCCATTTTTAAACTAGGAATTTTAGACCAACCAAACTTTTTTGTATCATCCAGTAAACTATGAATAACAATTACCGATAGTTCGTTTTGCTCTCTTAGCACGTTGTCCTAGTTAAAATAATTGAAAACCCGAAAAAGCGATAATTTCGTTCGACGCCATTTTTAAAATATTTCTTCCAAAAATTACTTTTTATAATAAGATAATGATTTTCTATTAATTTCCGAAAACGGAAATGCTCTACATCTTTTGGTTCCGGAGGAAATAAATATTTTGTTTGAGATTTTTTTTATATCGCCCACCATTTTGGAAATATTGACAGCATAACAAATAAACTCTATGGATTTAACCAAGATATTGCTATATTAAATTTAAAAAAATATTTCTTGAAGTTTGGTTTGGTATGTGAGTTTTAATCTGAAAAATAAGAAAAAATTAGTTTTTTCAATGTCGCCATTTTGCAATCAAAATCGCTTAGTGAGACAATTTTTTTCCTAACTAAATAAATGGTCCTAAAACGTTTGCCGTCAACCGCATCACTCTACGAGCCTTCGTTCAGGAGATATGATTTAATTTAGCCGCCATTTTGAAAACGTCATAGCAGGGAGGGGGGTGATTTGCTAGCTTGTGTCTGAGCGGTTTTTTAATTGTTTATATGTTAGCTACAAGTGTGCAAAAGGGCAATAGAGTTTCACTATTTGAAATGTTTTGCCAATATATAGAGCTAATCCACCTCACTATTAGGAACGTTTTGCAGAAGTGTTTAAACAACTCTATAAGTTTAATTATTTTATTAGTCATATTCTGTTATCTTTCTTCGATTTTCGATATTTTTCACTTCATAATTAGTGACAATTTATATGAATTCCCTATTTTGTAGACGTTATTATTTTACTTCGATTTGTTGATGTGATTTGTGAATTACACATTTTTATTCCATTACTTTTAAAAAATCCTAGTTTTCAGTGATTTTCAATTTGAATTTATATCATTATTTTTTTGGCATAGTACCTACCTAGTAATGATTTTTGAAGTAGTTGATTTATATCAATTGTTCAAATAAAAGCTTTTTAAACTGCAGGATTCTTTAAACATTGAAATCAACCCATAAAGACCAACCTCTCAGCAGCAACGACTTGGGAAATAAATCAGCTCCAACACAAGTTTCTACTTGGAGGCTAATTGTGAAGCTGGCCGCAAGCATCATTCAAATCAAAGAAAATAATCGAGACATTCAAGTTGGCTTTCCTTTTAAATCACATTTGAAATGGCTCAATAGGTAAATGCACACTATAAAATACATCAATTGCCAAGAGATTTTCTCTGTTGAAACTCTTTGCTTTACGAGAATTGTAATCGCTGCGTGACTTTATTTTTTATTGCTTCTGGCCTCTCAATTATGTTTACGGAATAATGCTAGAATAAAAATACAACAGATACATTGTAATTTGCATTTATATTTTCATCATCATTCAAATAATATACATACAAATTGAAAACAAAACAGTTATTTCAAAATGCCCTTTAAATACAAACTTCGACACCTCATTTACGATGGCAAATGAAGAAATGAGATGTCTATAATAGGAACTTCACAATAGTACGTTTTTATTCTAGCAATGCCGGGTAATACTAATCGTCAAGCGAGCACCGATATGCGAACACCTGCTTTTCTATAGGTTTGTTCGTTTTTCCGACAAAAATTGCCCAAATGACAGATCCTGGTAGTCTGTGGTAAAGCCAAAAGTGGGCTTAAAAGCAGGAGTGCAGTCCTAGTAAAGTAAGTGCCAGGGCGCCGAAAACAATCATAAGTTATAGCATTTACGATCCGCGGGGAGGGGGGGGGGGGGGGCAAGTTTTCCCAATTTGACCCCGGGGGGATTTTTTTGAAAAATAAACTAGGTAGGTATTTTATTTTAGTGATTATTTTATATTTATGCAATTGGGATCAAATTTTTAAATAGATTTTAAAATGAACTAGTGTAACAAAAGTTAAGATGCAATTTATTGCATTTTTTTAAGAATAAAATCGTAAACCATGGATGAATTTAATGGATTTTGAAAAAGATAGCAGGGCGCGCCCTGTCAGTTTCCCAAATAGAAGGCAGGACGCTGCCCTGCCTTCAAAAAAAGATCCAGGGCGCCACTCTGGTCTGCCCTGGCCCCACTGCATCCCTGCTTAAAAGTAAGCAAAATTACTGAAAATAAATATTTTTATAAATAAAAATCTTTCTTCTGGTTCCAAGAATTGGGTCTATAATAAAAAGAAATTCCTAGCCCTTGATTATTCACTGTCACAATCTAAAAGTCCTGTATTTTAAAATTACCACAACTTGCCAAATCATCAGGAGCTTATTGTGTAGAAAGTGGCAGGTTTTGGCAACACAAACCTGCCACAAATGTCAAATCGAACAGGCTGTGTTCTGACACAAGTTACCAAAAGTCCAAAACGAATGTCGTTTGGCCGTGTGACAGGTTTTGCCAGCATAAACGAACAAACTTAGAGCACCGATAAAAGCAACACTTGCTTTTAATAGACCACATTTTAAATTATCTAGTTAGCTCTGCTTTTCAAAAAATTGCATATGTAGTACCGTGATCCTCATATCTATTCATGTATTCAAAAGTCCATTGTTGAAAAACATTAATAGATATGAGGATCACCGTACTGCATATGAAATGTTTTGAAAAGCAGAGCTAACTAGATAATTTAAAATGTGATCTATTGTCAGCTTGACATACATCATCTATACACTCTGGAAAAAGAACGACCCAGATGCAGTGGACAAGGCGCACTTATACTTTTAGATCTAAGATGAATTTTGATTGTCACATTTAAAAAAGAACATTGATAAATGGAAAAGTTATTTACCGATTTGGCTGAAAATGTTTAACAATGATTTTGATGGCCATTCAAAATTTCAAAGTGGTTGGAAAATTAGATTTTTCAACCAAAGAGAAGATTTTTTTTTATTTTAATTTAACCAATAGAGGATTTTATTAAAATTCCATTCTGAAAACCCAATGATTGGTCTTTACTCTTTACACATGTGCAAAATTTCAGCTCACTGGAGGAAAGGTGTGGCTTGTGTGCATGGCCAAAAAAGTGAAAAAACAACAACGATAAACCATAGAGATATATTACAGAGAGGGGCAACTACTGGTAAATGCTTGACTAATTTTGAAACATCCTTTTTCTCCATATTGGAGATATTTAATAATTCACTGCCACTGAAATGGAAAATTATTTCGGAAGGCAGTGAAAAAATTATTTTTAGCTGTCAAATTTTAAACTTACTAGAAACACGTTTTAAACTTGCATAGGAAGACTATTACAATATTATATCTTGTTATTACTGTACATTTATTTGTTCTGTGCTGCTTGTTACTGTGAAGTATGCACTGAAGGTTAGTACAAAGTAACATTCATGTCTCTTGCCAACAACATTACAATCGAGGGGGGTGCCATATTGAAAGTAATTGCTTGAAATAGTCTCCAAGATGGTGGCTGGGCATGCTCAGATCTACCCTGACAATGTACAACGCATCATACCAAGGCTGGCTACCTACTTGCCCCTCTCTGTAAGTATATGAATCTCTATGGATAAACCAACAGAGGCCAAAGGAGTGGAAAGAGTTGCTCGTTCAATTCCACTGTTCACTGCACTTGCCAGTAGAATGTGAACATTGAGATCGGATCTGATATGAGACATAGTGTCAGTATTTACTCTTTAAAATGCATTCACAAATGCATTTTGTGCTGGAGGGTCTTCGATTTTTATGTTGATTACGCACATGTTTGTGATAACAGAAAACCATTGACATTTGCTCCACGTTGGGATTGGCAACGACTATAACTACTACAGCACTGACTGAATGCTTTCGTCCATGTCGGAGGCCAAACTTTTATACGATATTCTGGCTTTATAAAGATAAAATCTTAATTATGTATAAGATTATCTACATCAGAAGAATATTGTTGCACTGTGTCAGGTTTCCCTGCAATCTGGTGAAATGTAAAGCCCCAGCGGAGCAACTTCTAGTTCAACTTCTGTGCCACACTTCTTTGTCACATTTCTTGATAGAAATTAGAACATGTTCTAAATGATATAAAAGTTGAGCTCAAATTCTGTGACAAGAAGTTGCATCGTGTAAATACAAAATTGTATGAAAAGTGCAAAAGTGACACATAAGTTGTACAAGTAATTGTACTGTGTAAATCAGGCTTAAAGCCCAATTTACAAGGAGCAACTTCTTGTATAACTTCTGTAACACACTTCTGTGTCACACTTCTTGAATGGAAATTATAACATGATCTAAACTCTGTGACAGAAAGTTGTGTCGTGAAAATACAAAATTGTATGAAAAATGGGAATGTGACACAGAAGTTGTTCAAGAAATTGCACCGTGTATGGGGCTTAAGACAATCTCAGCCGTCACAGCAGAAAAATAGACCTCAATGCATTATGATAAGACGCTTGGCCATTATACGTCGACGACAGAGTTACAAATCCCAAACTAAGAGCATTTGTCAATGATAAAACCAGCTGTTTGGCAACAATTTCAAACCACTGGAAAAAATAAGAATTTCCAGTCTACTACACAAACGATTAAACACTGTGTCCTGTTATTATTACCCGAGCGGAAATGTCTTACACTTTCTGAAGCACATGGAACCAGCCACTTGCTACGACGGAACTAGACGTCTTGGTATTGCTTGCGACTTCTGTCCTGCAGTCTCAATGTCCGCTTCATCATTACGACGTATTTGTGCAACCAGCCGAAGTTCAACTTGCCACGGTTCTTGCTGTAGATGTTGAGGTAGATGCCGAGGACGACCAACATGCCCGACCACACATACCTGCAAAACATCGGGTTAGCTCACTCACAAACAATGGAACTCTTGAGGCCAATTCGTGAGATTCACATCTTTTAACAGTTTTAGATGTGTATTGAATAAACTTGAAAAAGTTGAAGGCTCAGGCCTAGTTGACGACTTTTTCTTGTTTGAAACAATTAAAATGTGAACAGTTTCAAAATGTTTAAGTTCAAGAATTTGCCTGCTTGGTTGGGCAGCGAGGGGCAGGCAAATAGTTTGGGAGAGGCACACACATTTCCTGCTATATTAGGGCAGCGCAAATATTCCAAAGTTTTAAATTATTAATTCGAAAATATTTGCTTCAAATATTTGCTTCAATCGGTCCATAAAAATACTCCGTGTAAAAATACCAGCCAAATCTCGTCTATAAAAAAAATAGAAGAAATCTAAAAATTCAGCACTGAAAAGTACCTAGTGATATCAAAAAATGGGTCAAGTCAAAACTTTTAATGTTAAAAACCAAAATATACTTGGGGCATCGCATCCTACTAGATACTTTAGAAGTATATGCCAGATGTGAAGAATGCATAAAATCAACCTACCTACCCTACAATGCCCTAAAAAACGATATTTTCAAGAAGACGCAAAAATAATTTTAATAAAATTTGACACTACCCTTGACCTTGGGGATGGAGGCGAGTGACTTACTGTATGGTGAACGGCTTGGCGAAGAAGAGGAATGAAACGACGATGGTGACCGCCTTCCTACACGTGGTCACCGTGACGGCAACGAGAGCCCCGTGCGTCTGAACAAGTGTCAAGACGACCTGGATGCCCGCGTAGCCCGACAGCGAGAAGAGAAGCGCGTAGCCGTACGTCTCTCGCGGGTGTTTGGAGCAGAACTGAATGCCGGCGTGCAAGTCGCCGCTCACGAGCATCGCCACAAACAGATACAAGAACCTGCGGACACACAGGTGGTTTATTAGTCCGCGACATTGACATCAATTTGTTGGAGCCGTTTTAGAGTGAAATACACAATATTGTCATTTAGCAAACGGTTATGAATATCGAAAAAGCTATATATCGAAAAAGCGCGAAAAAGCTATACCTAAGCAGAACGAATCACATAGAGTGGATGTCAAAGTTAGAGCTGGCATTAGATATTGAGGTCAAAATGCCAAACTACAAATTAAAAATAATAACAGGATAAAAACAGGGACATAGGCTGTATATTGGGATCAACTGGGTTTGGATACACCCAGTGTCGAAAGGGTTTTCTCAACTCTATTGATGTGTTCAACAGAAGGTGTGCGAACGGAAAATATTCCGGACACATTATTCCCTAAGACTTTGCAATCTTTTTCCATTGTTCTTTTTTTAAAAATAATTACGGTCGTAGAGCCGACAACTCCTTTGGAGGACTGTAACTGAGCGTTTACCACAGCAGATTTTGCAGAAAAAAGCAAAATTGGCTTCATATTTTATAATCATCCTCTAGATGTACAACTTTGATAGTTTGACATGACTCATTGAATGTGTTTTGCTTTCAATAAAATAACAATTTAGTCACACATTCATGCCAGCTGGCTAGATAAAACTTTTACACCAATCTTAAGAGCAATAACATTTTTAATCCCAAATAATTTTGTTGTTGAAATACTTTTGTTCAATGATTTTCAATGTAATGAAAGGAAGCAAGTAATATGTAAGTAAGACGCACCCGATGCCGTATGAATACAGAACGACCTCGGTGTTTGTGGCTCGATGTGACTTCATCGACTTCTCCTGCACATTGCCGATGACGGCATCGCATAGCAACGCACACGTGATCATCACAATGCCGGTCGTGTTGAAGCTGGGGGACACCTGCACGGATACCAGGAAAATATAGTTACTTTTCTTCTTTGTCCGTTAGAAAAAGTTCGTTAGAAAAAGTTAGAAAAAGTTCCGTTAGAAAGTTTGCCTACAATAGGCAACATGTGTTCCTTAATAAAGAAGTAGACCCCAATAAGTCTGATATTTTCATTTAAAACTCTCGCATTGAAATATGAACTAGCATTTTGACTGGAAAACAGAGCGAGTTGATTAAAACCTGATGATGTAGACAGTCAATGTTATTTGCGACCAGAGCCATCATGATTGAACATTGTGTTTAACTGCATTTTGACGTCACATGTCTAATGGGCCGTTTTCCTGCGTTCGAAAATTTACTTCCTTTACTCAGACGTGATAACTTTTCGTCCCAGAATAATAACTACATCATAGACATGTAAACTTTCAATATTTCATGTTTTTTTATTCATTCTACAGCTAGAAAGGTTCCCTATTTTTGTGTTTATCAGAAAGTAAGAACACCCCCAACTTTGCCAACACAGTTTAGTTTACCTGAACGTCTGCGAGAGTGAATAATGTGAGCCCCACGCACATCGACCCGGCGGCTAAGTAGTCCACGATTCCGTATCGCTTCTGTTGAATCAAGATGCTTCCGATCATCACGGGGATCAACTTGCAGCATTTGAAGATCACCTGCGTGGGGTAGTTGAGATAACCCAGCGAGGAGTTGGAGAAACCCATCGTACCGAGTGTCAGTAGAGCCAGCAGCAAGTACGTCTTCATCGGGATCCTAGACAATATATTATGTGCTTAGTCTTGCGGATGATAGTTCTAAAATTACCACTCACAACCCTGCTGAGAAATCTTGCCAAGGTCTTGATTACCTATATTTTTTTTATCAGAAGGGCTTGGACTTCAATTTCTTGAATAATAAATTTCTTAAATAAATTTCTTAAAATGATCTTGCCAATTTTGGCAAGACTTTACTAGGTTATCTTGTCAAGATCTTGAGGTAGTAATTTTCTTGTTTAGATGATTTTAGGAATCAGACAATAGGTAAAATAGATGCCAGGATCTTGCAAGATCTAACTTTTCAAAAGTATAGACGTACCTACCTAGTTGCCTATGCACATGTAAAGTCCCTCTTTTGAGCTGAGAGCAAAATTTTAATTATGAGTATGAAATCAAATTCAAAGTTAATTTCAAAACATCCTTTCCAGATTAGTAGGTAGTTGCAAACATTGTCAGTGCAGGGTGCCTATTCTCGAATCGAAATCACCACAGCCGTCTAATAGTCATTGTTCATCCCTCCCTTCTAGTAGCTGCCTGTCGTCAGAGAAGTTCCTCACATGCCGTCCAGGGATGGGGCCTCCACCGTCTCTTAATTATTCAAATGCGCGACGGTAGTGACCCCATCCCGGGTGGCAGGTTTGGAACTACAATTTTTACTCAGACGACAGGCAGCTCACAGGAGGAGGGAGGGACGAACGACGACCATACAGATGGCTGTGGAAACCACATACAAAAATGTTCGATTATGCAAAATCAAGAAAAATCTTTTGTTTTTTCAATGTTAATTCAGCTGAATTTATTGTGCAGTGGCACAATAAATTCGGTGATTCCACCAATGTTCTAGGACACTTGTGTTCTCAGAGCCGACTTGCCAAGTCCGACACTCCACACTTCTTCAATCTCTTCTTCCACTTCTTCAGCCTCCTCTCTTACCACCTGTTCCCTCCATCTCTCTCTGTCTTCCCACCACTTCTCTGTTGTAATTACTCCCCAACACTCTCCTCTTTCTTCTGCGGCTGCCTCTATTCCGTTGATCCATTTAGTTCTAGGTCTTCCTGCCTTTCTTCTGCCACCCCTGGCTGCATGCTCTGCCTCTCTATATGGTATCCTCTCTTCTCCCATCCTCTTCATATGTCCGTACCATCTTAAGCTGCATTCCCATACTTCGCTTTCGCTTCGCATTCGGTTCGCTTTCGCAAAATGGCTACCTTTTAACACAGAAAATAGTCCATGTTTAATTTCGTCTCCGAAATGCAAAAATGTTGGACCAACTTCAACTTCGACGAAACCGAAACGCGCGAAATCCGGAAGTGATGCGATATATCGAATCTCCATTTCCGGTCGACCTCGAGCTAATATTCGATTTTTACGCATAATTTTAACATATGTTTTGACGTTTTGACGTTTCAACTTTCAAGTTTCACTCTTTCCGCATTTTCTTACCGTTCTTGCTTATTATCTGATTATTATCCGTCATTTTGTTTTTAACGATAGGGCGATGCAAAGATAGGACGACAGGTCGATCACTTTTGGCGCTAGCGTCGAGGGAGGTCACTTTTAAATCAAATGATTTCTTCCTACACAGACCATATTTTCATAAGAATTTAGAATAAGACTTAAAAATGTATGTTGATATTTGGTTATTTACCGAAATAGTAGATAATTATTAGATATTGAAGTGTAATAATGATATTTTGATCGTGTAATGACAGCTGTCAGTATTTTGTTTTTCTTTCCAAGGCTTTCTTGAAGGGCTCACGGCAAATGGAAACAATGAAACAACTGAGGGGTTGTCGTCTCGTTATTACATGGATTTTGATTTAGCAATTGAAATATCTTCTTATTTTCAAACATGTTATAATACTTGAGTAAAAAATGGATATATCTAAACAGTAAGTACATCTTCTTATGCCTGTCAAAAATGTTTCGCGCGTTGTAGTTTTGATGGACCTTGGTTTTGACCTGACTCGATGCTAGCGCCATGCAAGCGGGGGAAAGTTTGGCTATAGTGCCCTATTGGCAGAATACTATTTATGTTTCGCGTATCCATGGATACGCGAAACAGAAATTATGGAATCGACCACAAACTTCGCGACGCGAAAGCGAACCGAATGCGAAACGAAAGCTAAGTATGGGAACCCAGCTTCAGCCTCTCTTTTCCAAGTTTAAATCTAAGAGACTCCACTTCTAGGTCCTTTCTAATCTTTGCACTTCTCACCTTGTCCATCTTCGTCACTCCTGCCACACTTCTCAGGAACTTCATTTCCGCAGCCTGCATTTTCATTTCCGCAGCCTGCATTTTCATTTCAATTCCTTCAATTGGCCCACTCAATTGGCCCACTGCTTATTTGATTAAATTACACGAGGTATAAATAAACTGTTTGTTTATAGAAGCTAATTAGGTACATTATCTCGAGAAAGGAAAGTGTGAACTTAGCAAAAGCTCCTTCACCGGCTAAAAGCTCCAATACTTACTTGCGCGATGTTAACGTCCCCTTACAACCGCTCTCAATTACTCCAAATAATGTGTAATATACAAATTGCACAAGTGTTAAAAACCATCCATAAGGTTTAAAGCCGTCTAGGGTGAATATTAATTCCTGTTGACAAAATTAATTATGATTATTGTTGAAGGTGTGCAACGTCAGGTTTCAGCAACGTAAAGCTCAATCATACTCAAGAACGTATGAGGTCAATGGACCAGTCAAATACTTGGGTTGTTTAAGATAATAATTTCACTGACTAAAAAGCAAGATTTGAATTAGGTACTAGTTAACGCTAGAGTAGAAGTAGGAGAACTCTTCTCTGTGGTTTTCATTAAATTAGGATAATTTCCAGTTTTTAGGTATGTACAGGGCCGGACTGGCCCCTGGCGGCTAGGCGGCGATCGCCGCCGAGGCCCCTGGCTATTGAGGCCCCTAGATTGTGTATAACATACATTTTTATAATCAAAAAATTCATTTTAAGATACCAGAAGTAAAAGAGCGCCCTGCGTGGCAGGTTGGGGGCCTCTTCTATGTAAGTAAACCCATCTTCCATTAACTTTATGGTGAACATTTTGCAGCAAAATTAACATACAATCCCAAAAACGATTTAAAAATTACAAAAGTTCAAAAAGTTCTTCCAATAACAGCATGTTGAGCATTTTGAAGCCATTTAGGTACACGATTTTGCAATCCCTAAATCAATTGAAAATTTTAAAAAATCTAAAAAAACGCCCTGCTCCCAGTCTGGGGGCCTCTTAGTATGAACTAAAAATTATAAAAGTACATAAGCGCCCTGCGGGGCTGGCGGGGGCCTATTTGGGCATTTTGAAGTCAAATACACGAATACAATCCCAAAATCGTTTGGAAATAAACAAATATCCAAAAAGCGCCCTGCGGGGCAGGTTTGTCGCATCTTCCATTAACTAATTATGTTTGACATTTGGAGCCAAATACACATTTGTAGATCCCAAAATCGCTTTAATAAATAAAAATTGTCAAAAATCGCCCTGCGGGGCAGGCTGGGTCACTTCTTTAATTTCAATTCGTTGTTAGCTTCTTCGCTCAAATTTAATACAATTTTTTTATAATCGCAAAATTGTTTTAAAAGTGTCTGAAATTTAAAATAATCCCTGCGGGGCTGAATTTGGGTACATTCAACTTCACTTTCTGTTAGCCTCATTATGAAAAAATTCAAGTTTTCATATCCCAAAATCAATTTAAGAATAACAGAAAATCAAAAAGCGCCCTGCGGGGCTAAATTAGCAGGCCTTTATGTAATGTTTTTCTTGTGAAATAATGAACTTTTAAAATCACCAAATTGTTTTTACATTCCATTTTAAAGTTATAATAATCCAAAAATCGCCCTGCGGGGCAGGCTGGTGGGCTGCTTTCTCCCAAAAACTTTTAAATAGTAACAATAGCCGCCGAGGCCCCTGACGAGCCAGTCCGGCACTGGGTATGTACCTACCTACCTATTACTTTGAGAAGGTCCTAACCCAACGGCTGTTTTTTGGATACCTCTGTTCTCGTCAGATCACCGAGGCTAGTGGCACCATTGAGTGCGGTCAGCAGTTGGGGTTGCTGCGTTGACCCAGAGAGACTGGGGCCCAGTCAGTGTTTGAGGGTTAATGTGACTACTACCTCCCTCCACCAGATATCGTGTCTCTCGGCAGCTCGGGTTGTGGAGTTTACAAGGACATTGTAGGTACCTACTACTAGGTAGGTAGTTGCAAAAGTAGTGTTAATAAACCCACCTGAAGGTATCCATATAAAATATAAAATACAAACACTGCCACGCAGCATAGTAAGAACTGGGCAGTGCTATTTAAATGTGCAATGTTAAACCACAGAATCTTGATATCTGAATCTGCCGGTGACTTGTTCAGCTGACTGCTGCCATTTCCTATGCTATCAATTTGAACTTTAACTGCCATTAAACAAATGTGAGCGTAATATGAATAAGTGATACATGAATTTCTACAATACAAATGTTAAAAAAACAAGAATAACCGATTACACAGCACATCAACGTCAGCACGAGCTGTCACTGTCAAGTCAACATAACCTCACTTTCACTCTTCAAGGCGGAGCCTCATGAACGCTGTGCAGCTCGGGTCACGAACATCGTGACTTTAGTAGAATTCCCATGCTATTGCGCATGCGCTAACACGGAACTGCGCGGCAATAATATAAATTATCATTAATTCCGTAGTTAATTTCCAATTCAAATTCAAAACAAATTCTTTTTAGCCGCAATGAACATAGACATTTTGACAACGATTTATACAATATTATTAATGAAAATAATTACTTTTTAATAGATATATTAATATTTATCAAGGTTACATTATACACTTGATTTTTGTGTTTATTTTATATTTAGAATCAACAAGTAAATTGTAGAAAAATACAAAATATATTGTTGGGAATTTTAACAATGCAAAAAATGGTTCCATGGTGAATTTCGAAGTTATTGTTGGTCCAAGTCAAAATCTCTCGGGGGTAACATTTATTCCACCTACCAGGAAAGGAGATGAAGTAGTCCCAGAGATATTGGGAATTTGGGATAGATCAATGGCATCAAATAAAATCAATAATTTTTTTCTACTAATTACAAATTACTTTAAAAAAGTCGTAAAAAGCACCTTGTATGTTTATATACCAATTTATTCATTCTAATTCAAAACATAGAGAATGTTATAATATAAGGGGTGCAGTCCTAATAAAATAAGTGCCAGGGCGCTGAAGACAAACATTATCCGTAGCTGTGGACCACTAGTCATTATCTTGCTATGTGACATCACGAATAAAACAGATGACAGAAGGATGTGGGCCGTGACCGTCAAGAAGGCTGTGACAGCACAGTAATCAATAGTAACCAGATAGCAAATGGATCCATTTCGAAATTCAACTGTTTTTCCCCAAACGTTTGATTGGCTGCCTATCCCACTATATGGACAGTGCTGCTCTAGTGTGAGTAAAGAGAACTATTATGTTACATTGACTCCTCCCATCACCATTGGCCCATTTGTCCCCGGCGGGAATTTTTTGATATTTTATACTGATAATTAATATTACGCATTAATTGGAACAAAGTTTTAAAATTGACATCAAAATTCTCTACTAGGTAATAAAAGATAATATACAATTTATTTGAAATTTTAAAGAATTAAGTCGTAAACCATGAATGAATTTAATGGATTTTGAGAAAGATGGTCTAGGACGCCCCCTGTCATTTTCCCAAAAAGAAGCCAGGGCGCCGCCCAGCCTTCAAAAAAAGGTCCGGGGCGCCGCCCTGGCCTCACTGCATCCCTGAATAATAGAGAATGTTAAGACACTATATTGGCTGAGAATTAAGGAATTGTGTATTTTCAAGGCATGTGTGTTTCATTTACAAACTTCAAAATGGTATTCTGCCCGCATATTTTACAAACACTGGTTGAAAAATGTCCATCAGCATTACACGAGATCGAAAAATTAATTTCTCTGAATCATATTCATAAACAATCTTCTGTCAAATCTTTGTTTTATCTGTGCATTCCTTCATTTAATGCTCTTCCACTTAATGTTTTAAGGAGTGTAGTGTTAACATATTTAAAAGTAAACTTTTCGAAAATATTATGATGACATTCATAATACAATAGAACCCAGTATGTATTAGAGGTCAGTTAGGGTACCAGGGTACAAACCGGGTATCCAGGTATTTAAAAAAAAAAAAAAGTTTTTACGTTTGTCGTTTATTATTATTTCTGCATTAGCTGCCACTTAATCACCAGCTGCATTGTTTATAGTTATGTAAACTGAATTTAATATTTATTAATTATTCATATTTCCCAAATCTCAATAATCCCAACCAATACTTGGTTTGTAAATTCATTGTTTGTAATTTCATCAGAATGCTGGTGAAGGATTGATGATGGAGGGGATGCAGGCAAGATATACATTGTTTTCAACCTTCCATTGTATGGACGTTGTGTATCTCTCCCCAAGGACACGGATAATGCGGCAAGCTCAGTGCAAAAAAAATAAATGCATTTTACAATTTTTTTTTTTTTTTTTTTTAGTAATTTATTACTTGGGTAATTAAAGCGGGTACCCGGGAACAAAACATTACCCGAATCCAACCTCTAGTATGTATCATCTGATACATTCGGTGCGAATAGCGATTTGCAATATATTCGGCGCGAATAGCGTAAAAATCGTATTCGGTGCGAAATGTTGGTGTTTGGTGTTTTTCGCACCGAATATTCGGTGCGAATAGAGGCTCCAGAGGATATTCCAGGGCATAAAATAACAAATCCATTGCACAAATTATTGGTATGTTTATTAATTATTAATGACGACGAAATAAATACAAATTACAATATATCTATAGGTAATATATATAATATATCTACTATATATTTGCAAAACACATTCACTTGTTTTATACAATACAAACTATGAGCTAGTTACATCTTGACTGACGGAATGGAATATTAGATTAAAACTAAGACAAGAAACATGAAGTCCAGACAGCGCAAAGTCCAGTGTCTTCGTTGGTCCTTAAAATGTCGAGAGAGCATTTCGTCGGCTTTCGGGAACAAATCACCAACTCACAATGTGTGAAATAAATCAGAAATAGTCGGGTAAAGGTCCTAAACAGTATTTCAACAAAAACACTGTCAGATTTTTTAAAATACCTACATTTGAGTTCTTCCTGTGTGAGTATTAAAATTAAAATTAAGGTAGCACGATCACTCGATATAGTCAATAAAATTAGCCACGATTTTACTTGGCTGAAGACAAGGGGGAGCCAAATTCAATTTATCTCAGAAACTAGACACGAGAAGTGTTGAATTCTTTCAGGGATTGCGTATGCCAAGATTATCAATAAGTTCACAAAAATTGCGAAAATCTTTGAGTGATCGCACCTTAAGAGACTAAAGTGCACACATTTCAGAACAAAGTAAACCATCAAATGTGAGTTAGTGACTTTTTGTAGTAAGCCCACAATTTCTAACTAAAAACATCAACACACACGGCATTCCTCTCATGCGAAATGTCTTAACCGTATACAAAGGTAATATTGAGAAGTATTCGTCATGACTGAGTGTGACTGAGTGTTGTTTTAGGTTGAAGGCACACGAGTGTTCCGATCATCCAACTGTTGTCCGTCAATTGTACTTTCGGTTCTTTTTAAAAGACAGCGTAAAATGTGTTCAAACTATTCTATGTTTATGTAAGCTTTGGCGAAGCGATATGCACACAAATATACATGTTTGTCGTCGGCTGGAGTCAAATGTTGGAGCCACGAATCAATGTTACGAGATAATTCACAAAATATTCAAGAAAATGCGATCACAAAAGTCCTGTATAGAAAGTAAAACGGTTTTGAAATAATCGGATTGGCTGATAAAGACCATCCAATGAAGTGTATGCTAACTCGTCATCTAAATCTGGTAGTTGAGCTCTGATTTCATTGATTATAAGTATAACAAGGATTGATTGTCAAGGAACCTGACAAGCAGCCTATCAGTTTCGTTTTGTTCAAATACCGTTTTTACTATGTATGCCAACTGTACCTACATTTTGACAATTATTATAATTCAATTGTTTATACTTCAATCAAATTACTTTTAGCTTATATATAGGGAATAAAATTGATAATTTCAGAAATAAATAAAAATAAAACACTCAGCACTTTCTTGGGATGAAAATTCAGTGTAAACATAAAGAATGAATGTTAACTGTAACTGAACGAGTAGGTACTGTATACATTTTTCAAATACAGCAAAATCATTTTTATCATAAAAATGGGAAAACAGTGAACACCTACAATTTGTTTTTACCTACCAAATTTTCAACAGTTTTATTGCTTATAGCACAAATCTATGTATTCCGCTACGTCTGGTGTTTAAAATGACTGGAAACGAACCCCAACAAATGATTGACGGCCCGACAGCTAAGCAAACCGAACTCGCCGATAAAACAAACAGGAATCTTAGCACTGATTTGGCAAGCAAATATTCTCGGCTAATAAGTACAAAGTCCTCCAATCACAAACAACTAGGTAATAATATTATAAAAACCTCTAAGTTACGTTGTGTCTCACATATGAGCTATGAGACTGAATAGCTAACTCTAAGTAAATCCTGGGCTTGGAAGAGAAAGTGTAAGTCCATTTCATACGACATTCGTAGGAAAATCAATCGATAAGATGAGAAAGTGTTTCAGAGTCGATAATACTCGCAGAAATTTGTGATTCGGATGTACAAAATTTATTAAAAATGCATGAATATTCATTAGCTGATGGTTTGTTTGTGACACCTAATTGCTATAATCTGTGAAATTTTGAAGACAATAGCAGATGCTTTTAAAAACATATTATACTATTTCATCAAGTATTATAGACACGAATGAGTTTTACTTAAATTCAAATAAAAACAACTAAATACAGTTTAAATTTAAATCATACTTGGTAGATACTTCTTACACACTCTATATTCTCCTATTTATTGTGATCTTAAAATCTATAATCTCGGCTTCACTTAGGTCTTTGTCACTTTCTCTTCCAAGCACAGGAAATGTTTCGATACATTCGAAGGGGTCAGGGAAAAGTCACTGCAAACGTAGTAAAATAAATGCAATCGGACTGACCCTGTCTACCAACGTTGCACCTAAAAATACTTTCACGTGATCCTAAACTAGAATCCTAAAGTCACTTCGTAGAATCCAAAGTAAACTCTTTGAGATCAAATTTGGAATGTTTCGTAGAATAATGTTGAATTGAGTAGGTCTAGGCTAGAGTTATTATATAAATATTTAAAATGCCCAGCATTGCAAAAGAACGATCGTATTGTCAGTATTCTGGAGAGAGAAATGTCACAATCTAAACGTAGACTTTCTCTTCTGGCATTCAAGAATGTTGTTGAAGTTACAAAGTTATCAAGTAGGTAATAGATACAGTAAACCCTCGTTATTACGAACTTCAATAATTCGAATTTAGGGGTAAATTCGAACTAGGTGCATGGTCCCAGTGGACAGGATAGGTTTTTACATGTTAAATCATTTTTATAAATCGAATTTTAGGTTAATTCGAAATTCGAACTGAATTTTGGTCCCAGCCCATGTTATTCCTTGCATACAGTTGTTTTAATTCGAACTTTGCAGAAGGATTGATAAAATAATCGCGAACAAACTACGAAAAAACAACACTCAAAACAAAACACAACCTTCAATGGCATCAAATGAGATAATCTGGCTTGCGAGGTTGGCCAAACTGCTGTTACAGGTTTGCCAACCCCACTTTTTTGCAATGGCGGGAATATTCCACAGGCGGGAATATTCCACAGGCGGGAATATTCAAACTTCATGAAAATGCACACAAATATTTTTGCATTAATTATATATTTCGAACTTTTTTAATTCGAACTGGGATTTTTTGGGTCCCTTTGAATTCGATTTAACGAGGGTTTACTGTATTCAAATCCGTTCAACACTTTTCAACATTAAAACTCATGAAAGTGACGAAAGTGTCCGATTAAGTTTTAAACCAGGGCCGGCATGATTTTTATCAATCAGAAAACATAAACCTTAGGTATTTTTCATGAAGTTTTAGTATGAAATTATGAAATGTTTTAAATAAAAATGTCTAATTTATAATTCTAGGTAAAATTAAAAACTTACTGACAAAAATAGCTCACAGCAAAGGATGAAAACCGAGACCATAATTTATATTGAAAATGACAGCTATTCAAAACGCTCCAAAAATAAAAAAAACATCCATAAACCCCACTGGGCAAATCATTTTTGAAAATTGCCAACCCTATAATTAAACCGCTCATAAACTGTAGACGTTATGTACCTCTGAAAACAGTGGTAAAACGGATTTAAAATCAGGGATGTCATTCCTGTACTTTTTAGTCTCTTAAGTTAGCTATCATATCGTACATTTTGTTAACCCTAATGTTAACGTCCGTAACAACGGTTGCTACTCTCTTAAAAGAGAGTGAAAATGCGTACAGGAATCATGTGTCGTTGTGCTTCTGGTCTAGTCGCAGACCTCCCTGTAGGGCCGCTCGGAAGTGACGGAGAAGTCCTCGAAGTAGTGGTTGAGGAACGCGAATGTCGGTCTCTTCTCGGGAATCACGTCCCAACACTTCAACATCAGCATGTAGATGTCGTCGGGTATCGGATGGTTGGCCGGCTTCGGCATGCGATAGCCTTTTTCCACCTGCTCGATGACCTCTCTTCCGTGCATTCCTGGGGATAAACCAACAGCGATTAGACATATTGAATGTTAGACTTTCTGAGAAAGAAAGAATGCAAATAACTTTAACAGATATGCAAGTTTCGGGCTCAGTCGTGCTTGGAAACGTTTTTCTAAAGACAATGGACCACTAGTTATTATCTTGCTATGTGACATCACGAATAAAACAGATGACAGAAGGATGTGGGTCGTGACCGTCAAGAAGGCTCTGACAGCAATGCTAAACATACTAGACCTACACTTCCCCCGGGTGGGGCGGGGGAAATGTAGGTCTAGTCTCTTTACCCAACACGTTTGATTGGTTCTCTCTCCCACTCTGGACCGTGCTGCTCTAGTGTGAGTAAAGAGAACTATTATGCTCCTCCCATCACCATTGGTCCATTAGAAACTAAGAGAAAACTAATGAAATTACGTATGATGCTTTGTCATTACTTCTTCTCTTTCAGCAAGTTTCAGCTTACAAAATGAGAGATAAATGAGTTGACATTTTAATCATAATCAGACTTAATAATAAAAGCATCAGGTTATTACTTGGTACATTTAAAATTTGTATCATTGTTAAATGTTAACCCTTTCAGGAGGCCGAGTCTTGAGAATATACGTTCTGAAACAGTATACATTTGCAATATATAAATCTGGAAAAAGGTAAATGCATAGATGTCAAATGTTTCAAGTTTTAAACGGGTCTTATGTTGAATAATGCCGACATTCACACTTTCCTGTTCTGGTACAAGTTCTGGTTAACAAGTGCAACAAGTGGTTAACGCACCTGGATACGGCACTTGTCCGTATGTGAACAGCTCCATGAGCAGGATCCCGAAGGACCAGACGTCGGACTTGATGGAGAATCTGCCATAGACGATTGCTTCTGGCGAGGTCCACTTCACCGGGAACCTGGAGCCTTGTCGCGGGCAATACTCGTTGTCCTCGATCACACGCGCCAAGCCGAAGTCACAGATCTTAGCCATGTTGTTATCACCAATCAGAACGTTCCTAGACACAAACACATTCATTAGTCATCGAGCGAGCGTCACCACGGTACTCTCATCACACTTTCTCTGCGTATTTATTCTTTGTTAATAGTACATGGCCTGAATTTAAACAAGATAAATAAATAATTTAATAACATCGCAGAATTATCCATTGCAAAACTACCCGGAAAAATCGTGAATGAAGCATACTCTACCAAATTTAAATTATGGGTCAGGTAGCTGGAAGCAATAATTTTTCTGGCAAAGACTTCTTAAATGGGAGAAAAATTGATGTTTACAAAAACTCTTATTTAACTTACTTCTTAAACAATTAGAACTCTGATATAGAAGTGTAGGATACACGTGTTCTGACTGTTCTGACAAACATTGTTCTACTAAAACAAGTTTCACAATTACAATTCCCCGTGAAAGACATTTGAAAACATAAACTAGGAAGTCAAGTCTTGAAACTTAACGTTTTCAGGACGCAAATGCTCTCTTACGTTAATAAGTATTGTTCACTGTAAGAATGATCAACATTGAAACATAAAGTCAAGCCACTTATTTGCTTGTCATCCAGCAATGGACACAATTTATTAACATTATAATTAATTATTATTAGTTACATATATTGTGCAGTCATTAAAACCATATTCAAAATTAAGCTTAACAGTTGACAGTAGTTTTCAAGGTCATCATTCTTATAGTTAACGGTTCTTATTGACGTCCGAGAGCGTTTGCATCCTGAAAACGTATGTTTCAAGACTTGGCCTCCAGATTTATCAACCAAAAGTTTAAACCAGTTTCCAGTTTAAATTGGAATGTT
Source organism: Leuctra nigra (assembly GCA_934045905.1). Lineage (NCBI taxonomy): Eukaryota > Metazoa > Arthropoda > Insecta > Plecoptera > Leuctridae > Leuctra > Leuctra nigra. The sequence goes on along the minus strand of OW203768.1, from coordinate 25,245,963 downwards.
AAACATTTTATTTTTTTCCCATTTACGAAGTCTGCCAGGAAATGAACCGCTACTTGTGTTGTGTGTTTACCTTGCGGCTAAGTCCCTGTGAATTAGTTGCTTGGCCTCTAGGTACTCCATGCCGCTTGCCACTTGCGCCGCCACGTACACCAGGTCCCCGAACGCCAGATCCCTTCCGGCGCCGTTGCGCAGGAAGTCCAGCAGACTTCCGTTGCACATGAACTCCTGTATGATGAGTATGGGCTCGGACTTGGAGCAGACTGCGTAGAGCGCGACTAGTCGGTCGTGGCGGAACTTCTTCATGATCGTGGCCTCCTCGAGGAAGGCCTGCGTCGACATCGTGCCGGGTTTCAGAGTCTTCACGGCCACTTCAGTGCCGTTGCAAGTGCCTGGGGAATAGACAGTCAGTCGATTATTAACGTTTTGAATTTCACTAAGGTGTGCGAACGTTCAAAAATGTTATGTATTCAAAAAGACTCATGTGTTAGATGATAATAGCGCTTGGATGTTAGATGCAATTGAGAGATAAAATGTTTCATAACTTGTATAGGATGTTTGCATGATCAGTCTGATTGTATATTATTTGTAGAACTTTTTTATTTTTGTTTCGTGTCTTGTTAAATAGGTCCCGGTTATTCAATAAAACTGCTAAAAACTATGAAATTTCATATACGATCAAACTTGTAAACCAATTGAAATTAAATGTTGTGTTGCTCAAGCATGAACTTAGGGCTATAACTTGACGCATGTTTCAAATTAATTTTAACACGGCATCCAGCGAGTCAAGAAATAGCAAATTTACATCAAATTCATGAATCAAAATTTGTATAATTTAAAATGTGTTTTATCAAATCATGATTAAAAATTCAAATATTTTCGTTTACCCATTTCGCCTCCAATCGTATACAAATGAATCTGTAACAAGCAGCAAAGTCGCAGCAACGATTGCGTATACTACGTACCGTGCCAGACTTCTCCAAAGTTTCCTGATCCCAGCTTGCGCGTCATGTGCACCACGCTCCTGTCAATCTCCCACGCGTCGCGCATGTCTGGCGTGAGATCCCAGATCTGTGGCGCAGGCTTGGGACACGGGCGTGACAGCACGTGACACAGACCCAGCGAGTTCTCTGCAACAACAGTAAAACATCACTAACAACGCTCCTGTCAATCTCCCACGCGTCGCGCATGCCTGGCGTGAGGTCCCAGATCTGTGGTGCAGGCTTTGGACAGCACGTGACACAGACCCAGCGAGTTCTCTGCAACATCACGTGATAATAGAACAGTTTGAAGACTGTTAATAATTCAGCTGAAACTCAATTAATCAAGGGTTTTAGTAGATTTGAATGGGAAATTTCTTGATTTATTATAAGGGTTTGTTTTCTCATAGAAAACATTCCAAATCTATTCAATCAATTGATTAATCATGTAACTCTGAAGTGGCTTAAGCTTATTGGCTTTTGAGTGGTAGAATTTAGACATGATTTCAACACAATTCGAGAGCCACAATAACTCTAAGACTTGAATTGTATCACTTATATATGCAAAATATGCAAATATGTATGCAAAATATTGTAGAAATGTAATTTGTTTTTAATGATTTATCTCTTATCATCAAGCTCTTCAAATTTCAAAACTATTGAGTCATTTCCTGCGGACTTCTGAATGTTTCTTTTCACATCCAAGTGAGAAATAAGAAACTTAAACTTCTTGAAACTTCAAGCGTCATTGATGGAGTTGGTCTCTGAGCAAGCAACAGTCATAACTGATTGGTTTCACTGACATTTAAATAGTATTGGAACTCAACAAAAGTAAAGACAGTACCTATTCGAAAGGATTGGCTGATAAAGGATTCATGGCATCATCCGATGACGTCTATGCCAAGTCATTAAGGCCCAGTTGTACAATGTCTTCATAATGTTAACGGTAGGATTTATCGGCTAAAACAATGGCAACAGCCAATGAAATGCAGCAATGAAATGCAATGAAATGAAATGCAGCAGTGAAATCCACTTCAGGCTAAAGTGAACTTCATCTTACTTATCGGGAACCGATTGATTGTCAAGGAACCTGACTAGCCAATCAGTTTTTCTCAAATACCTTGCTTTTAGTTGTGCCAAGTGTACCTAGTCATAGGTATTATCATAATAATATAATATATCGCGACCCTGCTTCCAACTATTGTCGGGTCAGGGGGTGGGATGATCCCACCAATGTTCTAGGGCACTTGTGTTCTCAGAGCCGACTTGCCAAGTCCGACACTCCACACTTCTTCAATCTCTTCTTCCAGTTCTTCAGCCTCCTCTCTTTCCACCAGCTCCCTCCATCTCTCTCTGTCTTCCCACCACTTCTCTGTTGTAATTACTCCCCAACACTCTCCTCTTTCTTCTGCAGCTGCCTCTATTCCGTTGATCCATTTGGTTCTAGGTCTTCCTGCCTTTCTTCTAACACCCATGGCTGCATGCTCTGCCTCTCTACATGGTATCCTCTCTTTTCCCATCCTCTTCATATGTCCGTACCATCTTAGCCTCTCTTTTCCAAGTTTAAATCTAAGAGATTCCACTTCTAGGTCTTTTCTAATCTTTGCACTCCTCACCTTGTCCATCTTCGTCACTCCTGCCACACTTCTCAGGAACTTCATTTCTGCAGCCTGCATCTTCATTTCTTCTTTCCCTCCCATTGGCCAAGTTACTGCTGCATATATTAAGATTGGTACAAAGTAGGTTTTGTACAGTAATATCTTACACCTCTGTGGTACATCTTCATTCCATAGTAGCTTCCTTACACTCTGGTAAAACACTTCTGCTGCTCTCACCCTCCTCTCGATCTCCCTGTCCACCTTTCCATCCTTTGCCAATACACTACCTAGATATTTAAACTCGTCTTTTTCCGTAAGTTCCTCTCCTCGCATCTGCATCCGGCACAGTGTCTTCTGTTGCCTTTCCATAACCATGGTTTCGCTTTTTTCTCTACTGATTTCTAGTCCATATTTTGCTGTCCCTTCTTCCCACCTGTTGAGTTTCTCTTGCAACTCTTCCTCGGTCTCTGCCCACACAAGAACGTCGTCTGCATATATGAGTGTGCGGGTGTCCTCTTGGTCCTCCGGCTCAACCTCTCTCAGCATCTCATCCATTACTACTGTAAATAATGTTGGTGACAATACACTCCCTTGCTTCAGTCCCTCCCTCACTTCGAACCAGTCCGTTTTTCCCACTCCCGTCTGCACGCAACTACTGTTCTTCTTATACATACTTTGGATTCTTTGTATCACTCCACTGTCCACACCCTTCTTCTCTAGGCACCGCCACACTTCTTCTCTTGGCATTCTGTCGTACGCCTTTACCAGGTCCAGAAATATCATTCTCATCCCGTTCCCTTTCTCCCATCGGTCTTCCATGATTTGTCTCACTGCAAAGATGAGGTCAATCGTTGACCGTCCTCTTCTAAAACCGTATTGTTCTTCTCTTAGTTTACTCTCAATACTCTCAGCCACCCTCCTTTCGATGATCTTTTCATACAATTTAGCTGTTTGGCACATCAAAGTTACTCCCCTGTAGTTGCAGCATCGCTTTCTGTCCCCTTTCTTAAAGATAGGAATAAGTATTCCCTTCCCCCAATCTTCTGGGACATCACACTGGGTCCATGCTGCTTGAATTACCCGGCAGAGCCACTCAATTCCCTTCTGCCCTGACGCTTTCAGCATCTCGACACTGACTTCGTCCATTCCTGGGGCTTTTCCATTCTTCATCTTCTTTAGCATTTCTTTCACTTCCATCTGTCCTGGTATTTCACCCGCAACCCCCTATTTCCTCTGCCATTCTTCGGTTTGTCTCTCTGTCTTTCCTTTGTACTGCCTCTCCCTGAAGTAGCTCCTTAAAGTACTCTTTCCACATTGTTTTTATCTCCTCCGGTCTGTTTGTGAAACCACCATCCTCCTTCTTCATTATGGTTTGAGTCTCCCCCGTATGTCGTTTCGCCTTGATTAGACTGTACAGCAGTCTCTTATTTCCATCAAAGTCTGTCTCCAACCTGTTTGCAAACTCTTGCATTGATATTTTCTTCTCCTCCTCTACTATCATCTTTACAATTCTCTTGCTTTCCCCGTAGTCCCTGATGTTTTCTTCCGTATGGGACTCTTCCTTCCTTCTCCATGCCTCCTTTTTCCTCCTCACTGCCTCTCTCACCCTTTCATTCCACCATGGTGTTTCTTTCCTTCTCTTTTTTCCTCCAGCTCTCCCACAGGTCTTTTCAGCTATGTCCACTAGAGCTGCTTTAAATGCACACCATTCTTCATCCACTCCACCTAATGCTCCCTCTGGTGCCCTCTCTGCTATCTCTCTTCTGAACTCTTCCCTGACTTCTTTCTGTTGCAACTTCCATACCTTTATCCTGGGTGCTTTGACTTCCGTTACGGTCCTCTTTCGTCGCTCTATTTCTACCTTTGCCACCAGCAATCGATGGTCGCTGCCTAGTGCGACTGATGGTAGCACCTCCACATCTCTCACCAGTCTCCCCATATCTCTGCTGACACATATGTAGTCTATAACTGATTCCTATCTCTGATTATCAGCTCCATATCCATATCTCGTTATCTTCTGAGCTCTTCTTTTCATAAACCATGTGTTTGTGATTTTCATTGAGGTTCTTGCACACCACTCTAACATCTTCACTCCTTCAGTGTTTCTTTTACCCCAGCCATGTGGTCCCATTACCTCTTCGCAGTCCTTCCGCTCCTCTCCTACCATGGCATTAAAATCCCCCATCACCCATACCTCCTTTGCTTGCACCATCTCATCTAGTTCAACCCAGAAAATGTCTTTTTCTTCGGTAGATCTTCCAGACTGAGGTGCATACACCTGTATCAGGTGCCGCACGCTGCTTCCTATTACGATACTGATTCCGATCATCCTGTCATTCACGGCATTTACATCCAGGATGTCACCAGCGTAACGGGGGCTTACCACAAAACCCACTCCATTTCTTCCCTCTTCCCCTCCCGACCATATCAACTTGTAGTCCCCTCTGAGCCTCTTCTCCCCCTTTCCCCTCCACTTTGTTTCACTTAGCCCCAGCAGGTCTATCTTTCTCTCCTCCATCATGTCCACTATCTCTTCCAATTTCCCTGTTAGTGTAACTATATTGAGTGTCCCCACTTGCATTGTTTCTCCTTTACAACACTTGTGTCTTTTCATTAAGTTCCGTCCTCTTGCGCTTTTGCTTCTGGTACCATTATTTACACAGTTCTCTTCATTGCTTGTCTCCATAGAAACCCGTCTTGCCCTTGCTACCTCACTCCGTTCCACACCCACCTTGTCCGAAAACCCGTTTCTCTCTTATTAACACTCCGCACTGATTTTCCTCCAAGTCCCCAGCACTCTCGCAACACTCTCCCTGCCTCGTACTCCCATTTTATAATGTCTTTCATGTACCCTGGTACGAAGGGTACATTTAGAAACTCCCCGGCTTCTGTTGCCACCACTTGTTGCAGCCTCTCATTTAGGCAACCACCTGCCACACTCTCTAGGCTGCACACTACCACCCTGGTTTCTCGTCCATATGCTGTTTTCGTTTCCGCCACTAGGTCACCAATGTCTTTCATTATTTCCTCTTTGTTCCTTCCCTCTCGTACTTCCTTGTTCCCCACTTTCAACATAATGGTGGCATTCTCGGTGTTCTTGCCATAATATCCTTCTTTCATCCTTCGTGCCATTTCAACTATTCTAATTCCTCGGTCTGTTATGGCTCTGTTTCCATTTCCCTTGCAAAACTCTCCGGCTTGCCTTCCCCTCACATCTCCCATTAGGATTGTCTGTGACATACCTGGTCCTTGCTGACGGTTCTCTGGCATCTCATCTTCTTGTACTCTCTCCCTATCTATCCCAACCATCCCAATGTTCTTTTGCCTGACCCCAGTTATTTCGCTTATGTCGCTGCTGCCGTTGCCCTGTTCATGTGGCTCGCTGATGTCGCTGTTGCCGCTGTCTTGTTCATGTGGCTCGCTGATGTCGCTGCTGCCGCTGCCCTGTTCATGTGGCTCGCTGATGTTGCTGCTGCCGCTGTCCTGTTCATGTGGCTCGCTGCTGCCGCTGCCCTGTTCATTGGGCTCGCTGATGTTGCTGCTGCCGCTGCCCTGTTCATTGGTCTTGCTGATGTTGCTGCTGCCGCTGTCCTGTTCATGTGGCTCGCTGATGTCACTGCTGCCGCTGTCCTGTTCATTGGGCTCGCTGATGTTGCTGCTGCCGCTGCCCTGTTCATGCGGCTCGCTGATGTCACTGCTGCCGCTGCCTTCATTCCCTTGTGACACTTGTTTACACTTCTGCAATTCATTATATAGGAACGCGTTTTCCTTTTGAAGATTGTCTACTGTCCGTCGTAGACACTGGACACTATCTTCTAAGTCCCATTCCCATATTAATTTATTTGCCCACAGGTCCCTCCATTCCTCATCACTCTCTTTCAGCGCATCCACTTCCTTATTTAACTCCTTGAGACATCTTCTCAAGGCTCTAACATCTTCTTCTACTCCTTCTTCTTCTTCTCCTTTTGTCTTCTCATTATTAATGATTGACTGAAGAATTTCTATAGCGTCAGTTTGATACGATTCTTCTTCAAAACCCAGTAGGTCCTCTGTGCTGGACGCATCCAAACTCAACCCTAACCTAACTTCCGCTTTTCCTTGAAATCCTTGAAAATCATCCATAGCTGCAGGTTTAATCACTGCCTTTCTCTAATATAACACTTCAAAATTTCTATTTTACACACACTTGCTACTCACACTGCTCTTAACTATTTATTTTAGCTCAAACACTTAACTTTAGTAGGATCAATACAAAAGGTGTACTACAATATATCATAATATCATAATCATAATATATCATTATGATAATATATGGTGTATCATAATATATTTAATAATTAATTATACATTATGTACTAACTAATATAGTAGGCAGATATATCCACATCCACATTTATTGATTGCAAAAGAGCTAAAAGCGATGTGCGATGCTCCTGTGATTATAACGCCCCTGTGTGAAGCTCCTGTGAAGTTAATCTTACTATGTCTTAATAGTAGGAAACTAATTTCACTTCGGAGGAGGAAATATCAAATAATCTCTGGTTTCTACGTACTTGTGTAGGCGAGCACTAGGGCCTGCAGTGAAGAGAAGGTCTGGTTGGTCGCTATGTAATATCCTCCCTTGTCGAGCGGCTTGATCTTGTAGTGTTTCACGTGGTAATGTCTCGACTCCTCCCAGTCCTTGACGCTCAGCGAGAAGCCGTTGGGATTGTGTTCGCTGAACCTCACGAGGAATGTGCCGCGAGGATTGTCCTCGTTCATCAGCAGCTTCTCAGCTTCCTTCCGAGACGTCTTCCCGAAACACCAACTAAAACGAGAAAAAAACGTTAAAATTAAAATATACTTTTAAAAAATGTTACCTACTTTTTTTAAACCTATTTTTTGTACAGAGTGTTTACTATGGAATGAAGTGCAGAAAACAGCAGAATTATCTGAATGTTTTAAGGGGACCAGGTTGTGAAAAATTTGATATTTGAATAATTTTTTTTTATTTTAGATAATTTTTTTGGAGTAATTTTACTATATAAATCCGCAAAAAAATCAGAATTAAACATCTCTGTCCGATCAAAAAAAAAATCATTTCGTAAAATTCTAATTTTTTTTCGCTCCCGGACAACGATATTTATTTGATATAATTTTTTGATTTTGGACAGATATTTTGTTGATTTTGATTTTATTTAACTCAATTTCAATTCATAAAGTGCATAACATGTAATCAGTTTCAATGAGTTGAGTGCAGTGCCCTTTTTGTCAAGGTAAACCACTTTAGTATTGTGTGTCATTTTTATTTCAAGTAAGTACTTTCGGCGCTGTTTTCTCACATATAGAAAATATAAACTTAAGGTACATTTTTCTCAGGAAGTACAAGTGCTAGGCACCTATTTTTTTTTTGTCAAGCTAGCTGATGGTATTATCCTTAAAATAGACCTCAATGGTGCATGTGGTGTAAATATTTGGTTCACAAATAATTCGTAAGTGACTAAAATTTTATTCACAAAAATTTGTGTCGAGTAAATATTTTTTTATTTAAAAACTATGGAAGTGAGAATTTCCTCCGAGGTCTATTTTGTCAATACAGTAATAAACAATAGTTGTGCAAAATTTCAGTCAAATATCTTGGATAGTTTTTAAGAAAAATGTACCTAAAGTAGATACAATTTTACATGTAAATCCTTCGCAACCCTGTCCCCTTAAATAACAGTGACATTTTCCTGCCAATATTGTTTTAAAAACTGCATTTATGATATGGAAGTTTTTACTCAACAGTCGGCGATACTCGAAGATAAACATTGGAGATAATATTTTAGGTGGTGCTAGCGGGCGGCCGTTTTAGCAAATTGAGGAAAAAAATCGTTTTATAAGTGGTTGTTACTTTGATAGTATGTTCACATGATCAGTCTGATTGTATATATAGGTAATAGCAAATTTTTATTTTTTCTTCATGCCGTGTTAAAAATTCAACATTATTCAACAAAGTCGAGCAAAACTATGACATTTCGGATTTGATTCGAGACCAAACCCGTACCTACAGCCAATTGACCTCACATTTTACAAGTGTGTCGTAAAAATGAATTAGGGTTGTTACTTGGCACCTTTTAAAAATATATTTTTATACGGCACCTAGTGAGACAAGAAAATAGCAAATTTGTATAAAAAATAAATACCTAAATAATTATAGTTATTAAATATAATTACCTACCTACTAATTAACGAAGCAAAAAATTCAAAATGCACCTAAGTTTGACTTCTAAATCTGACTTTGATTAAAAAATAAAATAAATTCTTCCACCCATTTCGTCTCCATTTGTACCCCAGAAAGTGTCTATAAATAACAAGGAGCAAAATCGCTCACGCTTGTATGTTTAAATGTTGAAGTCTTACTCTTCGCTCTCGACAGATTTCTCCTCGGCCACGAAGTTCCACGGAATGAGTCCCTCGGCCCGAGTGCCGAGATGTCGGACTTTCCACCAATCAGACTCTGTGTCGTCGAGGACCTCGAGGCGATCTCCCTTGACGAAGCTGACGTCGTTTACTTCTCGTGCTTTGTAGTTGTACATGGCCACCACCACACGCCGGCTCGGGTGGTCTGAAAGTGAGGTTAGAGTTTACCAGATGCAGACTAAAGTTCGTTCACTGTTAGAATATTTCTGACGTTTTAGTCGATCACGTCGTTCATTGGTCGTTCAGGTGAACACTGCCCTGTCAATGGCAAGACTATCTTCTTTGGATTATTGAAATTGTATAAATTATGTGAAATAAACACAATGTTTAATAGTAAAATAATATTATAAATATTTAATAAAATTGATTTATTTTATCTACAGTGGTATTATACATATTTTTTGATTATTGTTTGATATTTACATGTGTAGGTATACGTTCGCTTGACTACAGTTGTACACGGCCGCCATTACGGTTCATTATTCTTACCGTGAACGAACTTTAACATGATGGTCTTCAATATATTCAATGACAATTGAAACATAAAAACAAGAAATTATGTAAAATTTTCATTATTTTGTTTGTTTTTAATTCCAGTGCTTGGAATTTGATTTATATGCACCCAAGGACAATGTCAAGTAATTTTAAAAGCAAAACTCTCATTGACATATTATTTGGAAATAAAAAGATGGACAAATTACAAACAAATATACAGATTTGAGTGAAGTTGGTACACAAACATTAACACATACAATGAACTGGTCCATAACAGATGACCCCCCACAATGTGTAGTTAAGCAGAAAATAGCTCAACATTTTTACAAAAAAAGAATAAATCTTTTCACAAAGTTGGTAATGTTTGTGAAAAATTCAAGTACGAACAAGAGTGACGTGTAAACGTAGACAAACCATTACTTTGGATGGTTCACAAACTTTACGTTATTAAAGAAATCGAAACAAGTGTAAACAATAAACAATTATAAGCAAACAAAAACCAAAAAGACAAATCAGTACCTAATTGCATTATTTGATAACAACCAAGTTACTTACAACAGACCAAAGCAGAAACTAGTGGCGCCCTCAAAGCGAACTAAAAGAGGGCAGGGCACTATGTGTGACCACTCTTTAGTATGCATGCGGGCATGGCATTTTTATGTCAATCTTACTGACTTCAGTAAAAGTTATAATAACATCGCGAAATAACAGTAATTGATGCTTACCGCAGTGTCAACAATCAAATACAATCGGCATATTTCATTTCAGCACATATTCATACACATTCTTGTGAAAACTAGATGTCTATTCACCACATTTGACATATCGCATTTGTTTTTATCTCGGCCTTCAGAACCATTTCTGACTGAGGCGTCTGCACATTTTTCTGAAGCCTCGTACAAAACAATTGCAATCTGTCAAAAGGCGATTTTGGTAAATAGACATCTAGTTCTCGCCAGAATTTGAATGAAAATGTGCTGAAATAAAATATGCCGATTGTATTTGAATGTTGACACTGAGGTAAGCATCAATTTTTGTTATTTCGCGATGTAGTTATAACTTTTACTGAACTATCGTTATACGATTGACAAGTGCCTTGCCTGAATGTCACACATAACTGCTAAGAAAATTGCGGATTGGGCATGAGCGTTTAGTTTCTGCTTTGGTCTATTGGAGACTATATTAAAAATTATCTTGTTAACTCTGTCTTTTCAAAAAGTCAAGTGCAGTTTATATCTATTCATATTATTGTTGAATAACTGAACCATCAGGTTCTTTTAATGTTCAAAAGAAGGTCCAGTTCATAACCTTTTTAAATTGTTTCAAGTAAGCCTGGTTTTCATGATGAAAAGCAACATGTAACGTAAGCAAGGAAGGGGAACTATACACTTACTATTGGGAATTCCGCCCTGCATGGGACGGATGACGTCGGCGGCCATCATGGGTCTTCGCGTGGCCATGTTGCCCGCCCCGGGGGCCGGCCGGTTGGGGTCCTGATGTGAGTAGCGGGCGATGGTCACCCCCCCGGGTGGGGCCTCGTTCTGACCCAGACCATGCTCTACCTTGTACCCTACTGAACAAAACACACAACATATAGCCCTTCACCCGACGTACACTTCAAGCACTTCATATCCCCCTGAATGAGAGGTCACTCCGACAGAACTACAAAGATAAAGAGCTGAAACTTTCACACATTATAGAAAACATGAAAATTTAATGTAAGCGATTTTTAGAAATTTTTGAATAATGAGAAAAATACAGACCTTTGAATTAAGTCGTTGAAAAACAGTTTATACCAGGGGCTGGATTCACAAAGAAGTATAACTTTATGACCGAAAAATCTAATATCAATATTAACTATTTCCGTGTCTTACCGGCATATCTTTATGAATATAATTGTTCAGATATCCATTTATTATGATAAAATACTAAGTTTTAACATGGTAATATCATGATAATAGAGATATGGGTAGTTATAATGCTATACCGGCATAAAGTTATGCCGGAATAAGGCTTAAAACCTTTTGTGAATCCAGCCCCAGTGTTATAAAACTTTAACAGAACTATAACAGCACTGCAAATAAAAATAAGATTCATGGTCTTTAAATTGGTATCACAGATTCAGTAATCTAAATTACAATCTTTGTTACAATACAAATACAATGGAAACATTGTTTGTGCAAAGTTCACAAGGAAAATGGTGGACCAAACAAGTAGGTACCTAACAACATAGGTATATTCACAATTCCTACGAAGTAGCTTCAAATCAAATCTTTCAAATAAGTAATGTTTTAGTGTCTGCTGTGATTTCAACTGTAACGTCAATCGTTTCTAATTTTTTTCCTATTCAACAAATATGTTTGAAACATGCACTAAATTTTGGTATGTTTTCTAACATGGGTATACATTTCAGAACCCTACCTTTGAGAGTTTCGACGTAGTGACCTCTCAAACAGGGATGTTTTTGCTCCACTCGGTATTTCCCCTCAATCTTTTCTTAAGCCCAAAGACAAGCGATTTGCCCACCAGATGACATAGTTGTAGAGAATTTACTGTTTTTAACAAAGCATGGACCAATATTATTTTAGTTGAATTACTACATCAGCGAAATTCTGAAATTGAACCTTACTTCTAGGAGATAGAACATTTCAAAAAAGTGGTTCGTTAAAGCACAATGAATTCTCTACAACTTTGTCGCATCAAAATAGTCCATCTTCCATGAAATGGACACAAACTTGAAATGATTTTAATAGCTGATCCTTCCACTTAAGCCCAATTACATGAAGCAATTTCTTGTTCAACTTCTGAGCCAATTTTGATAGAAATTAAAACACGTTCTAAATGAGATAAAAGTTGAGCTCAAGTTCTGTGACAAGAAGTTGCATCATGTAAATACGTAATTGTTTGAAAAATGAGAATGTGAATTGTTCTGTCACCAACACATTGACCCCCGAAAAACACGAAAAATTGTCTACAATTAAAACAAAGCTTAAAATCTCAGTGGTTATGTTGCATAAGTTGCACTACATTTTAAAAGTGTTCACATATTTAAGGGGGCTCGATGATTTCGATGAAAACATTGACCTCGGTACAAATCAATACTAAATTGTGGGAAGAGATAAGTTCAAATGTACAAATTTGCAAAGTTTTGTTGATATAATTAATGTTACAAAAAGTTAAGTGATGTTGTCATGAAAATATTATTAATTTTGCTAGTCAATGATTTATCTTTGAACAGTAATTGCTCTTATGAGAATATGAGAAAAGTAGTACTAATGATATACATATTTTTAATTAGTTCAGCTTGGTTACATTTTCCTGACGAAATTGTGTTCTAGTTAGTTCTACGGAAGTTTTAGTTTTTGGTAAATATCTCATCGTGGGAACATAATTTAAATTGAGGGAAAAAAATTAAACTGACCCTTTTATATCACTTCTAATGTTAAAGTATAGGACAACAGTGAAACTTCAACTGTGAATATCTCAGAATTTACTAGGGCAGTGGTCGGCAACCTGCGGCTCCGGAAGCGCATGCGGCTCCTTGGTGGTTCTTGAATGGCTCTTTATAATTTAAATAAAGATCTGGAATCGAAAAATTTTAAAATTCGAAACAAATAAACGCCCTGCGGGGCAATAATTGGAAGGTTGATTCAATTTGTTCATTTTAGAATCCCAGAATCACCTTAAATTGTTAAAATTCTAAAACAAAAACCGCCATGTGAGGCAACAATTGGAAGGTTAGTATTTGATAAAATGTGTAGTACACTTTAGAGTCCAGAATAGGTTTTAAATTGTTGAAATTCAAAAAAAGCGCCCAGCGGGGCAGGGCCTCTTAAAAGTGACTGGGGCTTCCATCATTATCTAATTTATACTTTTTAGGGAAATTGGCTCCTTCAACAAAAAAGGTTGCGGACTCCTGTACTAGGGACCTTAGATGATATGATAACGAACAAATATTGAAAGTTTCAAAAGTTTGTAGACAAATGTGAGAAATCTTCGCGCCCCTGAAGGACATCTACGCCATGTGATTCTCGCTGTTTCAACTTCAACACCGATGTCAACGAGCTAAAGTCCTCACCGATCTCGGAGTTGCGTGGGGAGGATTCGCAGCATCCCATGATGAAGCTGATGAAGAACTTGACACTAAATCCCGACCGAGATGAAATCTTCCTCCATGATGAGTCTGCGGCTCCTGACTAGCAGTGGGATCTGAAACAAACAAAGCACACGTTATTGTTTGATCGAACATTCTCTTCGGGAACATTTTCATTTTTCATGACATGTTTCAGTGTTTGGAATTCCATATGACAATACACCGTAATGTATATTGCAAAAGTGGCGCATTTTAGCGACCAATGGAAATTTAACAGATTTTAGTCAAGTGGTGGGACAGAATTGCAAGTTTCAATATTGAGCATGGGTCACACACCTCAATTATTTAAAGTTTAGCCAAAATAATATAATATATTACAGACAAAAATTATGCTTATTTAAATCGCCAAGAAAATGACAAGCGATGGAAAATAGAAGACAATTTTCCTCTATTATTTATTTCCTTTTTTTTCTATTAACCTATTGCAAATTAATAGATTGTAATGAGATTTTCTGTATCAAATGACAACTTTATGACACCTTTACTGTGATTTTTTGAAACTGGCATGATTTATGCCCTATATTTATAAATATAATTCAACGAAATTCAAGAATTATTGGCTTTTAAGGACATTTTTGATAGATAGAATTTCTGTTCGCGGTGTTGCGCGTACATCCGTGCTCATTCATCAATGCATTACACAGAGCGTTTTCCTAGTTTATTATCTGGCCAGAGTCACAACTAAATGAGGATTTTGTTGATGACCAATCCGGGATGTAAAGATTGATTGCAATAGAATCACTTCATTCAAGAAAGGGCATCAGTCCAAAAATTTTGAAATTGACTTCTTAAAAAAAATCATCTCTTAGCATGTAGACACACATTTTAGCACAAAAGGGCGTAGAATAGAATTAGAATTTCCCAGTACTACTAATGACTAAAAGTAAAATCTGCTCTTAATTGATGAAATTTTGCAGGAAAGGGCATCAGTCCAGGGCTCTGATTCTACAACTGCATTGCTGGGGTGAGATCACATAAAATGATAACTTTCTTGTCGCGGTGACAAGTCACTAAAAGGCCGTGAATAACATTGAGATGAGGAGCTTGTCACCGTGACAAGATAGTTATCATTTTATGTAATACCACCCTTGGTCCGCTAGCAATTATTTCAATGTTATTCTTATGGAAGAAATTGCTAGCGGACCAGCAATGCAGTTGTAGAATCAGAGCCCAGCAGGGCGATTGTATAACTTTCTTAGCCGAGATAATGGATCGTTATCTATACCAATTGATGAAAGTAAACTATTAATATCATTGTTAATCATTTGAATTGTGCAAAAGCTACGAGGATATGAAATAAAATAACATTATTTATCACTGGAAGTCGACTTGAAGCAGTTTGAATTGCTTTACCTTCTGATAGGCTAAATTACTTTCATCAATTGGTATAGATAACCAGACTTGGGTAGTAACGTAACGAAAGTAACGCGTTACTGTAACGAAATTACTTTTTTGGGTAACGAGCCAGTAATTTCATTACATATTTTTCCAAGTAATCCTTTACTATAATACGCTTAAAAGAGAAGAACGTCGTCCCCGTAGCAACGTGGCTGAAAATTTCGTTTTCTATACAAATCTTGAATTTTCCACCGATCAAGTTGAAACTCGCCAGTAATGTAAACAATTACGTGACTTGATTTATAGTAACACTTTCGAAATATTCTGTTCAGTATTTACCGAGTTATTCGTGAAAAACATCGCTTTTTCTGATGTCTTAATTTTAAACGTCAATTTCAACTGTGCAGTGAAAATTAATTTTAGTAGGCAGTAGGTCTGTTCGTCGGGGTGTTCTAACCTGTTCGGATCACACCAGAAGTCTTCACGGAAAAGTTTACTTATACCTATCCGTCGAGTTTTGATTCGTAATTCATGCACCTAACATATTCAGTGACGTACTTCCGCCTGCTCCGAGCAGGCTAGAACACCCTGACGAACAAACCTAGTGAAACTATGTAACTTGCAAAAATCGACCTGAAAAATATTTGGCCATGGAATCATCTGAGAGAGAAAGGAAATAAAAATATGCTCACTGCCACTAAGATATGCGCTATGAGAAGAGTACAAATCCATGACCTATCTATGCCCGACGTCGCGCTACCGATACGCGTTTACTTGGAGGCAAGGATTTTCTTCTTGGAGGGATTTCAAGCAAACTTTACCTGTATTACAAGGCGGCCACCAAACAACGTACCTACCATAGTGGAACTTACCATTAAACGTTGCCCTCTATGGCGAAACTTCGATTCGCTTCGCCTCAACGTCAACATGCGAGTGAGGGAAGGAGAAGATAATTTTATGCAATTCCTTCTCAATGTTGGAAATGGAGAAGTTCTTAACAATTATCACCTCGATGAAGAAACAATTGAAGTTTGATGCTGTTTACTGAGAGGCAATATCTGTCGATCAGATTGCTACCGTCAAAGACTCTGCAATTCTATGCCCTATAAATGTTGACTCTCTTTCCATCAACGTACAATAGATTCAGCTAACTTTTCATTGAAAAAACAAAATTTTACTTGCTTTCGCATAGTCGAACATTTTTGCATGCGCTTTCAACCAGAGAATAGGCTCCCAGATGCAGTTACACCTTCCCAATTTGGCCTACCATTTATGTTTAGCGGGAGGCAATTTCCTATCCGATTATCTTTCGCAATGACCATCAACAAAGCACAAGGACACACGTTTTTCCGAGTCGGTTTATTCCTCTACAAACCTGTGTTCTCACACATAGTAGGCAGCAGGCAATCTGTGGATTAATTTCACTTTTAAATCATTAGTATTTTTATGAACTCCTTAGTTCACTTAACCTGAAGTCTGGAATTAATAATGGTAATATATAATATATTAATAATGAGTCTAACAATGGTAATGATCCTGGACTCCAGGTTGAGCTAACTCAGGTGTTGGTAAAATAACGGTTTTAAAATAAAATCCAATCCACAGATGGGTCGGCCTATACCTGGCAATGCTAAACAGGGTTCAACTTAGCCTGTCCCCGACCTTACGTAGCATTATCCAGAGCCCGCAATTTCCAGTCAGTCTTCATAGCAGTCATTCATGGAGAACAACAAGGAAAATTGGCACAATCGACCGATGCAATTTTTACGCAAACATTGTGTACTTATCCTGAAATTCTGCTATAGTTTTCTCTATACGCCAAACATCATGAAAATTATTCAACATTTTCCTTCATTTCCATAATTTTACCTATGAATTGTGAACAACTCTTTTCTTACTTCACTTGCACCTCCTACTTTCCACCATTATCCCAATTGAATAAAAATATAAAAATCTATAAATTACCAACGTTTCATTAATACAATTTGTATAACTATCGCACAAATTATTGCCTTTGTCATGTGTGACATGACGGGTCCCTCTAGTAAGTAATATAATCTCATTACTTTTATCAGAGTAATTTGACGTTTGTAACGCGTTACCGTGAGACTCGCCCACACTTTTCCGCTTGTATGTAATTTTCAAAAATATGGACAGATGACAGCACTCACCAGGCTTATTTTTTAATTTCCACTACGCAAAGTCACACAAAGTACAAAATAATAGTAATAAATTGTCAAACGGAAACGGCTTAAAATTACTTCCCTCTTATTGTGACTTCTTAAACATTCTTATTTGTATCCCCTTCCAATAATTTTCCATTTGGTTAAAAATTTCTGAAAAAAGTAATTTTTGAGAGTAATTTCACTACTTTTTATCTTAAAAAGTAAAGTAATTTCATTAAATTCTGAAGTAGTAATTTACCAGTAAGTTTATTACATTTTTTTCCAAGTAATAAGTAATATAATCTCACTACTTTTAAAAAGTAATTTACCCAAGTCTGTAGATAACAATCCATTATCTCGGCTAAGAAGTTATACGATCGCACTGCAGGTCAGTTTATCACTATTTTCTCTGCATCACATTCATAACAAATGGACTGATGCCCTTTTTTGAAAGTAGTTCAATAAGAACACACACTAAGTTGAACATAGCGCTGGCCTGCCTGTATTGTCAGGAAAACTGTCGGAGCGAAGTGAGACTGAGATAAGACAAGATACCAACATTTTACAATAGGAAGTTATTCAATTACGTCAAGATAGAGTGTTTATTACATTGTTCAGATAAGCAATAATTTTCAAGTATCACCAATAATTCAAATTGAAGATTTATCTTCAGATTCACCCACTTTTATAGAATTTCGATGTATTATAATCAGAAGCGAAAGCAATAAATAATAATAAATATTATAAGATAGAAACTCCATTCCCAGTAGGAATATTCTATCTTGAAATCTACAGTCAACCCATTAGATTGGCATTCAACAATTAAAAAAAATTAATTAACATTATAAATATCATACAGATATATTCAAAATTGAGCTAAATGACTACGGCTTGTTGATAGTTAATTTCAAGGTTGTGTACTCTTAGGGACAGTCTTTCAATACTCTACTAACTTTTAAACGGTTGATTATGACTGTATTGTCATGGCAACAAACAATGACATTCCTAGAATGACTGTGTTAACGTAATTACTGGTTTTAGCAGAGTATTGAAAAACAAGTCCTTAATGGAATGCCCCGGTTTTCAAAACTATGCTACAACCAGTAGAAGTTTAAACAGTCATTCAAGAAACGTCAATTGGTTGTTGCCATGGCAATACAGTACTAAACAACTGTTGAAAATTTAGTAGAGCATTGAAAACAGTCCCTATGTGATTGTTATTTATAATTTTACTACTGAAATCTGTTTTATTTTTAATCTTTCCAGCACAAGACGTCTAGCAAATCACCTATCTGTCACAAATATCAATATAGGCAACTTATACTATACGTCTGTGTACGACTGGTACGAAGGGGGTAATTTTTGTCAGGACATATATAGGTGCCTGTACCTACATTGGTGCCTACATTACTTACAACAAGCTTCTACAAAGCACTAAATGTATTCAATGCCATCTGCATCAAAAACAAATAAACTTGGGTCTAAAAAGACCCAAGTGACTGCTCTAATGTTGACGAGTTAGGTAATAATACTTGATGAAATCAGTGTTTTACTGCACGCACGGGCGGAATGTCTTAAAATTTCACAGATTTTAAAATAGGTTGAGTCAGGCGCGTAGGAACTACTTTCATCATGGCGGGGTGGAGGGGGGGGCAAAGCTTCCCAGTTTTAGCCCCGCAAGGCGTCTTTTTGAATTTAATCATTTAAATTAAAAGTGATTCTGGGGCTCTAAAATGCACAAACTGAAGCAAAATACCCTCCAATTATTGCCCCGCAGGACATTTGTTCGAATATGAACATTTTCAAATCGATTCTGGGATCCAAACTACTCCATATTTTTGCCCCGCAGGGCGTTTTTTCATGTTTTATTTAAACAATTTTAAGTGATTCTCGGACACTAAACTTAATTTTGTATGGTGAATGGAGGGTCACCCTGCTCGAGTGGGGGAGGGGATCCCCCCCCCTTCCTACGCGTCTGGTAGTGTGAAGATCTGTGTTCACATGATGTATGATTCATGTTTTGTCATTTCGCGGCAGGGGTGCAAAAGACTAACATATTACTCAAGTTCCCTCTGCAACAAGGGCCTATTTTAATTTCCAAATCATGGAGCCACAAATTAACCCTTTACTTACATGTGTACATGTGAAATTGTTAAGACAATCGGACAAACCGGTTAAAAATGTATACTGGCGGCCACTTTATGGTATTTTGTGGTTTTCAATATTTGAATAAAATCTACTTACTTAGCAATGAGTATCCAACATGCAAATAACACACGATTAAATGTCACAAATCAGGTATACCTATAACTGACAGCTAATACATTTTCATATATTTTAGGTGACCTCTGCAAGTTGTGCTGGTAACTACTGCTAAGAATGTGAACTGGCAAAGTGTCTGTACGTAGGGAAGTGAATGCCTATCAGCAGGAAGCAAAGCCGCAGCTTCTGACTGCATGACATGGGTGGGACAGATTGCAGAACATGCGAGCATAGGATCAAATACTGCATAGAGATAATAGGGAACAAACAGTTCGGACTTGCAGAATACGAAGTGAAAAATATATGTTACGTTATAGAGAGGGTTCGGGGGGGAGGGGCCCCCCAAAAAAAAAATCCCAAGAAAACAATTTTCCCCTGGCTAAGAAGTAAGGCTAAAAGGGATTTTTTGGTTTTTGGACACTTTAAAATCAATTTTGAGACGTTAGGTATACGGTGTACCTAATATTTTTAAAATGTTACACTTATGGTGTGGTGGATGGCGCATGACCCCACCAGGGCATTTAATTAATTTTTTGACACGTTCTTTTGAGTTTTTTGCTTATAAAATGAAACTAAACGTAAAAAAACACAATAGATGTAGGTACACTCGGCCAAACAAAAATTGAACGTTGACCAAATTTGAATGACTGCTGGTCATGGCCCATAACCAATCAAAGCTTGTTATTATCATTGAAATGTGAGGTCATCTACTAGAGTGAAACAATGAGATCGCTGAGACTGACTTCTGATTGTGAGATCTTACATTTATCAGCCTATCAGATTTATTGAACGTTCAATTTTTGTTTGGCCAAGTGTACCTATGAATTTTTTCTCGACATCCATCCCTTGCCCCCCCCCCCCTCCCCCTCCGCCGTGGATGCCCATGTGTAGATAGTTGAAGATAGATATGATAAGTATTTGATATGATATGATAGATATGTTTGACATTGAGCTAGTCAAAGCGGTAGCAAGAGGCCGTGCAATTACACTTACAGATAAGCCACTCGTTTCCCTCAAGTGGCCGGTAGTTTTGAGAGATTCAAGTATAATCAGGTAAACAAACTTGACAAGCCCAAGAAGACAGCAAACACGGCAATTTATGTTGGGAAGGTTATGTTGGTTCCACACTGCTTCCTTCCCACCCTCTATTCGTCATCATCATCACACTCATTCAACCGTCCCATTAGATTATTTGCAACGGCTGCACTAAAAGGTGAACATCGGAGATAATATTTCCGAAATATATCATCATCACTTTTGAACATTGAAATTAATACACTGTAAAAATTTACACTATATTTGTGTAAATTACACACGAGTTTGGGACCAAAATTATATGTGTTTAGGCCAACCAAAAAATTAGCACACTAATTTTTAATAAATTTCGTAAATTTAGGGCCGTTATTACTCAAGTTAATCTGAGCGGGATTAACTAAATATTGGATTAAATTGCCGGCACAGCGAATCAGATACCTCAAAATGATTGAAACAGTTGAGTTTGGTCGAAAAGTTAGTTATTCTATCTAGCACAATTTAACCATTTAACTTTGCTAATACCGGGCCTAAATACAAAAAAGGTATGACGATACTTAGGAATTATCTTTGTTGTTTACCCCGAGTAGCCGACTCTTAAGCAATCAACAGCCCTCTAATAGCGTATTTGTAACCACTAGATTACCAAGTGTCGTGGGGTTGTGAACATGCTATGGGGGGGCAGACACGGCGGCGCCCCCGCCCCCCACACGCCCCCGCCACGGCGACGCTAGGGGTGTGGATGCAAGTTGAGCGCTACCCGAGCATACAGATCAATACCATACAGTCAGTCTATTACTCAGCAGCATCACTCAATACGTCATCCATTAGAGCCGAGAACAAGATCAGATCAGATCTACATTCATTGCGGCTTCACGCAAACATTATGACAAACACACAGGCCAGAGATCAAGACCTGAATTGGCGGCTCAGCCAACTAGATAGGTACTTTAAAATGATTGAAACAATTGAAATGTATCCAAGTTAGTTAATCCGGCACAATTTAACTTTGGTTTGTCCAAAGTTAATCTGACCGGACTAACTAAATATTGGACTAAATTGGCGGCACAGCCAATCAGATACCTCAAAGTGATTAAAACAGTTGAATTTTACCCAAAAGTTAGTTAATCCAGTTGGTAAAGTTAATAAAATAAAGTTGGTAATACCGGGCATAAGTTTCTAAAGTAATACTGGGCCTAATAACCTTGGAGTTTCACGTTACTCTTATTCGAAAATATTGTAAATTTTTAAATAGTAAGCGAATTCGCTTCATTTGTAAATCAACGAAACTTTCTTTTAAAGTATCGGAAAGAAATGCATAATCTTCTCTTTTTCATCTTGACTTGATCTATTAAAAGGAAAAATTGATAGTAGCGTGTCAATTTGGCTGAGTGAATACCTAAAAACTCAAGGTTTCTCAATTTCTGTGCGCGTGTTTTAGGAATAAAATAACCGTGCCCAGGTCAAACCGTTCAACCAATCGACTCGAAATGTTGCATACACACTAAGAGGTCTCATGAATAGATTTTGAACAGGATCCTGTGAAATTTTAAACTGTAACCGTTTGACTGCAACTTCAAACTTGGCATGGCCATCGGGACCAACATTTCAGGTGTTCGTGATAATTTTCAGAAATAATTTGTCGAGAACGTCAAAAGTTATTGACATTTTATAGACATTTTATGCGTGTTTGGAAATATTTGTCAAATTTCTTAAAGGAAATGTCAGATTATTTTATCACTGACAAATTTTATGACTTTTCGATCGGCCATATTTCCCAAACGATAAGATTTAGAGAAAAACTCTTAAAGAGCTATTTGTGTTCATTTAGGATGGTGAACAAATCTGCCATGTTTCGTCAAAATCGGAGTTATTTTTTTTTGAAGATGAAATTAACATGGGAAATAAACTTAAAAGGTGACTAAAAAGTACTTCCGGCGCACGGATTTTAGATTTGTTGTAAGAGAATGACACCAAAAAACCCAATGTTGCAATTTGTTCTGGGTAAATCTCTCATTTGACTGGACATTTGACTGGAGCAGGTTGTATATAATCTGCGAGCAAGACGAGGATGTGCATGTGCTATCAGCTGCCATGTTATCAGTCATGTGGCAGCAAGGCGGGGAAACCCGGCGGCCATGACAGGAAGTATATCACGTGGTATGTGTCGAGCATGCAGATCGTGTTATCCGCATGCCAGTGAAATCAGCACGTTCTTGTTATGGAATGATTCTACAACTGCAAAGCGGTAGCAATCTCGTTCAATGAGATTTTACCATAAGCTTTACAGATAGCTATTCCGCTAGCAATTGAAAATAATTGTAGAATAGCAACCCTGGGCTCAGTCAACACGTATCAATTGATACGAGGCGACAAGGGAATTTAGAATAAGCCCCCAGGGAACCTTCTCATCATTTGCCTCTCGACTGAGAAAAACCGCAAATAACGTGTCAGGCGCGTAGAAAGAGGGGGGGGGGGAGGCATTGACCTGACACCCACAGTTAACACAACCTGATATACACAAATATGTCAAAAAAATATGTACACAGATTTGCTCCTTTATGAGGTTAATTTTTAAATGTTGTACGCGGTTGTACGTGCAAAACTAATTGAATAGAATGTAACTATTTATCAAAAGACTCCATTGTCCAACTTGATAATCCTCACATATATTTAGTGATGGGATTTTTCATGAAAATTTTCAAGGCTTGAAATTTGCACAAATTACTCATACACCTGTGTATGTCACATATCAAAAAAAAATAACATGCAAATTTCCATATGAAAATTGTGAGAAAAAAATTTTCATACGTGTTATACATGTAAAAATTATACGTGTAACGTTTATCGTTGATTGCCATTTACAATGCTGATTTGTCATTAATATGCGAGGTGTTACGTTATGTTTTAACACATTTAGAAAAACCTAGAAGCCTAGAAAAACAATTTTCCACGGTTTAAGGGGCGTGGGTTTCCACATACTGCCCCGCAGGGCTTAGTTGGTTTTTGGATAATTTGAAATCATTTTTGAGACGTAATGAGCTGTATTTTGTTAAAATACTCAATAATTTTTTAAATTTTGACACATTTGTTAAAACCCGCAGGGCATTTTTGGTTTTTTGACACTCTGAAATGATATTTTAATTTTTTTGTTTACAAAATGAAACTGTATGTAGGTACTTAAACAACACCAAAAGTGTATGTTTAAACTTTATGTTTATGTTTATGTTTAAAGTTTATGTTAATGTTTACGGGATGGGCATCCATGATGGCATAATGGAGACCAGTGAAAATAGATTTATAATAGTGCGAAGCTAGCACCTACACCTGCACAAGAATAAGCTGAAAATAAGTTAAGTGTTACTAACAGTGTACCAACTGCTGTCGGAAAGTTTAAAAAAATTGAAAATTTTCAAATAAAAATTTCAAAGGGTCTTGAAAATTTTCAATGAATTGGAAATTTTCATGTCCCATCACTACATATATTTGAGACCACAATTGCATGCAGATCGCTACATAATCGCTTCAAATTCCTCCTCCTATAGTAAAAATTTAAAAAATGCCCTTCGGGGCTAAAGCTCAAAATTAGATAATTTCAAATCAGGGACCCGAACCGGAACCGGAACCTAGAACCGGTATGAACCTTTATAATTTCGGAACCAGAACCGGAACCGTTATACTTTTTTCCCAAAGAACCGGAACCGGAACCCGAACCTTTATAATCAATTAGGTTCTTAAAGGTTCTTTAAGGTTCTTTAAGGTTCCTTCTTTTAATAAAAAATCATGTATATCACTTGGATATAATATTATTATTTATTCACAAAGTTGTATAAAGTTTATTTTTGAAAAAATTTCCATTTATTTTTTGTTGAAATTTTTAATTCTTGATAAGAAATAATAATTCTTCATTTGCAAACGCTGCTCGAGTTTTCAATTTTTGAATCTGACTACTGCGATGAGAACTGCATTGCCGACAATTTGAATATGATAGCTCAGGAAAAATGAATGTTTACGTTGTCTTATGGAGAAAATTGTAGCCACTAAACTGTCTCCTCTGATATTTATTCTGCGCACCATCATGTGAATTTTATACAGACACTGCCTACACCTGTGCTTGCATTCATAGGAAAATCCAAATCCAATAATTCCATTAAATTTGACATTGGTAATAATGAAGTTTTATAATATAGTTTGATTTAAAATTTGAGAACCGGAACCGGAACCCGGAACCTTTATGCAGGAACCGGAACCGAACCTTTAAAAATATTTGTTTCAGAACCGGAACCGGAACCTTTATAAAATAAAATTGTGGAACCGGAACCTTTATGCAGGAACCGGAACCGAACCTTTAAAAATATTTGTTTCAGAACCGGAACCGGAACCTTTATAAAATAAAATTGTGGAACCGGAACCTTTATGCAGGAACCGGAACCGAACCTTTAAAAATATTTGTTTCAGAACCGGAACCGGAACCTTTATAAAATATAATTGTGGAACCGGAACCGGAACCTTTATTAATAAAGGTTCCGGTCCCCGTTTCAAATACAAAATTAAAAAATGCCCTGCGATGCATACTGGGCCAGAACCTTTAATACCACTTAGTAATGTTCCTCACATCCAATGATCATCGATAATGTTGGCCCCCCCCCCCTCAAAATCCAGTTCCTACGCGCCTGTGAGCATCATGGAATGTGCTGAACGTGTAATCCATGTGTGACATTCTTCCGCTGCACTTTTACTGCTTGTTTATGTGAGATAATGCCTAAGCCGTGACCTTGGCGATGCAGGAGATAATGGCTGATAACATCATCACGTGACACTTCTTCCGACTCACAGGACATGGGATCGAATCCAAGTGGGTCCATCACGTCAGTGGCAAGGAAACTTATTACAAATATCGTTGTCACTTTTGAATCGTTCAGATTATAGAATTTAAAAAAAATCAAATTAGCATTATCTAAATTTTGAGTTGATCTTAGCAATATAAACGCTAACTTATAAATACCTACAATGAATTAGTAGGTATCTAGACTCTCTACCTACAATAGACAAAACTGGTGGAAAATCTGAAAAAATATAGAAATTTTAGATTATCTCTATAGTGTGGCACAAATATTGTAGGTACATATTTATAAGTTGGTTATTAATTTATAAGATCGACTCAATAAATAGCTACATTAATTATTTTTACTCTATTATTTTTAATTATGTTATGACGATATTTTGGAAACATAATATCTACTGTTGAGTACTTCGAGTGCAGCCAACTCTTAGCATTCACGAAAAATATCCAATAAAAAAATCTGTGTAAATTTGTTGAATTATTCTCGGATAGGTACTTCACGTTTGAGGTTTCATATATTGTGGCATATTGAATTGTGTTTTAATTTGAAATCGGCAATTAAGTGAAGGTACCAACCTTTCAAAATTTTAAAGTCGATAGTTGGTCAAACGGTGCCGGTTTTCCATTTTCAAAAAATAAATGTTCAAATTCAATATTCAAAAAAAATCCAAAACAATCCACGAGACCGCTTAGATTACAATGTGATGTACAACTTCAGATATTTGTAGAACGGTTTGCAAAACAGAAGACACATGGAGAAAGTGTCATATCTAGAGTCAGGATATTCAGGCTGCAGTGTGTAGCCCCTAAAAGGCAAACTACACAAACTCCGTGAAAATAAATTGAGGCTGGGATAGGTAAGTTAGAAATTTGTCAGTCAGAGTCAGAGATCCAACGATCAAATTGCCAAAGTATACTGAGGTTCTACCCGATGAAAAGTGTATTTGAATAGTAAGAATAGTATAAAAAATAATTTGGGGAAAATGAGTCCAAATTACAACAAAAAGGCAAGCACTAAATGCTCAAAAAGGCAGTATAAACTCCTCATAATGCCAAAAAAGGCACTAACAACAACCAAAAAGGCACTAACAACAACCAAAAAGGCAAAAAAGCAATATCAAGGGGATAATATTATATTTGAAACCAGCATGTCCTGATACGGATTCACCTATCCCTATTTGCCGGTCCTCAGGAGCACGTTCAGAAATTGGCATTTGCCTGAAAATCCAGACTCTATAGTCATAAGAGAAGGTGCGACGCTACGACGAGAAGAATATCTTTGAACCAAGTGACGCTCGCTCAAAGATATGTCAACTGTATCAAATGATACGTCACTGTCACTGTCATCTTCTAATTGAACAAGATGTATGTAATTGATAATAACAGGTCGTTTATAAAGCCTATAGCTTTCATGGTGCAATGTTCTTTACATCGTTCAGATGATTCAATTCAGTACGTATACAACACGCCGAGGGGTGATCAACTAAAAAAATCAGTGTACACTTACAAAAAAATAAAATTAATTAAGTACTTACCTATGTAAAAAGAAAAAAAAACAAAATCATAAAACATCAGGTACCTACCTACGTACACTTGGCCAAACAAAACTTGAACGTTCAATAAATCTGATAGGCTGATAAATGTAAGATCGCACCATCAGAAGTCAATCTAAGCGATCTCATTGTCTCACTCTAGTAGGTGACCTCACATTTCAATGATAATAACAAGCTTTGATTGGTTATGGAACATGACCAGCAGTCATTCAAATTTGGTCAACGTTCAAGTTTTGTTTGGCCGAGTGTACCTAAATAAAAATCAAAAAATAAATAACAAAAAAATTTAAAAAAGTCAGTAAAATCACATCATAATCATAAAAAAATACAAAAAATACAAACAAATTCTAAAAAAAATTAAAAAAATCACGTAAAATATTTGAAAAATTAAAAAATCATTTGCAAATAGAAAAATATAAGAAAATCAATAAATTAATTAATAACAAAATAAAAAAATTATAAAAAATAAAAAAAACATTACAAAAATGCATAAAAAAGTTACTATGTAACTAGTTACTCTAGTTACTATGTAAAATGTATTGAAGTGAACATTGAGTGCAATAGTTGACACGTTATAGTTGAACCCAATGGCTTGATTGACTGTTGTCAGGCTACAATGCCAGGCGGAAACGTGGGAAGTGACGTAGACAGCAATGTTATCACTCAGCAACAGAGCCATCATGATTCTATGTGTACGTCATTGTCCATTGCGGTTGACATACAAGATTATAACATGTCGTACAAGTGCTTTTTCTCAATTTATTGTCTCAAGTTATTGCATGAAGACCAGGGAATTACTGAACGAGATATTATGTAATAAATAGTTTGTGATAGTAAAGAATCAATTTACTTTATAGTTCGAAGAACCGTTAGAACCTAAAAACTAGGAAGCTATCATCCTAGCTAGAAACTTAATAGTTGAAAAACTCTTCTTGTCAAATAAATATGACATTGTAAATAGGCAAAAAAATCTCACAGTCCCAGCAAAGGATTAAAAACCTCTATAGATTTATGTCCCCAATCGCAAATTACAGTTTTATGTACAATTAAAATTTGCGGAACTTAGTACATAGATATCTACTGTAGATCATAGCGTTTATTGAAAATGACTTCAAATTGTTGCTATTGAAAACTCTGCACAGCAGCAATTACATTTTTATGTCTGAACACATCGGTGATTGTGGAATTGTGGAACCAGGGCCGGATTAAACTGTTTGGCGCCCCTAGGCTAATTCACCAGACGCGCCCCCCCTCCTCCCCCCCCCCCCCCCCCCCAACACATCGGTGATTGTGGAATTGTGGAACCAGGGCCGGATTAATCTGTTTGGCGCCCCTAGGCTAATTCACCAGATGCGCCCCCCCCCCCCCCCCCCCAACACATCGGTGATTGTGGAATTGTGGAACCAGGGCCGGATTAATCTCTTTGGCGCCCCTAGGCTAATTCACCAGATGCACCCCCCCCCCCCCCCCCAACACATCGGTGATTGTGGAATTGTGGAACCAGGGCCGGATTAATCTGTTTGGCGCCCCTAGGCTAATTCACCAGATGCGCCCCCCCCCCCTCCCCCCAACACATCGGTGATTGTGGAATTGTGGAACCAGGGCCGGATTAATCTGTTTGGCGCCCCTAGGCTAATTCACCAGATGCACCCCCCCCCCCCCCCCCCCCCCCCCCAACACATCGGTGATTGTGGAATTGTGGAACCAGGGGCCGGATTAATCTGTTTGGCGCCCCTAGACTAATTCACCAGATGCGCCCCCCCCCCCCCCCCCCCCCCAACACATCGGTGATTGTGGAATTGTGGAACCAGGGCCGGATTAATCTGTTTGGCGCCCCTAGGCTAATTCACCAGATGCGCCCCCCCCCCCCCCCCCCCCAACACATCGGTGATTGTGGAATTGTGGAACCAGGGCCGGATTAATCTGTTTGGCGCCCCTAGGCTAATTCACCAGATGCGCCCCCCTCCCCCCCCACCCCCCCCAACACATCGGTGATTGTGGAATTGTGGAACCAGGGCCGGATTAATCTGTTTGGCGCCCCTAGGCTAATTCACCAGATGCGCCCCCCTCCCCCCCACCCCCCCCAACACATCGGTGATTGTGGGATTGTGGAACCAGGGCCGGATTAAACTGCTTGGCGCCCCTAGGCTAATTCACCAGATGCGCCCCCCTCCCCCCCCACAAAAAGGACACAATTCCACCCTGTCGATTTCAATAGCGCTCAACTAGCCCCGCAGGGCCTCATTTGGATTTTTTAACACTTTTATCATGAATCTTGGAATTTAAAATGATGCTCTTTTCTCCTAAAATCATGTAACGACCCTGTTATCACAGAAAGTGCCTAAAATGGGGTATCAAACCCGCGAGGATGAAGGCATTAGAACTTAGAAGGCTGCACACGCCACACAGATATTTTTTTTAGAATGTATACACTTTTGGATTGAATCTTGGGCGAGGAAATGGCGCCTTTTCTATCCAAGTCACTGTACCACCTCAAGCTAGGAACCCTACCATTTGCATGGGGGGAAATCTCCATGTCACCCGTTCTATTAAAAAGACTACGCAGTAATTATCTTGACACAAGTAAGTAGTTGCCATATTTTCAGACCTACTTTGTATTGACAGTTTGTTTATATATGATTTCATATTTTTATCATAATTTGGCAAATTTATTTGACACTGCGGCGCCCCCTGGAAGCTTGCGCCCCTTGGCTAAAGCCTAACTAGCCTAATGGGTAATCCGCCCCTGTGTGGAACAACCATTTCTTTGCAATAATATCCCATCTCCTATTCATCTCACATTCATGGTTCATGATCACAACCAGTCTAACATGATAGTGATTTGTGAAAGTCCAAATCGGTTAGTAATTTTCCACGTTTTTCAGACATTTATCAACAATTATCAGTAATTTAAAATATGATGTTTTCTTCATAAAATGGCATCACTAAAGTGATCTTGTCTGATGGGCAATTAAAGTGCAATGATGTGCCCGATGAACTTCATGTGAGTGTTTGAGCAAACACCGAGGTATTATCACGCTCTGATAGTGACTAAGTCAATCATATCTCATAACTCAACAACCTGCCTTTATTTACTCGCCCGATGCCATCCTGACGCATTACAACCGCCAATAATTTGCCAAATACCCATGCGGTCTATTCCAGAACGGTTTCCCAACTAGATTCTGATGGATCCAGGCGCGGGCCCTCATATCACTCCACTCCAGCAGGCTGAATCCCCATTAGTGTCCACGAACACTTAGCTAAACATCGTTTAAATTCTACAAAACACGCCATGCGGGGCAAAAATAGGGAGTTATTTGTTGTAATTTCCCAGAATCGAATTTAAAATGTTTATATTCGAAAAAATTCCCTGCGGGGCAAAATTTGGAGTTTTTTTTAATTCAGTTTGTGCATTTTAAAGCCCCAGAATCACTTTTAACTGGATAAATTCAAAAAAACCGCCCTGCGGGGCTAAAGCTGTGGGCTTCGCCCCCCAGACCCACCTTCCAGGTGTGGCAATCCCCCCCCCCCCCCCCCCCCCCACATGATGAAAATAGTCCCTACGCGCCTGGATGGAATCAGCCCCTGAGCTGAGATACGATAAGTGATGGCAGCGAAACTTTTTTTCGAAACTTTTAAACTTTTCTTAAACTTTTTACCATTGATGGACCATACTTTCCGAAATGTATGTAAAGTACCTATACAGTTTTCATATTTCTTGTTTGAATATTTCCTGACATTTCCTTACTGAGTGATAAGGTCCATTTGTTCGAGAAAGCACCATACTATCTCGCTAAATCACCAATAAAAATGATGTGTTTTATTTTCTAGTCAAGCTGTAGGGACAAAAAAATTATTAGGTACATCACCTTATTATCATAACTTTCATACCTAAATTCCCTATTACCTACCTAAATATACCTACTCACATGGCTTATAATAATCACTAGGTAGGTATTTGTGATCCACAATTTCCAAGTGCTCGTCAGAAAAAATCTCGAAAATTTCACAAAACTTTTCATTGAAACTTTCAATTGATATTTCCGAATCCCCATCTATAGATACTTATCATCAGTAATAATCATCATCCCTTCCTCATCATTGATTCTTATGCGTTTCAATAAGTAAGCAGAATGCATTTCATTTAAAGCCAAGCAACGAAGCATTTAACCCGGGACAAATTGCAAGATTTGTCTTTTTCATCAGACCTTATTCAGAAAAATTCGCTGATTACAACAAAAAAAAGTTTTACGCAGAGATGTGAAGGGAAATTGCCCAAAATTACGTGTAAAGTTCAAATTTTGAGAACATAAAATAATTTTTTTAAGAATCACAGAACACATTTTGATATTTGTTTTCAATAAAAAGTATGTATTATATTAGGATACAATACTCGAAATAAAAATTGTGTGATAATATTAATTATTTTTGGATTTATTCATTTATTTAATAAAATGACGTCATTTAAATAATTAGTCGTAGTGACGTAACAAAAGAAGCTAGAATAAATGTTTTTACGGGAAAATGTTGGTAATAAAGCCTAATATTTTTGGTATGAATATGATCAAAAGTTCACCACGCATCTACTAATTGTTGTCAAACAAAATTTTAATCAAATTTTATGAAAAATTAAACATCAATATAACGCAATTATTGGCATAACGGCGGAACTGTTTGGTCAGAAAATGTTGTCACTTATAGAATTTTGGCGCCTGATAAAACCTAGCCTAAAGAGAGATTTGAGACGCCATTTTGAAACCGGAAGTTGCATCATCTTGAAAACGGCTGAACCGATAATAACGGAACTGGTGGCAATCGACTCTAACGGTCATATGACAGAACAGATCAATAGTAAAACCAGAAATTACCAATAACAAATACCGGAAATGACGTCACAAATATTCAAAATTCTTCTAAAACCCCCTGTTCAACAATAAATACATTATTCTGGCTTGTTATAATGTAATATATGAATGTATTTAAAAAAATCTATGAGGCATTGTTTTCAGTCGCCATTTTGAGAACCGGAAGTGATTCCATAGCTCGAAAACGTATTGGAATGAAATCAAATACCAATTAATTAAGTGGATGTATCATGTACCACTCAGTGTCTGGATTCAGAAAAGGTTTTAAGCCTTATGCCGGCATAATTTTATGTCGGTAGAGCATTATAACTAGGTACCAATATCTAGTGGAGCGGTCGCTCCACCCAGCCAAGTCGTATTGTACACGCACACTCACTCAACATACCGTAAATGCATAATAAACTGAGGAGCAGACCAAACACTTTTACTATAAGCAACAACATGGCATTTTCGGCCTACTAAAATTGGAAAATCTCACATTGTTGCAAATTATCTTAATTTCGAGCTATGGCCCACCCCACCCCATATACCAAATTTGGGAACAACAGGTTATGCCATTTGCGAGCTAGAGGGTCGTGAAAACAGTGAAATTACACCACTTTGATCTGATGATGATTCTGATATCAGGGAACGTTGCTATCACTGCCACAGCCTAAACGACAAAACCGATCGATCTGAAATTTTTACCACACATGCACTTTTGGCGTCTGAGGTGCCTTTTTATAAAACCAACCGGTAGCCGCCATTTTGAAACCGGAAGTGCAGTCATATCTCAAAAACAGATGGACCGATTTTGACGAAATTAGCGCCAAACGATTCGGACGGTCATCTTTACAAAATATCAACATTCGAAATAGACATGTACTATTACCGAAACCGGAAATGAAGTCATACAAATGCCAAATCTGACTATAAAATCTTCTCTTATAACATCTCTACATATTCAGAAGGCTCATTATGTTTCATGACATTTATAGATACAATTTCTAGGTGGCAGTGATGTTAGCCGCCATTTTGAAAACCGGAAGTGATGCCAGTACTCGAGAACGGCTGGACCGATTGGAACGAAACTTTCGCTATACTTCATAGCATATTATTTATAGCATACATAGAAACAAGCACAACTTTTCTTAGCAACCAAATCACAGAGGCGTATTTTTTAAAGGAATTATAGACTTTGGTGCCACAATAAGTATTATAAGTTGTAAAAATAAACTGAAAAACGGAGTGATATCCCCATAAAAAAACACTCCGTGTAAAAATACCAGCCAAGACTCTTAAACTAAAAAAAATATAAGAAATCTAAAAATTCAGCACTGAAAAGTAGTGATATCAAAAATTTGGCTTAAAACCTTTTCTGAATCCAGACACTGAGTGGTACATGATACATCCACTTAATTAATTGGTATTTGATTTCATTCCAATACGTTTCCGAGCTATGGAATCACTTCCGGTTCTCAAAATGGCGACTGAAAACAATGCCTCATAGATTTTTTTTAATAAATTCATATATTACATTATAACAAGCCAGAATAATGTATTTATTGTTGAACAGGGGGTTTTAGAAGAATTTTGAATATTTGTGACGTCATTTCCGGTATTTGTTATTGGTAATTTCTGGTTTTACTATTGATCTGTTCTGTCATATGACCGTTGGAGTCGATTGCCACCAGTTCCGTTATTATCGGTTCAGCCGTTTTCAAGATGATGCCACTTCCGGTTTCAAAATAGCGTCCCAAATCTCTCTCTGGGCTAGGTTTGATCAGGCGCCAAAATTCTATAAGTAACAACATTTTCTGATCAAAAAGTTCCGCCGTTATGCCAATAATTGCGTTATATTGATGTTGAATTTTTCATATAATTTGATTAAAATTTTGTTTGACAACAATTAGTAGATGCGTGGTGAACTTTTGATCATATTCATACCAAAAATATAAGGCTTTATTACCAACATTTTCCCGTAAAAACATTTATTCTAGCTTCTTTTGTTACGTCACTACGACTAATTATTTAAATGACGTCATTTTATTAAATAATTGAATAAATCCAAAAATAATTAATATTATCACGAAATTTTTTTTCGAGTATTGTATCCTAATATAATACATACTTTTTATTGAAAACAAATATCAAAATGTGTTCTGTGATTCTTAAAAAAAATTATTTTATGTTCTCAAAATTTGAACTTGACACGTAATGTTGGGCAATTTCCCTTCACATCTCTGCGTAAAACTTTTTTGTTGTTGTAATCAGCGAATTTTTCTGAATAAGGTCTGATGAAAAAGACAAATCTTGCAATTTGTCCCGGGTTCGGCCTGTTTTTAGCCTTCGTTGCTTGGCCTATTTTGAGACCTACCTACTATTGATGGTGATGACTCCGAGACTGCTTGGCTGCTTTAAAACTGCGACTGTTTATAATTTGGCACTTATTATGCTTTCTTCCCGATTTATATTCTATATTTCCTTATTCAGTATTTGAGGTATTCCCGTCGATAAGCAGTCAAGGCCTTGTGAATCTTGATTGTACTATTTACATTGAAAAGAAACGGAGTGTCAGTAAAACATTTTAATCATCCGAAGAAGTCAGATATTCTCTTGAGCAGATATTCAGTAATTTTCTAAAATCAAAATCACCATTCCAAGTGCAAATTTCCTTGTTTACGGCAGTAATAAATCCATGTTTACATGACAGACTTCCCACAAACAGGTATTTGTATTTTGTTTGTTTGTTATTTGCCGAGAACAATAAAAATTGTATAAAAATTGTATTGTATAGGTGCTTCCATCAGTCGGATTAGTTAGCTTTACACTTGCCCTGACGGTCGCTCCACGCCAGCCAAGTCGTACGGCGCAAACACGCTCACACAACATACAGCTGGAGCAACTCACTTTTACTGTACCTAAGCATCAAAGTGGCATTTTCGGCCTACTGGATCTTAAAATTGGAAAATCTCACATTGTTGCGAAATATATTAATATCGATCTACCGTTTTACTTTGGACAAGTACTACTACTTTCTTGTTTGTAATAAAAGTTAGAAACAGAATAAATTGTCTTCTAAAAGAGACAGTCAGTCCGGCTTGGATAATCATATCGTTTCTCTGATCAAGCCAAGCGACGAAGCAAGCTGGCTCAAGCAATACAGCTCTAGAAGTCCCGGGTTCGATTGCCGAAGCCGGCTGTCCTGACAAACTTGTTTCGTGGCTTTCCTCAGAGAGGCTAATGTTGGGAAGGTTCCCTGCTAACATGCCACGACCGTCTCCTTCCCACCCGTCATCTTCCAATCATCATCCGCCGTTAGCCAGTGGCATAAAATGTCACTTTTAAGGATAATCTATATACCCCGTGACCACCTACGTCATACTTCAGTAAGCCCTGGCAATCATCAACGGAAGGAACGCGCCATTTTATTTTACAGGAAAAGATAAGATTTCTTTCACTCGAATATCTTTCTCCTGTGACTGTAGGGGAGGCCGGTTCAAAGTGGGACGGATTTCTTATTATTGCTCTAGTTTGTTTATTATTTTAAAAATTTGAAATGTTGAATTACCAATAGTTGCGCACCATAAATTAGAATGCATGTGCTATTTTTATGAAATTTTAATATCTACAGATAAGAAATTAATTGCGTTGTCCGGGTCCCACTATGTACCGTTGTCCCACTATATACCGCTGGTACATACTGGGACACTGCTGGTATATACTGGGACAATGCTATTTTTCAAGGGAAATACTATGGAATAATTTTTGAAACAAGTGACATGTGATTTATCATCTGATGTATTTACTTATAGGTAGGTAATTAGTCCGTTTTAATCCCGTCATTAATCCACCGCCTTCGAGGAATTTTCAGCATCTTTTTTCGGGGAAAAAAATTTATGTTAAAAGATTAATTTAGGTCCATTCAAAAATTTGGTATGAATTAAAACAATTAACGACTTGTATCAACAAATAATTTAAGACCCACACAAAAGTTATGAACAGAAATATAGCCCAGTGGTACATAGTGGCACATGTCCCACTATACCGTTCTGACTGTCCCAGTATGTACCGTTTAACAATATTTTTATTTTTATTTTTTCAAATATGAAGGCAGGTGAAGAGAACATTCATCAATAAACCTACTTCATGCCAATTGAATACACATCATAACCATACTTTTAAACTAGCCATAATAAGTAAGTGAAAAAAGTTATCAAAAACATTGTAAACACAAAATTTCTACATTTTGCAAAACTGATATTACAAGTGGAGTATCTCAATTATTTCAAATACAAACATATCTTGAAAATATGTCCAGGAGATGTGATTTATTGTGCTGACATCAATTAGGCATCTTCACTATTTTTTTTCTTGACCACAAGACGAGAAATTCAAATGTCCCACTATGTACCGTGTCCCACTATATACCGGCCTCCCCTATACAACAATTCGGTTTGTACTAAAGTGTTCATAAAATATTGCTCTCAATGTCTGTAGGTGGGCGGGGAGGGGAAATATTTCAGAATTTAGGTGAAGAATGAGGGACAATCAACGCGGGATGATGCTGTACTTATCAAGAAACCAGTCCAAACAATGCTCACACTCGATTTAATTATGTCAAATTGTCAAACAAGATCTAACAATCAAACAGTTATTTTACGATGTAGGTAGGTACACTCGACCAAACAAAACTTGAACGTTAACCAAATTTGAATGACTGCAGGTCATGTCCCATAACCAATCAAAGCTTGTTATTATCATTGAAATGTGAGGTCACCTACTAGAGTGAGACAATGAGATCGCTTAGACTGACTTCTGATGGTGCGATCTTACATTTTATCAGCCTATCAGATTTATTGAATGTTCAAGTTTTGTTTGGCCAAGTGTACCTATTCAGTTACAAGATCCTAATGAAAATGCTATACTACTGAACTAAAAATAGGGTGCGAACTACGGCAAAACGTATTTCTAGAGCCATATTCAACTGGACACAATAAGAACATTTTCAAATATTTTAGAAGTTTCTCGACTTGAAAAATATGCACGGTAATTTTTTTTTTTTAAGTATCACGCGACAAGAAATCAGTAAAATTTTAAAATGTGATCGCACTCTGGGCTGCGATTCAATAACTGCAAAGCGGTAGCAAATCCGCTAGTACCTAGATTTTGCCCACCTTGCGATTCCGCTAGCAATCGAAATTATAGTTGTAGAATCACGGCCCTGTTGTGATGAAGAAGCTCCTACCTGAGTGTTGATAAAGAGTCGTAAAGAACTAACACCAAAGATATGATTAAAACTCACATTCATAACATCTTTGCTAACACTGCACTACACAAGTGAGCTCCTGTAGACTGACATCGCACATGAGTCAATGTGGATGTCAGTTTCCTTCCTCCAGCACAGGAAGCCGAGATAACATGTTGCTTGCTTGCTTATTATAATTACACACGCACGCCGTACTTGGCTCTTAGGCGAGGATAGTCATCATAGAACCAGAAAATATTGCTTTTCGGTTTTCATTTCAAGAGTCGGCTGGCTGCCTTCGAAGGAACACTAGAGATTTCCTAACATCGTCATAACTTTTGTACTACCGTTAAATTTTCGAAAAATATTTTTTATTTGTGCTCAAACTCGGGGGAAATCTTAATTTAGGTATCTATTTTCAGATTTTCCACAAAAACAAATTGTCAGGTACAACAGGTACAAATTGTCTAGCGATAGGATTAGGAAATGTATCTGAAAATGTTTACTGAGTGCAGTCATCCCAAAACAAAACATGCTTATTTTTATCAATATCTTTCACCGATGTAATTGTTAACAAAATAAGCTTTGTACTACGAGTATTCAGAACAGTTCAATGAAAATAATTCCATAGCTTGTAATGGTTTATTAAATTTACTTTGTCCAACAGGTGTTTAGAACCCGAAAATTAGTAAAATTATGGCACTAAACATCTGTTGGACAAAATAAAACTAATAACTTATTCCAAACTATGATATTATTTTCATTGAACAGTTCTGAATACGCGTATAGCCCTATTTTGTTAACAAAATACATTGGTAAAAGATATTGATAAAAATCGATTAAAAAACTCTTCAAGGTCAAACTCACTACCCAGCCGTCTTAATCACTGACTAAATTAAGTAGACCGACTAAATCTAACGGCCGCTAGATTTAGTAGATAAAATAAATACATAATTAAATCAAATAGATAAACCTAATTAGCTACTAATAGATGCATTTAGGTATAGAGGTAGAAACCTACATTTAACCAGATAGTTGGAAGAAAAGACCACGTATAGGTCCACAATAATTACTTTGAGTATCACAATTCTATCACATGGGGTGAGGGGGGGGGGGGGGGGCGTGCAGTATTATGTTCGTGTACACAAGTAATTTATGATGATACAAAAACTGGAAAATCGCGTAATTTTCTTTCTACCAAGCCCGGAGAAATGCAGGGAAAGGTTTTGCTAGGTACTTCGTTGTTTCTTTAGTCAGTAATTGTCCGACTCGGCTCCACAATTTAATAATTATCGTCATTGTGTAATTGACCATTAAGTTGGTCTGGACAATGTCCAATCAAAGAAAGTAATAGAACTTAGAAGTATTACTAAATTCCCTGAAAATTTTCAATACAAGCTCAATGAGAGCATTTGAAATAGATAGGTAGTTACAAGATATACTAATTACAAATATACGTTTCTAACATGTATTCGCCAGGCAGCACCTCAGTGTCATCTGTTTAAATAGTAGTAGTTAGACAGACCAAATATAGGTTGTCGACAGTTACCAGAGTTGGGTAGTAATGAACGTAACTAGTTACTTTCTGTTCTGGGTATCTTTGGGGTGTAGGTACCTAACTATAGTTACTTTTCATCCTTAGTACATGTAACTTTGTGAACTTTAATTTTAAGTTACTTTTAAAGTTACTTTTAGGTGAAATATTAATTTGACAAAATACCTATTTTAGTTTTAGTTTAGTTTGTATTTAAATCAGACGTAGGTAGTATTGAAAAGTAACTTTCAATTTTGGTAACTACTCAGTTACTTTTCAAATGAAGTAGGTAACTTACAGAGTAACTAGTTCCTTTTTACAAGTACCTAACCTACCCAACTCGGCTACCTACCTACTACTTAGTAGTACCTACTAATCACTAATCAGTAGGTAATAGTAGTAGGTATATTCAGCAGTAGTCAAACATCAATAGGTCTCAGTAGGTAATACAAGTAGGAGTAGTTAGTACTAGGTAATTGTCCAATGTAATTAGCATTAAATTTTTTACACGATGCATTAAAAAATCACTAAAATTATACAAAAATATCAATATATAAACCCACATTAAACAACCCTTATTGTAGAAAATCATTGACAACCTATCGGTTTTATTGACAACACTGTCGCATTCAAGCTGTCATTTCCTGCATTCTTAAACTGTTTATGGTTCATGCAAAATAAGTCTGATTGAAAGGAGAGAATGGTAATTCCATCTTGCTCCTTGCAATGTCAATGACTTGAAGTGTGCCATTGTTGTGGGCCCACAAAGACGGTCGAAGTCGAGCATATTGACCTAGAATCATACGCGATCTTACCTTGAGCACCGGTGGGCAGTGAAATACATCGGTCATGCGTCTTTCTACACTTTTTCACTGATGAAACTTTGTTTTACGCAAAGAATCACAAGAAAATATGACACTCTTATCACCGGAGATGACAGACGAGACAGAGAAATCACCCCCTGCTACATGGAAATAGCCAATGAGCAATGCAAAACCACTTGTCCGCAGGCAGCCAACCTGTTTCGTACTAAACTACAAAGTACCAACTACCTGGAAGTCTTTAAAATGTTCTGTTATAAAATTGTGGAGGTTTAGATGTAAAAAAATATTATTTATCATTATATCAATGCGTTATTTTCAAGAATTTGTATTAAAAATGTTATTTGTATTTCATATTGATTTCTCCATAGGGCAATTTAGTTCTGCGTAGTTGGCGAAAGTAATTAACGTCAGCTGTTCAGTGCTGCTCTTCTGCGAGCACATAATCAGTCGCGTGGAGAACTACGGAACTAGCTCAACGCCAGCCTCTTTCGGCAGCTCAGTCGGTCGTTGAACCTTTCTTTTTGTTGTTTTGCGACTGCGCACATCGCCCGCCGCACGCTGTGTCGTGCTTCTTGTTTGATGCGATAAAGACGCGGACAGAGCTATGGTCATTTGAAAGTTCCCCTATATTATTGTAATTTTCAAGATTATCTACGATGAGTACACAACCTCATAGCAAGAAGCGAGTCTGCTATTATTACGACAGTAAGTAATACTTATTTACTATTTATTAACACTGTATTCATGTTTTTATTCCCTGCATTCGGACTTGTGGGTTATTCAGTCGCACATATTGCCTGCCCATTTATTCATGTATTCCGCTATTTATAGCTCACACTCATTATCTCAAATGATTATTTAAGTATTCGGTCTCATTTAAAAAGCTTTTCGGAGCAAATGCGTGGTGAAATGTCTCTAAATTATACTGTCAGATCGTTTTGTGTTCACTTTTCGAATAGACCCTCATGACCACCATTTTGAGCACCGTAGTTGTTTGCCGCTCGCTTTCCTGTGATGAATGGTGACTGATGTGATATTTTGCTTTAGGTGACATCGGCAACTACTACTATGGCCAGGGCCATCCCATGAAGCCGCATAGGATACGTATGACACACAATCTACTGCTGAACTATGGATTATACAGGAAGATGGAGATATATGTGAGTACCTACCTACCTATCTATCATCTGTTATTTAAATGAGATGAGGTGTCTCGAGCCTATAGGGCAGATTATACGTTTATGACGGTTTTCACAATGTTTTCATCCATACTGAGAAAAGAACCAGGTTTTGTTGTACGGGGTTGGCAAATATTGCTAATTCCGGAAAATCCCATGCACGGGTTTTCTTTAAAATCCGAAATTATCTGGAAACACATGATGCACCAAAAGGGATAAGAGATTTTTTTGAATTTGCCTGTTACCTAGAACAGAACATCAAACTTGTGATGTTGTAATAGTTTACAATTTAATCAAATTATAGGTCCATTAAATTTACACGTAGCTAGGTATTCTTGTTTTTAATAGACGATTCCATAAAATATCTTCAGTGGCTCTGGTTTCTAAGAAAATTTCACTTGCTGTTTGATTTCGACCTACCTATTGACGTGTTGACACACATCAATTTCTGGAAACAAACTGCATGATGTAAATTATTTCAGAAACCATCTAGCCACTCAGATTCTTTTAGGAATCGTCCATTGTTACGATTTTTTGCTGATGAACATAACATCACTGAATGGGGATTGAAATATTAAGATTTGTACTTACATTACTAAAGTTTGTAACCATCATTAGTTTTTGAAAACAAACTTAATCGGAAGTGGAGAAATAGTGAATGTCCACTTTTCACATCCTCTCCTGACGCCCTGTTAGTTAATGACCCGTGTGGAATGAGTGAAGCGTGAGTACAGCGGTGTGTTGAATGTTACAGCGGCCGCACAAAGCCACCGCAGACGAGATGACCAAGTTCCACAGCGACGACTACGTGCGCTTCCTCCGCAGCATTCGGCCCGACAACATGGGCGAATACAACAAGCAGATGCAGCGCTGTGAGTCACTCTTTTTGCACGCGTTGTTAGACTAACTTAGCGGATCGAACCGCGTTGCTCGGGTTCATTCTAGACTTGATTGATTGTAAATGATGATTTTAAAAGAATCTTAATAGTCTTTCCAATTTGTATTATGTACCTACCTCGATTTAAATAATTTATAAATTTCATGATTTGAAGAATTTTAATCCAATTCATAATTTTAATATGTAAAATAATGTAGGTTCCTAAAAAAAATATCAATTCAATCAATGAAAATTGAAAAATAATTTGAAAAACAATCATATATTTTCACATGTGTACCTAAAAACTAACGACTTGGGTTTGATTGCAGTCAACGTCGGTGAGGACTGCCCGGTGTTCGACGGCCTCTATGAGTTCTGTCAACTGTCGTCGGGTGGCTCGGTGGCCGCTGCCGTCAAG
Source organism: Leuctra nigra (assembly GCA_934045905.1). NCBI lineage: Eukaryota > Metazoa > Arthropoda > Insecta > Plecoptera > Leuctridae > Leuctra > Leuctra nigra. Next base: position 25,204,180 of record OW203768.1, on the reverse strand, counting down.
CTCAACAAACAGGCTTCTGAGATCTGCATCAACTGGGGCGGAGGTACGTTACTCATCTTGCTGGCATTACCAGAGACTAAACCTTGACATTTCAACTCGAAATGTTCACCATTTTCACATTATTTGTATTTTCGTCATGAAATATGACAGTGCCTTGGGAGAGATGTACCTAGATGTACCTACTTGAATGTTCAATAAATCTGACAGGCTGATAAATGTAAGATCGCACCATCAGAAGTCGGTCTAAGCGATCTCATTGTCTCACTCTAGTAGGTGACCTCACATTTCAATGATAATAACAAGCTTTGATTGGTTATGGAACATGACCAGCAGTCAATCAAATTTGGTCAACGTTCAAGTTTTGTTTGGCTGAGTGTACATACACACCTATTGTGACAGCGATTTTAACTGGTAGTGGACAGTGGTACCTATTGTCATAATGTTATGATGTCATAAAATATACCTTACCTATATCTAATTGAAGATAATTCTACATTATCTCTCAACAAACATTTGAAGTTTCTATTTTTTTGTTGCCCTAAATAAGTGAATAATTTTAATAATTTACTTCATATCGCCAATAACCTGATCAGCAGTTAAATTTCTACGTAGGTAGTGTGAGAATGTACGTAGTATTGTTAATTAATTTGTTATTGCAAGGTATGACAGGTTTTGCAACCTGTTTTAATCTATTTTTTTTGTTTTTATTCTTTAAAACATAAATTAATTACTTATATTTATTTTCGAACTATTATCACTACCGTACTACAGATAGTAACTAGTAAGTAGTCTAGGTACCCTATTTTAAGAATATTTCATACTACATACTGTTTTATTATTTTAAAATGCCAACAGTTGCTACTCCAATGTTGGAGACTTCTCATGACCCTAGTGTTGGGAAATTACCGGTAATTTATAATTTGGTAAATTACGCTGTAAATTACCGGGTAAATTACCAATGTGCGGTAATTTTAAAATAAAAAATTGCAACTGATATTAGAGCAGTTATACTTCCAAGGAAAAATGGTAATTAAAATCAGTGACAAGAATTAGCACTTTTAAATGCAATATTTATTTGAATGAGATTGCATAAGGTAGCAGATACAGGCACGTAGGAACTTTATGTTGAGTGGGGGAGGGTCAAAATTATCGGGAATCAATGACTGAGGAAAAAGTAGTTCGCCGTTACAAGGGGGTCAGGGGGCCAACACCCAGTTTGCCGCACAGAGCCTTTTTTGAATTTTTGATACAAAAGAATCGAATTTGAATCTATTTTGGCATTCTTTTCAAAGAAATGTACAATGGTTAATGTGTCATATTATGCAATATTCTTGGGGAAACTTTAGACAAAATGCAATATAATCTGTAAATGCTTTATTTGATAAAATCCCTAATGTCCTCGCAGGGAATTTTTAGAATTTCTAGTAAAATAAAATCGATTATGAATCGATTTTGGAATTCCTTTGAAAACGGTTGCAATAAGCAACACCACAATAAACAATGAGAAAAATCTGTACGTATAATTATGTTTTGGTATCATAGTTTAATGATGCAATATTAAATTTTATTCGTGAGGATGATCATGTTAGACAAATGAGATATAATCTCATTGGATAATACGATAATCATTTTAGGAAAATTTTGAGTATTCAACCTCATAATGGAGCAAATCTGTGAATTTTTGGATCTCTTTATCAACATTTATGTATATCTGGGCACAGACTAGTTATAGCCTTCTAGTCTGTGATCTAGGAGTGTTATTTGGGATTGTCAAGATGAAAAGTTCCTTCCTATGCACCTGAGTTTGTGTAATTTACGGTATTTTATAGCAAATTACGCGTAATTTACAATTGTAAATTACGCCTTAAATTACGTAATTTAAGAAAGTTGTAAATTACGACAAATTGGTAATTTACCGGGTAATTTACGGCTTGTAATTTACGGATTTACATCACTACATGGCCCTATTTCAATATTTGGACTAGTACTGCTTTTGTATTGAAAATTTACCCTAAAGAATCCAACATTGTAGTTAAATCTGTTTAGTGTTTACATTATGAGTGTAAACCCCGCAGGGCTGCACCACGCCAAGAAGTCCGAAGCGTCCGGCTTCTGCTACGTGAACGACATCGTGTTAGGCATCCTGGAGCTGCTTAAGTACCACCAACGCGTGCTCTACATCGACATCGATGTGCACCACGGAGATGGAGTGGAGGAGGCATTCTACACCACCGACAGAGTCATGACGGTGTCGTTTCACAAGTACGGGGAGTACTTCCCAGGCACAGGGGACCTAAGGGTGAGTACTGAGTTGAAACAATTGTTTCACTTCAATCAATAATGTCGGATCTTGGACTTTTTGAACGAAGTATATATTGGTTCTTCTTTGACAATCAATCTTTGTTATTGTCAATGAAATCAGAGCTTACCTACTAGAGGTACTTCATCAGATGATGCCATCAGACCTTTGTCAGCTTATCTTTTTGTTTAAAATACCGTATTTTATTTTGTTTGATACCTAATTGAAAAAGAACATACCTATATTATAGTTGGAAACTAAATGCAGGATAGTTAGAACACCAAACTGTCATACATAGCATTCCAAGAATAATGGATGGCCAAGGTATTACAAGAATTTAAAAATGTTTAGTGTAGTAGATGAAGCAATCGTATTTTGAAAAAAATGCAAACTTATGAAAATGACAATGAATGTAGTATGTAAATGACAATGGTGCAATAATGTTGAGATTTACACCTTTTTAAAGTTGGGACCCCATTCCCATTTTGGGAGTCCATTCCTTGCGCTGATTGCAAAGTACGAAGCAATATCATGTGTTCTGTTTCTACTCCAATACGTTCATTAGTTCATTACATTACAATGCATCAATTTATTTCCTACAGATTTAAAATACAATCAATTAATTCTGGCATAGTAATATTGATTATTCCCTCCTTGGATGGGTTTTAAATTCTTTTCTAATGTAATACATTTGGTGTCTTTAGATATTGCATTATTTAATTAGTTCATGATTGAACTTCATTGCCACCAAAATCGAAATGTTTAAATTAGATCAAAAGAAGAATGTATTTAAAATGTGAAGAGAATCTACGGTGCTCAAAATGCTGATCATGAGGGTCTATTCAAAAGTCTCACTTGAAACGATCTCTGATGGTAATTGCTTGCATCTTGGCTGTGCATTATCTTGCACAATCATCCAACAACACATGAGAATGCCAATTCATGCTTCTAACTTGGTGATTTAATGCTGTGACATGTGAAATGCCTACAAAATACAACATACAGATGAAACATAACCTCACTTTTGTGCTTGACATGATCCAAGTCAGCTTGGCATCTTTCCGGATTTCAATGATGGACTTCCATGTAACAGTTGGATGTGTGGCTATATATTGGAATGTTTAATAGGAATTGTAATTGCATTTGATTAAAATAACAAGGTCAACCGTTTACAAAATGGCATTCCATGGTTTTATTTTACGGGTGTGACAAATCATAGACATAATATGGACAAATCTTCCTATTTTTCTTAGAACTATTATGGTTTATAAATTACAATTGTATCATTATTCCTTATACAATGTAACTATGTATGACAGGATATCGGAAGGTCTTGGGTTCGAATCCCACTCAAGGAAAATCTTTTCACATTGCCGTTGGTATTTATTAACATACACACATATACATTTATTATTCTAATAATAAATGGCCAGGACAGAGAATAATTATTGGCAAAGTCGCAAACGCACCCCTAACGGTCAATAATTATTTTCTGTCCCGGCCCCTTATTAGAATACAATAAAATTTGATATAAAAATAATGAGAGTTCCAGTTGTTTTGAATTGACCTTTTGAGTTCTGGGTTTATTTTTGGTGTTATTTTAAGCTCAAAATTTCTTTTAAAAATCATAACTTGGTTAATATGAATGGAATTGGCTCATAATTTTTAGGAATGGAGTTGAGGGAATGGAGTTGATAGGTGATGCATGCGTCTGTAGCACTCAAAAGGTTAATCAAGATTAATAGAGTGATTTGTCAGATCCGTAACGCCATGGAATCCTTCAAAATCGGATGGATTTTGGATGGATGGAAAAAATCGTTTGTCCATTTGGTGTTCCAATGTGATGGAGTGGAACCAGAGCCAGATCATTATTTACTGTTAAATAGACACCAGCGTAGGACTGTGTTGTGTAGAACTAAGAAACTAGCATCTCAAAAGAAGTTGCATCTGCAAGTATATTCAGTCCTCAATACCACAAGACCGGAATCTTATGGACGGAATCCAGTAGACTCTGGACACTTGCGCAGATAAATAAGTACATTCTTTTCAGCATGGGGCTGTTATTGGTCAAGTCAGCAGAAATATTTCTATCATCATGATCATTACCTACAGTTCTTAACAATATTGATAAAACAGGGCAATCTGTATTAGTACGTTCGTCATGGAGTTTGCAGTCAGCAAAAACTCTTTTCTGTTTGGAATTCCTTTTTTCCACGCCTATTTTGGCTCATTTTCAGACACTACCTCTTCCTCTCTCCCCAAAACAATAGATGAGCAAAGAAAACCCTCCAATTACGAGAGGTTAAGAGCATTTTATTGGCATTTGCCCAAAGTTCTGTGACGAATGAAGTATCTGTACTGTTAGGTCTAGGGCTGCCTGAGTAAAGCTTGGATAAAATGTCAACCTGTGTTTTCTATTCCTCCAGGACATTGGCGCGGGCAAGGGCAAGTACTACGCCGTCAACATCCCGCTGCGTGACGGAATGGACGACGAGAGCTACGAGTCCATCTTCGTGCCGATCATCTCCAAGGTCATGGAGACTTTCCAGCCGAGTGCCGTCGTGCTGCAGTGCGGGGCCGATTCACTCACAGGTACCTACGTTCAGTTGGATATGGTGATGTAGGTCTCGAGCCTTATTCCACCGTGGCATAACTTTATGCCAGTTATAGCAGTTTAACATGTTTAATATCAGTATTTTATCGCTCTAAATGGCGATTTGTACAATTAAATTCATACAGATGCCGGTAAAACAGGGTAATATTGATGTTGGTTTTTTGATCATCCAGTTATACTTGTTTGTGAATCCAGCCCCTGCAATATAATATCAACAAAACAATCTAAAACTACTGCCCTGCCAGTGATATTACTTACTGCCTCTTCCCCAAGTCCCACTTTCAAGAGAATGAGGATGAGGCGTTTCAACAAGAAACAGCACTTTTCCCGATGTTCAGCGATGTTTAACCCCGCTCTACTCTGTCTAAACCCCATGAAATGCACAGGGGATCGGCTGGGCTGCTTCAACCTGACTGTACGAGGCCACGGACGCTGCGTGGAGTTCGTCAAGAAGTACGGACTTCCCTTCCTGATGGTCGGTGGAGGCGGCTACACGATCCGCAACGTGTCTCGATGCTGGACCTACGAGACCTCCGTCGCCCTGGGAACCGAGATCGCCAACGAGCTGCCCTACAACGACTACTTCGAGTACTTCGGGCCGGACTTCAAGCTGCACATCAGTCCGTCGAACATGGCTAATCAGAACACGCCAGAGTACCTCGAGAAGATCAAGTGAGAGACATTATTTAACCTCCTCACACCAGTCTAACCTGTGGTTTACATAATAATTGACAGACTTTGGTATTTATATCGTGAGCCACCAAAGCCGGCGGGTCTTGTATTTCAGTTCTTTTAGATGTTACATCAACATCATAGGTTGAAGAATCCAAAATAAATTTTTTGAAGATTTTCTGTGGATGGTGAAAATGACCACCTTTGCCAAATGTATTTAAGGTTCTCTGAAGGCCGCCATTTTGAAAATAACGGTGAATTTCGGGTTTTGCATTTAGTCCGGCTCAGACCGTCTTAGAGAGTGGTCATGTTTCTCATCGCTCTGACCAGTTAATCAACCTAGTAAATGCAAGTTTTGCATAGAATCAGAGATAAAGATCTCGTCGCCCCTTCTCTCGACCTGTCAGCGCGAGCGACGGAAGTCAAACAATGGATGATTAGTCCCTCTTCTACCCTCTCTCTGAAAAGGTATGGATCTGTCAAATAGCTGACCATAAGTTTCTGATATTATTGTTACACAAGTGCCTCTCAGAATATGCGGAAAATATTTATGAATTGGTAATTAGAAATGCGATTGTGACATATGTTTGTTTTTTAATTTTTCTTTAGCGCAACTTTTGAGGGACCTATTATTAGAGATCCGATTATACCGGGTGGCGCCAAAAAAATCACCCTGTTTGAGAGTTCACTATATCGAGACTATTATAGATAGGATTCTGAAGTTTATACACCTATTAGAAAACATACCAATATTTCATATGTGCAAATTTCAAAAACATTACTATTGTAGGAAAAAAGTTACAGCTGTTCAAATTTGGTTGTCAAAAAATTGATTATACGGAGATCAAATAGCGCGCGTCCAGAAAACTCCAATGGCCGGGACGCTGTTTCTTCAAAACTATGTATGATCAAGCTGAAAATTTCAAATTATATTGAAAATAGATTAAGGTCGATTGTGTAAATATTTCAATCAATATCAAAATATGGAACGAAAGTTATTGAATCTTGAAGTTGATCTTGAAAACAGAATAGTGCACGGGAAATAATTCACTTTTATAACGTGTGTAATAAAAGTTTAGAAATAATCTACTTTCTGATTTTACGCTCGACTTCAAGATTCCATGAATTTCGTTCCATTCATTCAAATTGATTGACATTTTTACACAATTGATCTTAATATATTTTCAATATAATTTGAAATTTTCAGATTGATATCGTACAGGTATAGTTTTGAAGAAACAGCGTCCCGACCATTGGAAGTTTTCTGGATCAATTTTTTGACAACCAAATTTGAACAGCTGTAACTTTTTTCCTACAATAGTAATGTTTTTGAAACTTGCACATATGAAATTTTGGTATGTTTTCTAATATGTGTACAAATTTCAGAATCCTATTTATGAAAGTTTCGATATATCTAGTGATCTCTCAAACAGGGTGATTTTTTTGCGCCTGCACCCGGTATGGTGATCGCGAAATTTTCAGCGTGTTGTAAATGAAGATAAATGCGTTTCCACATGTTGCTGGCCCAAAAACTCTGGAATCTAATTGCGACAAAACGCGAAATTTACCCTTAGCTTAACACCACCAAACTGACTAAATCGCGAAATATACCGCGAAATATCACCAAATTGAATATATTATTTCCTGTTATTTTGTAAATTTCGCAGTTACTTTTCTAATTTTTCTCAGGATCACCAAGGTAAACCCCAATATTCACCTTTTTTTAATTTCTATAATCAGTCAGTGACCCCCCCTTTTAGCGTAATTGACAGAAGAGCTCTGACCTTGTAGAAAACTACTTGGGGAGTGTGAGTGGCAGTGACCTCGCATTATCACGTGAAAATAAGTTGACATTATGTCTTTTTACATTCGCAATACATAAACAAACATCATGAAACAGCTTATCATAATTTTATTTCTGATTTTGCATTGTGAAAAACCAAAGTGAACAGTCACATACCTACAGCACTGGACCTAGGAGTTCTAATACTCATAATCTGAAGTTTATCTGTATTTTTTAAAAACAAACACGAAATTGCAAAACGCGAAATTTCCAATTCTAAAAACGAAATGTTGAAGTTTTTAAAACCATAATCGGATCTCTACCTATTATTTATTATTGGTCAATAAAATACCTTTGGAAACAATTTATTTTATTGATCTTATAACTGTCAGAATTATAGTTTAAATACGTTTAAATAGTTTAAATACGGAAATTAATGAAAATAAGTCTTAGTCATAGTCTTAGTCCTGATTTGATAATTTAAAAAATTATTGACAATACGAAATAATTTATTTTTGAATAGAATGTAATTTAATTAACATTTACAGAATACTTACCTTATCTAAAACCTTCTAAAACTCAGAAAAGATACCATCCTCAAGCAAGATTGTAATCTTAGAAACAGGTTGTCACTGGCTGACAGGTATAATTGCCGAGCGACATTCTCACCCCATTCTTGTCCCCTTCAACGCGACGAAAATATACCTGAATTCGGCTGACGTGATTAGTGGGCCGCCTGAATTGATACTACTTGCATTACACCTTACTAATCAATTATTATATTAATATCTAATAATGTTATCGATATGAAACTCTTTTATATCCAGTAGACTATCATAATGCATCTTCAAAAAAAAAAATCAGCCCTTTCGAGCCACAGGATTCTGTTAAAATGCGTTTTCATTGAAAAATCGTCAAATTTGTGTCGATTTAATACGCATTTTCTCCAAAATTTGAGGTAATACAATTTTGAAAATTATTCCATTTAAAAGCCAGTAAAATTCCGCTGGATATAACACATTGTGTAAGTTCATCAGGCTTCTGAATGTGTAGCAACAAATGTTTAAAGTTGATATTTCCATTCATTGGGTTGACCTATTCAAACCACCTTAATGTTATTTCATTACTCTGTAATTAATTAATTTGTAGTCAATGTAGGTATACCTATCCCATTGGCAAAGCAGTAAAAAAATATTGAAAAACAGGGACAATACTGTCACGGCAAGAGGCAATGACATGCCTTGAATGCCTATTTAATCTTCAACTAGGTTTTAGCAGTTGTCTTACAATCCCCGGCACCACTGACATGATGTTCTTATCACGCAGGAACCGTCTGTTCGAGAACCTGCGCATGCTCCCCCACGCGCCGGGCGTGCAGGTGCAGGCGATCCCCGAGGACGCCGTCAACGAGAGCGACGACGACGACGAGAAAGCCAGCCCCGACGAGCGTCTGCCGCAAGCCGCCATCGACAAGCGCATTGTCCCCGACAACGAGTTCAGCGACTCGGAAGAGGAGGGCGAGGGAGGACGTCGAGACCAGCGGAGCTTCAAGGGCAGGAAGAGACCGCGGCTTGATAAGACTCAAGAGTCCAAACAGGAGGAGAAGGCAGAGGAGAAGACGGAGGGGAAAGGTAAGACGGAGGAGAAGCAGGAGGGGAAAGGTATGCCGCGGATGAGGCTGTTGCCGGGATACATCACCAAATGAAGATCCTTTCCACATCCTCGAGAACAAGTTACATTCCTCATCGCTTCCGTCTCTTTCCAAAAGACCGTTCTTCAATCTAAATATTTGTGATTTTTGCGTCACTCTAACAGCATTTTAAAATATAAAGGAGTGTGCACATTTCAAGCTTGCTCATCTAAATAATGGCACACACTAGAGTGCATTTCTTTCCCTGGTACGATCTAAAAGTGTTAAATATTATTATTGATAAATATGATTATGATGGTTGGAATGTACTCCAGTATGTGGATTATTGAGTAGAGCAAGCTTGAAATATGCTTACTCCTTTATATTTTTTAAATATGTTACATAGTGTGAAGAAATCTCTTTGAATCGCATTACATATCGAGGCCTGTTAATAAGAAATTAACGTCCTTTCTTGAATCATCGTCATGAACAACTGGCAAGATTTATCTTCCGCTCATCTAGAAGATCACTTTTCCATTCCAAGAAACCTCTCTTCCACCATCCAGGATTCATTCTGTTGGATCCGGCGAATCTATTCCTCATTTGAGTTTCTAAGTGAGCGAACCTCTCGTCCACTCGTCCTTGCACTGAATAGTTCCAAGTTGTTTGAACTCGACAATGTGTTAAGACTGACTCTGGTTTGTCTTCTAATAATGCCACATTGATTGAATTGATCGAAGTATGAACCAGATTGTAATAATGTGTCCTGTATCCTGTCATGTTCCTTCCTCAATAAATCCATTCCTCAAACAAACTGTCTTCTTCTTCTTGTTGTTTATTGTTAATTATTTATTATTACCATCGTGCTTTGTTAGGTGAGAAAGTTGAACTTATACGTAAGAAGTAAGAACTACTTGACACGTTAATAAATTAGTAGGTAATATTTTCATAAAATCTAGAATTAATGGGAAACTCAATCTAATGTAAATGAATAATGCCACACACTGAAGTAAATTAAAATCGGTTATAGAAATTTGAATTTGATGATGTAGGGTCACATTCAAAAGAAGCCGGCCAAATCCCCATGTTGGTATATGGAAAACTGGTATAGGAAGTATTGAATGTGGCTGTACACTCCCCTGCAAGTTAAAGGTACACCCTGTACCTACACCGCAGTACAGCTGCGTTAGTTGTGTTGCCTAGATACAGGAGGTCTCTACCTACTGGCAATGCTGATAAACCAGTCATGCAGGTAAACTGCAAGAGTGAACCTTTCTCTTGGAGTTGACCCTGTACCAGATACACCTGTTACAAAGTGACAAATAAACTGTGTTTTGACCTTGAAAAACACTAAACTGCACCGCCTTTTACATTGGAGAGAACAGGTTTGATTAAGCTCACTGATTTCTTGATAATTCTACAGGTGATATTTATAATAGTTTGCATCGTATTGGAATTGAATCCTCGCTAACTCTGATGTTCTTTGTTTCCAGGAGAGCCTGAGAAAGAGGGCAAGACGACGGCAACCGAGGAAACCAAGAAGGAATCCACTCCGAATCCCTGAAGACATAATCTAAACTCATTGCCATAACATTAACTCTCAAGTGACTCGTTTTCTATTCGTATTTCAACTGACCCGGCTGAATAGAAGTCGGTAATGTTCCGAGATCTCCAGACAGATTATTCCCTGTCTTTCATTTCCTAGACATAGACGTGGTTATTTATTACAATCATGTGAGAACGCGGGGTTGGGTCCTTGCATAGTAGCAACTATTGCACTAGAAGTATGATTCAAGAGATTGCAGGCAATAATAGTGCGTAAATGTGAACGTTTTGTCAGAGATTCATTGTTCTGTACTTCCAAATAGGGTTGGGAATTGATATTGATTATCGAGTTTCGATTTGACATCGGTTTTTATGGTAAATTAAACGAAATCGCTTAAGTTTGAAAATTTGACAGATCATAAGTTCAGTTTTGAGCTGCCAAGGAGGAAACTTCATACCTACTCTGTCGAAAAGCGAAATACGATCTCATTACAGCCCTACATCCAAGTAAACAAAAGCTAGAAGCCATCTTGTTTTACATCTCAAAACCTTGTGTTATCAAAACTGTAAAGCTGAATGTTCGCTAATCACCGAGGACAAATAGGAGATAAAACGTCGCCACTATTGTATACAATCATCATGACAACTCTCACTTTATAATTTCTAGATAAAGGGTAAATGCAACGAGGAATATAATCTTGCAAGAATGAATGAGAGAAGCCTATTTAAATTAGTAAAACAGTCTTCTATATTTCAATAAGTTATATTGATATTTATATATAATAGGCTGTTGATTAGCCTCTTCCGTCATATTGGTTTGTGAGTTGCTTTATAAAAACTAGGAAATCACTTCATAATCTGATGCAAATGTCACTTTAGAAATTTAAAATGTATGAGCGTACTTCTAGAGAACTGTTGTAGAAACTACTAAGGGAAATTGCTCATTTTGAGTTTTCAAGAGTTGCTTTTTTATTTAAATTTCATCCACCTTCTCTAGTTGTACTATATTAATCTAATAATGGCTGTTTCACAATTACCGATTAGTATTGTATAAAGCACTGCTTAAGGGTGAAGGTCGCAACACATTGTACTTCCTAAACAACATGGCCGCCACGACCCAGCCCTGGCACATCTGTCACCCTACCACTGCAAATACAGATGATGTTTTTATCAACTTGTCTTGGAATTATTACTTCTCCTTTCACATCCTTTCTCGTTCGGGTCTGATTAGTACCTTGGATTTTGATCAGGGACCCGAACCGGAACCTAGAACCGGTATGAACCTTTATAAATTTGAAACCGGAACCGTTATATTTTTTTCCCCAAGAACCGGAACCCGAACCTTTATAATCAATTAGGTTCTTATAGGTTCCTTCTTTTAATAAAAGAAACATGTACGATTTAATTTTTTAACACTTGGATATTAATATTATGATATTTTCAAAAAATATTATTCCCCAAGTTGTAAAAAGTTATATTATTTGAAAAAACTTCTATTAGTATTTTTTGTAGACTTTTTTTTAATTCTTGAAAATCCTTCATTTTCAAATGATGCTCGAGTTTTCAACTTTTGAATCTGACTACTGCGATGAAAACTGCATTGCTGACAATTATGAAGCTCTGGCAAAATGAATGTTTACGCCGTCTTATGGAGAAAGTTGCCGCCACTGTCTCTTCTGACTCTGAGATTTAGTCTGCGCACCATCCTGTGACTTCTGTACGCATATTACAGACACTACACCAGTGCTTCATTCATAGGACAAAATCCAAATCCAATAATTCCATTAAATTTGACATAATACTGAAGTGTTATAATCTAGCTTGATTAAGCGAGCGTCTCCACTTGACTCTTGCGGCACTTTCTCTGTGTGTGTGTGTGTTTTTTTTTTTTGCTGGTTCAACCCAGGCCGCACCGGTCAACGTATCGATCTGAAAGTTTGCACACACCTTCATCTCATACTAACTTAGACCTGTATAGTTTTTGAGAAAGATCCGTTCACAAATAAAAAAAATCGCGTTTTCCCATATAAATAGCATTGTAGGTTTGAGGAGTCCGTTGCGGCCGCCCGATGCGCTCCATTCAAAACAACACGGAAGCAAGCAGCTGTCTATCTATTATTGTTTGAATACGTAACAATTATTTCTTTGCGGTTAGATAATAGTTAAAGCAATACATGCGAGGTTATACTTAGGGTTTATTTTATTATTTTTGAAGATGTAGTTAGGTATAGGTATTTATTGTTTATGAGAGTTTTAACATGCAGTCTTACTTCCAATCTTTTCAAAGGCTGAGCAAATTATTTGTAGACCGATGAAATGTCTGCTTGATTGTAGAAATAGATTGGTTGGTTGATAATTGAAATTATGTTTATGAAATATTTATTTCATTTGTATCAGATACAATGTGTTAGGTTTGTGTTAGGTAAGCAATGTGCTAGAAGAAATAAGCTCTTTTATACGGAACGGCAAGTAACTGTTTGGATAATGTATCTTAAATAATGTTTGCTCATATTAGCACTTAGATAATGGCCTATTTTGTGGTTTGAATCTCGGTATTTTTTATTTATAATAATTCCATAATACCTACGTACCTAAATACTGAAATAAATACACATGAGTGTGTATCATGTTGCAATGACTTGCAATAACTGTTGCAATAACTTGCAATGAGAAGCAAATTCAGCTATTTTTTATATAATTTAGTGGATCGTGCTTCTAGATTTCAGTTGTTTTAGGTATATTATTGCCGGCTTTTAAGGAATTATGGTTCGAGGTTTTGCACGTATCCGTCCTCGCTTATCAACGCGTTACACAGAGCGTTTTCCTAGTTTAAAATTTGAGAACCGGAACCCGGAACCGAACCTTTAAGATTATTTGTTTAAGAACCGGAACCCGAACCTTTATAAAGTAAAATTGTGGAACCGGAACCTTTATTAATAAAGGTTCGGGTCCCTGATTTTGATATTTTTTAAGACAATTTGTTTCCTTTTCACGATATTTGAAAATAAAAGATTTTAACATTCCGTTGTCCAGAGACGAAAGCGTTTATAAATTGGCAAGTCGGCTCTGACAACAGAAGTGCTCTAGAACATTGGTGGGAACATCCCACCCCCAGACCCGACAATAGTTGGAACTAATTTTGTGTGTATTTCTTGAGTTTTTCATATATTTGGCAGAAATATTTGTATATTTTGCCTCTTGGTGGGTCAAATCTCTTACTTCGTTTCTTACACAAGCGTGTGAGATTGGATGAAGGAAATCAGCCGATACTGTAAAATGTTAATCACTAGGAAAATGCTCTGAGTAACGCGTTGATGAGCGAGCACGGATACGCGCAACACCTCGAACCGAAATTCTGTTTATCAAAAATGTACTTAAAAGCCAATAATAATGTCTTGAATTTCGTCACAGACTTGTATGAAAATCTCCAACAATTCCTAAAATATTGGTCCCAATAACCATGCAAAGTTTTCAGTTGATCGATTGTACCTTTATGATTGAACGATTCCTTGTTAATTTTCAAAAAACACAGGATCTCTTTCAAAAATATACCAGGGACCACTCATTAAGTGTGTGAACACAATATTAGATCGATCTGTTACACACTCATATCAGTTTCATAAACGTTTAAAAGTTTCTGCTCTTACTACATTGGACTGAAGATTCAATGTTGCCGTGAAGTATGAAATTCGAGAAATTTGACAGCCAACACGCAAAATGTCCGTTAAATGTCAATAACTTTTGGATTTAAACACAGATAAGTCTGAAAATTTTCAAAAATATAGATAATGTCGGTCCCAAGTACCATACAAAGTTTTAAGTTGATCGGTCAAACGGTTCTAGTTTAAATTTCAATTGACCAATGTAGGTGGGCGTTGCCTTATGAAAGACAAAAGTATTACCATGGTAACTCCAGGGTTGTTAGAAAAAACAATTTTTCATTCAAACAAATGAAATTTAGAAAGATCAAAGAAATAGCTCACACGTGTTTAGGCCTGGTATTACCAAAGTTAAATTGTGCTGGATTAACTAACTTTTTGACTAAATTCAACTGTTTCAATCATTTTGAGGTATCTGATTGGCTGTGCCGCCAATTTAGTCCAATATTTAGTTAATCCGGCTCAGATTAACTTTGGTAATACCGGCCCTTAATCTAGTTTAATTTATCACTTGAAATAGTACAATCAATATATTTAAATCATATAAATCATGTTTGATGATTTGCTGGACAATTATTACAGATGCTACAACGAAACAAATTATATTTTGCCAGGTATGTTGCCAAAGCGTTTTACTTTTTAATGGCGTCTGTCACTGGATAGTTTCGTCAACTTAAAAAGGCCCTTCCTCTCTTATGAGAAGTTAATTAAGACTGAACAATATTCAAGTAGATAGCTTAAAGCAATACTATTATTAACGGCAATTTGTTGATTGTAAAACTGTTAAATTCTGTACGAATTCAACATTATTCTAATAATATCATGTGTTCAATTTGTTGTGTATACAAGCTCTTTGGTTGTGACCAAACATTGACTTTTGTTTTATGACGTCGTAGTTTGGTCAGATCTACATTGGTCAATTAACACATGAAATATTTTTTTAAATTTTAACCAATGGGAGGATTTGGCTGAAATTTTGTAACATTGGGGACAATGTTGGTCGTAATGACTTGTCAAAATTTCAAATTGAATCAACCAATCGAAAGATAATTTTTTTTAAATTTGAACCAATCAGGGGATTTCAAAAAAATTAAGGGGCTGCAACGCCCGGAAATGGTCGGTACATGTGTGCAAAATTTCAGCTTGATCGAAGAAAAACTGTGACTTGTATATCGTCAGTAACAGAAAAAAATCAGACAAAAGAAAACAGAGGTCCGTGCCAAAAGAGCCAAAAGAAGACGCTCGCTCAAAAATATTGACGCTGCCTCGATAGACCATCAGATGATTGTACAACACTAAACAGCAGCTCCAACCAAACAGGTAGATACTTGAGATGAAGATTATTTGGAATAATCCACTAGTAAACTCACCACCCTCTTGACGGCGTCCTCAATATAGACCAGCAGATGATTGTACAACACTAAAAAGCAGCTCCGACCAAATTGGTACATAGGTACCTACTTGAGATGAAGATTATTTGGAATAATCCACTAGTAAACTCACCACCCTCTTGACGGCGTCCTCAATATAGACCAGCAGATGATTGTACAACACTAAAAAGCAGCTCCGACCAAATTGGTACATAGGTACTTGAGATGAAGATTATTTGGAATAATCCCCTAGTAAACTCACCACCCTCTTGACGACGTCCTAACTCAATATAAACCAGCAGATGATTGTACAACACTAAAAAGCAGCTCCGTCCGACCAAATTAGTACATAGCTACTTGAGATGAATATTATTTGGAATAATCCACTGGTAAACTCACCACCCTCTTGACGGCGTCCTCACTCAATATAAACCAGCAGATGATTGAACAACACTAAAAAGCAGCTCCAACCAAATAGCTATACATAGCTACATAGATGAAGATTATTTTAAATAATCCACTAAGCTCACCACCCTCTTGACGGCGTCCTCAATACAGACCAGCAGATGATTGTACAACACTAAAAAGCCAACCAAATAGGTACATACTTGAGATGAAGATTATTTTTGAATAATCCACTAGTAAACTCACCATCCTCTTGACGGTGTCCTCAATATACTTTTTATACTTTGGTTCGAGAGTTCATGTCTATGATTGGTGTGTAGTTAGCCGTTGGACGTAGCCGGCGGCGAGGGTTTTGAGAGTAGAGATTTTCTAACAGCTGCTTTTTGCGAGGGAAGACGAGGCAGTTGGCCAAGCCGATGTTTATGAGGCTAAAGCCCAGTACACACGACACATCCACCTCGAACATTGGATGATACCTTGAAATTTAGAACCCATCTCTATAGGTGGATTCACACGGCCGTTCCAAACTTCGAGTTTGGAACTCAAGTTTGCCAAAGTTTTGAATCGCCGTTTCAAAAACTCCCTTGTGAACTATAAAAGTTTGAAACTCAATCCTCACAGTTCGAATCCTTTCATAGTTCACACGAAGGTTTTTGGAACGGTGATTCGGAACTTCGGCAAACTTGAGTTTCAAACTCGAAGTTTGGAACGGCCGTGTGAATCCACTTTATAATGGTATTTCACGCGCATGTGTGGCCTTGAATAATTTAACATTAAATTCCACGCATCCATGGTTCGATCGAATGTGTCGTGTGTACTGGACATAAGATGAAGTGGAGCCTGAACCCGGGTCAACAGCGTCACTCCAGGCCTCGCCAAGATGTTTTCTATTCATGCGGCTTAGTGACCGGTTTACTCATAGAGGTAATACCCTTCTTACCCCCCCCCCCCCCCCCCCCCCGACGGCTGCCACCTTATCGCGGTGGTGGGGTTTGTGTTGGCCAATGAATTTGAATTTGCGGTCCCCTCGGGCCGGCCTCCCCCCTCGAGATGGTGATCCCCCTGAAATCGGGTTCAGCCGGCCCGAATCCTCACACCCCCCGGTCCGTCTCCATTCCGGCCTGGCCTTCCCACCAGTGCTGGACTCCCCCGGATCGGGCCCGTTAGGTCGACCCCCTCCCATTGCCCTCCAATTATGATCAACAAAGTTAAATATAACAAATAATGTGCGCAATATAACCTTGTCGTTGACGCGCCATTAAACCAAACTTATCTATTATCTATCTATCTTCTTACCTCTATGGTTTACTTCCTCCCGGTCGGCCCATGCTTGAGCGAGTTCATTTTTGCCCGTCACCAACCGTAGTTGACACATCGGGAGTATGAAAACGGCATGGAGCTCGACCTTAACCAATATTTGGTTATTGTCCAACTCACTGTTTTGTCTTCTATCTTGAAATAGGTAGTACGATATTTCTTCTCTATATAATAATCATGTGAATGTTGGCTGCTTCAAGATATTTGACAATATGTTTCTACTCTGGGAAAATAACTATAGGGGAAAAATCCCCCAACCTCTGATTCACTCCCAATATTTTTCTACATTTACATGCATTTCAAGATAAAAGTATTAAAATCTGGTACAAATGCACCAATGCCATGCCTGAAATTCAAAATCATTCCTGGGATGTGTGCCTCGGACATGCATGCCTGGGGGCCCTCCCCCCAGACCCCCCAATGTCTTCGTAGCCAATATTATCTCCAGGTAAAGTTATTTTGCAATATTATTCTCTTAGTTCCTACGCGCCTGTGCAATGATGTTGAAGGCGGCTTAAACTCGTGGCGTGGTGTCGGTAGGAAGCTACTGCTGTGAGGGCTGACAGCAATATGACAGGAAATACCTATGGAACTGATAAGAGTTTAAACATAGCAAAGTGTCAACTTGGCCACAAACTAACACAAAGAGGTTCAACTAGAACCGGAAGAGAGACGATCCAACTGCACTGGTTGGATTCTTGCACGCGAGAAAGTGTGTAAATAATGGATGGCATTTTCGACTGGCCGCACTGGGACCCTATTCTATAACATTGAAATGCCCTTCTTCTGGAATCCGATTCGGTTCAATGTTAATGCACTAGATTTGCACTGAAGTGACGTCACCATACAAAACTCAAGCAAATTTAAACCCGAGTGCACACCTAGTTTCGGCCAGGCGAAAACGCCATAACTGAATGGATGAACCATGGCACTGGACAAGCTAGCCAACTAGAAGTAACTAAAGCTAATTTGAATGAACCGCACCAACAATAACAGCATGTGAAGATAAGTGTGTTTAATGTAATATTTGCATGAATTTTGACTGTTGTTTTGACTTGCACTGAGTGTCGGTGTCTTCTACTGATGACGTAGCTGCGACTTAAACTCACGGTCCGTCATAAACTGCCATCGGACGGATATAGTCGTAGTACTTGTAGACAGACCACGAGCAGTACATCAAGCCAACTGAAATACACGACAACAGTTTCTTACGTCAGTCTCTTACATGCAAATATTAGTAGCGTTGGGCGAACCGGTTCAAAAAGCGGTTAGAACTAAACCGGGCTTCAATGTTCCATTTTAGAACACCCGCGTTCGTTTTTCAAACCTTTTTCAAACCATAAAACAAGAAAGTATTGTTGGAAGAAGGACAAACGTATTACCATGATTAATACCTTAATTTTTTTTATCCATTCGCGGAGAAATTTATATAATTTTAACCAATCAATGGATTTCCATGAAATGTATAGCTCTGAAACTATACGACGGCCTAAAAGCTATATGAGTATTTTCGATCTAGTGGATCCAACGGTGTGAGACAAGTCATTTTCATTGTTCAACCAATCATGAGGGATGCGCTAAAAACTATAAACCTAGAATTATATTAGTAGGTATGTGTGCAAAGTTTAAGCTCAATCGGAAAGTAATGTGACCTGTAGCGTCCAGAAGATTTTTTTTTTTTTACAAAATGAGAAAGTGGCAAAATCCTTGCTCAAATAGTTTCAACGAATCAAATATTTAATAGGGCTGAGTAGTGAGCGTGGCCTTGAAAAGTTTTTTAATCGATTTTTATCATTATCTTTTACCAATGTAATTGTTAACAAAATAAGGCTTTGTACGAGTCTTAAGAACGTTCAATGAAAATAATTTCATAGTTTGGAATAAGTTATATTTTGTCCAACAGATGTTTAGTACCATAATTTTACTAATTTTCGGGCACTAAACATCTGTAGGACAAAGTAAATCTAATAAACCATTCCAAGCTATGAAATTATTTTCATTGAACAGTTCTGGGACTTCTTCCTCAACCTTCGTTGGGGAGAGTCCATATACGCCGATTGAAAAATAATTCCGAATTTTAAATAACTACTAAGTGTCTATCAATAACTAAAAATAGCCTATGTGCTAAAATACAAAGTGTGTAAAATATAAAGCATACTAATAAATCCATACATTATAAAACTACAACGAATATAAATTAACGCTGGCCAGTATGACCTTTGATGTCGAGTGCCATTAAAACCGGAAAAGAAGAAGAAGAAGAAGAACAGTTCTGAAGACGCGTACAAAGCCTTATTTTGTTAACAATTACATTGGTAAAAGATATTGATAAAAATCGATTAAAAAACTCTTCAAGGTCAAACTCACTACCCAGCCGTCTCGGCATTTCTTTCCACTCACCAAATGCCAGCAGAGTGATGACGCACCCGATTGCCACTTCCGTGGTTAACACTTCTACATTCTCATCCGTCTTCTTATTGCTCGCCTTCCATGTTGGCATGTAGATCATCGCCATCGCCGCCACGACTATGTTGATCAACAACAACACAGTGGCCCAACTCGCAGTGTAGGCGAAGAAGCCGAGCACGCATCCAGGAGACGTGTCCTCATCCACGGAGCTCTACAATTCAATTCAATATTTTACTTGGACTCTGAGTTTACTGCCGTACCAACCATAAAGCACCCAAGTGACATTTTTGAAAATATGGAGTTATTGGTATCGTTGGAATCTGCAGATCATTTCCTATCTTTAGTGCTCGTTAAGAAAGCCCTAAGTCAACTTTCAATGGGTCAAAACATGGTTTGAAGTTGTGGGTGTTATCGAAAAATGCCGTCAGTACACAGGTAAAAGCACCCAAGTGACTAATAGCATAGAGTTACTATGGGTAGATGGGGCTTTTTAAACGAGTATCGACACCAGAAATATCAGGTCGATGCATTTTGACCAAGCATCTAACATTGAAATGGTCGATAGCAATACTCCAGTAAAAGGCCCTAAGTGCCAAAAAAGGGTTAAGGGATGAAAATGCCCTATTTTTTTCGTCATATTCAGATAAAGCACAAAATTTCATGTCACCTAGCACTTTAAAAAAATATTAAAAGTTAATGTTAAGGCATGGCGGAGATTGAAACACGGTTTGTCAATTATCTCGGAACAAGGTTTGTGTCACTTGGGTGCTTTATGGTTGGTAGGGCAGTAATCGATTTTTATCAATATCTTTTACCAATGTAATCGTTAAGAAAATAGGGCTTTGTACGAGTATTCAGAAAAGTTAAATGAAAATAATTTCATAGTTTGGAATAAGTTATAAGTTTTATTCTGTCCAACAGATGTTTAGTGCCATAATTTTACTAATTTTCGGACACTAAACGTCTGTAGGACAAAGTAAATCTAATAAACTATTACAAGCTATGGAATTATTTTCATTGAACTGTTCTGAATACTCGTACAAAGCCTTATTTTGTTAACAATTACATTGGTAAAAGATATTGATAAAAATCGATTAAAAAACTCTTCAAGGTCAAACTCACTACCGAGCCGTCTTAACGCGTTGATAAGCGAGCCGTCGTATTGCATGCGAATTCATATGTGTGTCAAATATGTTCATCTACAGACCTTGAGAAGCCATTTCGAGATAATCAAACTCATTCATCAGAGAGGCAATGATAAAAATTTTATGTTTTGATAGCATTGTGACATATATTTCAAATGGTATAAAAGTGTCAGATAAAATGTCTATTAGTCTTGAAGTTCATTGCAGATTTGTCAAAAACACTTATAATGCTGGTACCAATGACCGTGCAACATTTGGTGGTGATCGGTCAAACGATTCACACAGAGTTGAGTTTCTTTCATAATTCCAAGCTAAGTACAAACTTCAAATTAAGTTTCCGATGAAATCATTAACACACGGCAATGGATGGTAATGAAACTTTTGTGAAAAGAATTGTCCAGATCCGTTTCTTCGTTTTAAAATGTACTGCAAAAATCACAGAAAAAAGAGATTCGAGCCAAAAGTTACAAGTGGAGACGCTCGCTCCGCTCGCTTGATCAGCATTTTATTAATCAATTCACACAAACAACGTACATTCAAAGAATACCGGGTGGCCCAAATAAAAAGTCCAATTGGCGAGACACCGCTGTCATAAAACTAAATAAATTAGACTGAAATTTTGACATGAACAACATACTAAGATTTGATGTATGAACATCACTTTTTTGCAACATCCTCCATTCACTCCCCACCATATTCAAACAACATTCCCAGTGACCAGGGTCAAGGGGGTGAGACCTAAACTAACAAGGAAAAGGGGATGAGGGGGGCAGGAACTTACCCCACAACACACGGCATAAGTGAGAACCCCCGCAGCGACAGCCAGACAAATGCTTCCGACAAGTGTGACAATGAACAACCAGTTGGGATGCAGTTCATCTGAATAGAACAAGAATATTACACTTGAGGAATGCTTTCACTCAGGGGACGGCAACCCGCGGCTCTTTCATGGTTCTTGAATGGCTCTTTATAATTTAAATAAATATCTGGAATCGGAGAATTCGAAAACAAAACGCCCTGCGGGGCAACAATGGGAAGGTTATTTGATTAAGTTTGTTCATTTTAGAGTCCCAGAATCACTTTTAAATTGTTGAAATTCGAAAAAAGAAAAAAAAGGCCCTGCGGGGCAAAAATTGGAATGTCATTTGATTCAATTAGTTCTTTTTAGAGTCCCAGAATAACTTTTAAATTGTTGAAATTCTAAAAAATCGCCCTGCGGGGCAAGAACTGGGGGGCTTCGTCAGAGTATCAAAGTTAACTAGTAATTCAATTTATTATTTTCGGTGTATTCTATTTGATTGCCTTGACTGCGGCTCCCATTATTATCAAATTTTTTAATTTTTGGGAAATTGGCTCCTTCACCAAAAAAAGGTTGCCGACCCCTCTAACTTCTAAATATTCTTCATATTCTTCATCAGACATTCAAGAGGTAGCTCTATTGACGTGTAATGAAGTCTCCTTAAAATTAGATGTCAGAATAATAGTTATTTTATGAAAGTTGAGATGTTGCTGAGCACAGATATGGTATTATTTGAGTTGTGATTTGAGTTGGTATTATTTGATTTGAGTTTAGTTTTCAAGGAATTAATTTACAAATTTTGATATATTATATTTCTTACAATTTTAAAACAGGAAAATTGACAATGACATCACAATCCGCTATATTGCCATGGCAACAAAGAAATCACCATGGTAACACATTGTTGGAGGTTTGGAAATTACAACAAATCCTAATTCTCATTGCCTGCCGTTTTTCCCGCCAAAATATCCAATGACATTAGAATTTGATTTTTATGAATGAAAATTTTAAATTTCGCTGATGATAAGTGTGTTTATCATTGTTATTTATGTTGATATTTACGAATTACGGGAATAAAATTTCACGATACTTCCCTATATTCTCTCTAATTGAAATATCATGGAAAATGGCCGTTGATCACAGGCAGCGTAAGGAGCAAGGAAGGAGGAACTGTACAGACGGCTGTGGTTTTGACTTAGCCATGTTGAGGCTGAAGTTCTCAGAATATTCACAATCTCATACTTACTATCTACATAAGGAATATATGATAGCGTGCCCGGTACGGAGATCACTGCAGTTCCGAGGGCGTACGTCTGGGAACAGTGGGAACAGCTTCACAATTATTAAGCAGAACTTCATATTCCACTCGACCACAATGTCTCTGTAGGGCATTTCTCATGGTATATGAAGAAAATAAAATGAAAACCATTGAAATACAATCAGTAAAACGTTAAGTATAGTCAACCGTTTTTGATTTATCGTAGTAATATTCCCCCAAAAAAATAAAAAATAAATATCTTGAACTATGATTAGGTACAGCAACTTTAAACGCAACAGTTTTATTACGAATAATTTATTTTATAAAAATATTAATACAAGAGTAATTATTGTATCTTGTTTTACTCTGTTCATTTGCTGTAAAGAATCAAATTTTACAAATTTCTCACAAAAACAGCATCATAGTCCAAACGAACTGTGGCACTTTTTAGTAAAAGAATGATCCAATGAAAATGAACAATTTTTTGGCACCAATATTCATAGGTAACAGTATTTGATAACATACTGTTATAGATAGCTGTTACGAATACTTACGAAGTTGTATTGCGAATATTTTTTATCTAGATAAAGATAAAGATAACCAATTATTTAATTATCTAGATAAGATAACGGATAAAAAAATAAATTGTAGTTAGATAGCAGTGGTGACGGTTTGTTCCGATGAAAGTGCTGGTGGCCCTGATAAGGGTCGTTCGCGCCGTCACCGCAGCAGTCGCCGCCAGAAGATGAAGGTAGTAACACCTTCGAAACGTCGCGAACGGCCCTTATCAGGGCCACCAGCACTTTCATCGGAACAAACCGTCACCACTGCCATGCAATCCCCCGATGGTTCCGAAAACGTCCACGACATGTATCTAGATAATTTATATAGATAATTTTATCTATAGATAAGTCACAACACTTTATGTCTGTGTACGAATGCAGTGAACAATTTCTACTGAGTTTCGAACAAGGAATGTATATATGTAAATATATGCTTCATGCTAATGGCGAAGGATGAATGATTATGATGATGATTCGGAGATGATGGTGAAGAGTAGGTAAGGATGGAAGGTGGGAAGGAGGCGGGCGTGGCCTATTAGCAGGGTACCTTCCCAGCATTTGCCTATCGACTGAGAGAAACCCACGAAAAAACCCCAGTCAGGAAGGACGGCCGCGGGAATCGAACCCGGGCCTCCGGAATACAAGTTCAGAGCGCTCACCCGCAACCTGTTCCGTAACAGAGATCGTAAAGTGGTATACCCACGCTCCGTTGTATGGCGGGATGGTATAAGCGTAGGGATGATCGAGACACATTTCCAATTCTGTACTCACCAGCGCAGTGATCCCGACAACTCCCACGCATGTGCGCAGCTTGCACGCGCCACAGCAGCCTTTCTTCGTCACTCCTTCATCATCAGGCATCTCACTCCCTCACACAGAAACATAAGTTACAACTTCCAGCTTTCAATCGAGGATAGTTCAATAGTTGCACAGAAATAAAACGTGGATTGTGATAACAATTTGGACAAAACGAAACATTTACCAGTGGCGTATGTCGCCTGGATACGTAACATTGCACATTTGTATTACGAATAATAATGCTTATAGAATAGACTTGCTCAATGTCCAATTACATGACAATAAAATAAACAATGAGAGAAAATAATTACGTTGTTTGAAGTTGTGAAGAGAGGCTAGAGAGAGATCAAGCTAATCGCGTTTAAAATCAAAGGAGTCGACATCTGGAGGCTGCTTCGCCAACTAGCCTATGTAGGTCAAAATTCATTTGTTTTTCATTTGTTTTCATCTGTCAATTGATGTTCAACCGGTGAATTTACCTATTAAAAGCAAACCAAAAGCAGCAAATCGATACTGTAGTGTGTCTCAATGTTCAAACAAAGAATCAACAGCTGCAGATGGACTCTCCTTTCATTTATTCCCGAAGGACGCTGTGCGGGAGAAACAATCATCTGCAATCTGCTTTGAAGATTGGCAAGAGGGTTTCCAAAATGCATGTAAGCTATATTATTCTATGATGTTAGTGTGTGGGGAACATTTCAAAGCAGAGAACTTCTTTCACTCTGGTAAGACTTGTATTATTTTGTTTATAAATCGTCAGTTCATAAATCATCAACGCAGGCTGCTCTGACCCGCAAACACTACACACTACTTAACACCTTGTTGAGCGAGCGAAGCGAGCGTCTCCTTTCGGCTCATTTGGCACGGACCTCTGTTTTTTTTTGTTTGTTTTTTTTTATTTTTTTCTGTTGAGTGAAGCTGTACAGGTCAGAGTTTTTCTTCGATCGATCTGAAATTTTGCACACATGTAGAGACAACCTTTTCTGTTTGCAGACCCCCAATTTTTTTAAAATCCATTCATTGGTTAAAATTGAAATAAACATCTCCTGATAGGTTAAAAAATGAAAATGGTCTTCGATAAATCTGATCAAATTCATATTTTGGCTATACAGGTCAGAGTTTTTCTTTGATCGAGCTGAAATTTTGCACACATGTAAAACCAACCTTCTCTGTTTGCAGACCATATTTTTTTGGAATCCATTCATTGGTTAAAATTTAAATAAATATCTCCTGATAGGCTGAAAAATGAAAACGGTCTTCGATAATTCAGATCAAACTCATATTTTGCATGATCATTAAGGATGATCTAGACCACGTGACCACCTACGTCATGCCCTGCAATCTTCAAAACGAATCAGACCGCCATTACATTTTTAAGAAGAAAAGATGGGTTCACTTTCGTTCGAATAACTTCATAATTACCCTAGCTACAATAATTCGGTCAAGCAAGGACTGAGGTGTTAATAAAAGATCGCTCTCAATGTTTCATATGACACTTTAATAATGAAAATGCTTTACTGAACTAAAAAATTGGGTTTTCACTACGGCAAAACGTCGGCAAAACGTCGACCACGACACGCAAATCAAGTCTCATTAAACTGGACAATACGAAAATATTAAACACATACCTGCAGTTATGATCTATACGATATTCCTTATTTTTCACGACGATATTTTCATATCTTTTACAAGCACAACACATCTCCAAATTACTTCAACGAGCCTACATATTACACCGTCTTGCTCCTCGTATTTAAGTTTTGTTTTACTGTCACGCCAAAGAAACAACCTTGGAAACTTCTGACCTTGCTTCGAAAAGCCACCAATATTGACAAATTAACTGTATTTTAAATAATTAAATAAGTGTGACAAATGAAAAGTTGTAAACACCTAATACTCTGAATATTAGTTATGGAGCCTTTACTGAATTTTACTATTTAATTAATTAACTTAATTTTACATAATTAAATAATTCTAGTAAATTAAAAGCTGTGACAACCTAATGCACCCAGTAATGGAGCCTTTCTTGTGTGGTTTCTAGTTTAGTAACTGAGCCACCAAGATTCTGTTGATTAGCATGACCACGAATTGTTTTATTGCACAACTTTACGTACAACGTGTACATTGACAATCATTATTAGAGTCCAATGAGAACAATATTAAAAAGAGTACCTAGCTATTGTAATCGTTGAATGTATTCGGATTAACATTTTGAATATATACACAAGAAAGTTAAACATTTTTTAAGTAAATAAAAAGATAAAAAATAAAACGTTTGGTACGGGGATCGAACCCGTCAACGCCGTGTTCGAAGTCTCATGCTTCATGTGATCGAGCCAATTCGCCACACAGAAACCAAAGCAGTCCGTATAGTATCAAAGAAGAATAGCGGAACGTAAAACGACGTGCGAGTTTTTCTGTTTCCCTGATATCTTCAGTGTTCACGATGGCAACTGGCGTGCCGCGATTGCGATGTTTCGGTCTATTGATGATCTTCACAGCATCCCTGGACCTCTCATTTGAATATATATCCATGAAGGTATCATCGCTTATACAAATTAAAAAAATAATATACGAAAAAAAAAGTTTTCCGGGATCGGTAATCGAACGCATTAAGCAGAAGTCGAAGCCAGCTGCCATACTAACATGAGCTATCAGTCCGATGGGAATAAGAGCCGCTGTTTAGTGTATCAAAGAAGAAGGGCGGAACGTAAATATTGATAATTTTCCACTTCCGGTTTAAAATGTTTGTTTTTTCTTGAAGTGGAGTGTCTAGCAATACATTGTCTTTAATGATGCCAAATTTCAAAACTCTCGATGGACCCGTTTGACTTTTAAAATATTTAAAATTTAAAATTGTAATAACTTCACTTCCGGTCAAAATTTTTCAGATTTTCTTTCAAAGGGCACCGCTATAAATATGACTCTATGTCTCTGCCAAATTTCAACTCTCTAGACCAAACCGTGTAACCTGTGGAGATGGGCAAACAAACCGGCCGTGCCTAACTAACTAACTAACTAACATGAAAGCTCGCATGAAAGTCAATCCTTGCATGTTTGAGGCCCAAAATTCCCCCCGAAGGGATGATCGCAGCACTTTGATATTTGGTTAGGTGTTGTCAGGTGGCTAAATATACCCGATAACCATGGTTTTCAACTTTCATTTCTAAATGCTTGCATGCGTACTGACACCCCGAAATCGGGCCCGAAGCGCTTGCTGTATACAGTCGTGGTAGTAAGCTCGCACGTTGTATAGAGCGGTGCTTGGCAGCGTCGAGCTAACGCCCGACTAGATGACGTATGGGTGGCTATGCTTCGTCCTGTGGTGAAGGCTCGGTTCAATTCGGCGCGAAAATCGGTTAGGTAGACGTCAGGCCATATGTGGTCACGGTATGTGGCCTCTTGGTGGGGGGGCTGACGTCAGAGAAGCAGCAGTGGTTACGGAACTCGCCAGTCTCGCTTGACAAAGCCGTTCGAACGCATCGGCGAAATATTGCGGACTCTTTTTATTTTTATTTCTTGACAATACCAGTGTTTCTGTTCAAATATTTGTATTTTACAAAGTTGTTTCCTGGTATATCATCTTCTTCTTTGTTTTTATTAACTTAGACAATGTTGTGTCAAACCGTTTTATAGATGGCGATTTACTCATCACATGTGCATTTAACGATATGTTTCAATGACAATCAAATTTATGCCCAAAATTGCGTTACTTTCGCTAGCCCTCGTATTGTACTCTGGGGAAATAACTGAATAATAGAAATGCATTGAAAAGTGTTGTTTATTGAACCATAAAGTTAACAGTATGTTGATACCTGCTTAACGTATAATATTATTAGCATGAATTTGGACTGATTTGACTTGACTGAGTGTTCAGCTTTGCTCCTGCCTCGTTGGTCTTCCACTAGGTGAAGTAGAAGCGTGTGAAGATGCTTGTCCATGAACTGCCATCGGTCGGATGTAATCATAGTACTGGTAGACGGAGAACGAGCAGTACATGAAGAGACCTGCAAGAAAACACATTGAACCAGAAAGCAAGAATAATTCTGAATAAAAATGACGTTGACAAAAACTCTCTTAACTTTTTTTTGGAACCATTATAACTATATAGGAAACATGTTTTGTTCTGACAGCTATTACATCAGTAAAATGGAGGATATTAATGGTAAAA
Organism: Leuctra nigra; assembly: GCA_934045905.1. Classification (NCBI taxonomy): domain Eukaryota; kingdom Metazoa; phylum Arthropoda; class Insecta; order Plecoptera; family Leuctridae; genus Leuctra; species Leuctra nigra. The sequence continues at coordinate 25,175,743 of OW203768.1, read as the reverse complement.
AATAATTAAGAAATTAAAATCAATCTCCAAATCCTTAATTTTGTCTTTCATTCAAAATCTAGAAGGCCTGATTGAATCAAGGTACTTATATTATGTATGGTATTTGACAACTTTACTAAAAAGTATGACTTAATCTAGTGGAGCGGTCGCTCCACGCCAGCCAAGTCGTACGGCGCGCGCACACTAATTTAAAAAGGCTGGAGCAAACCCACTTTTACTGTAGGCATCAAAGTGGCATTTTCGGCCTACTGAATCTCACATTGTTGCGAAATATCTTAATTTCGAGCTATGGCCCACCCTACAACATATACCAAATTTGGGAACAAAAGGGGGCCCTTTGCGCGCTAGAGGACCGTGAAAACAGTGTTTTAGGGCGGTTTTATTCTCAGTAGTAGTAGTAGTCTCCTGGAATTCAAATCCGGTAAACAGGCCACAGCCTAAACGGCGGAACCGATTGATCTCACATTTTTACCACGTGTGCACTTTTGGCGTCTGATTTGCCCTCCCCCATTGACTTTTTTTGTGCCGCCATTTTGAAACCGGAAGTAACATCATATCTCAACAACGGCTAAACCGATTGGAACGAAAATAGCGCCAAACGATTCGGACGGTCAACTTTATGGATTATCAATAGCAACAGACTAAAATTTATGTTAACGAAACCGGAAATGACGTCATGATATTTGAAATACATCGATTGGCATTTCGGCAACAAATTTGATCCGATTATTTTGATATTTATGTAACGTAGTATGTACTTTTTATATCTCATTTGACTTGTTATAAAACTAACCAGAAGCCGCCATTTTGAAACCGGAAGTGACATCATATCTCAATAACGGCTAAATAGATTTGAACGAAACCAGCGCTAAACAATTTAGACAGTCAACGTTATGTATTATCATCAATAATATTTGCAGTTTCCCATACCAAAACCGGAAATGACGTCACACTTTTTAAAAATCTCACAAATTTACATTTTGATGCAATAAATATACTATTTCAGACAGCTTATAATAAAATATAATCATGTTTAAATTATAATTCAAGGAGTCAGTGATTTCAGCAGCCATTTTGAAACCGGGAGAAACGCCATATCTCGAAAACTGTTTGACAGATCGGTATGAAACTAGCGCGAAACGATCTATGGAATAGGAACAGTCAAACTAGAATGTTCCTATTTATGAGACCGGAAATGACGTCATTCAAATTAACAATTATTATAATCCGCTCCTATACTAAATACATATTCAGAAAGCTAAAAATGATACACATCAATTATAGTTATAAATTAAATTCTATGTTGCAGCGCAGAAAGTTCAGCAGCTATTTTGACAACGGATATGTTGCCATATCTCGGAACTTGGTTGACCGATTGGAATGAAACCTTTGCTATTCCTGATGAAAATAACCAAATTGTAAAGGGTGATTTTTTTAAGGATTTAGTAATTGTTCATTTGATTGTCACAAGTTGTAAGAATAAACTAAAAAAAGGAGAGATATCCCCATAAAAAACACTTCGTGTAAAAATAACAGCCAAGTCTCTTCAACTAAAAAAAATATGAAATCTAAAAATTCTGCACTGAAAAGTAGTGATATCAAAAAATTAGCCAAGTCAAAACTTTATTTGAAAATCAAAAAATAACTGGCGCATCGTTTTTTAGGGCTTTATAGGTGTACTATGTATAATGGATATTTTATGTATATTTTATATTGGCCTATACTTCCAAGCTATTTATATACTCGATGCGCCATTTTTTTTTTGATTTTCAAATAAAGTTTTGACTTGGCTTATTTTTTGATATCACTACTTTTCAGTGCAGAATTTTTAGATTTCATATTTTTTTTTAGTTGAAGAGACTTGGCTGTTATTTTTACACGAAGTGTTTTTTATGGGGATTTAATAATTAGTACAAAAGTTGCAGGAATTCAGCTTAGGGTCATAAATTTTTGGATTTCCCAATGTCGAATTAGTAAGTACAAAATTTTCGTGGTTCTAACACTATTTGCACTATTAACCCCTAAATTGCGGTTTATGGACTGCACGTTTATAAGTAATCACTATCTTTCTTCACTTATTTCATTATTTGGTACAATTTATGTCTTTATTTTTAATATAATTATTTCACAACTGTATTTAAACGATTGAAACATAGCTTGTCCCCATGAAATGCTTTACTTTTTTTTTTTTGTTTCTCAACAACTTTGTCGCTTTATACATGGTCTGTAGATATACTAAGAAAACGCTCTGAGTAACGCGTTGATAAGCGAGCAGGGATACGCGCAACACCTCGAACCGAAATCTTGCATTAAAATCTAAAAAAATTCCAAAAATATTGGTCCCAATAACCATACAAAGTTTTATGTCGATCGATTGAATCTTTATGATTGAACGGTTCCTTGTTAATTGTCAAAAATCACAGGATCTTGTGCCAAAAATATACCTGGGACCACTCATATGATATAAGTGTGTGTACACAATATCAGATCAATCTGTTGATTATAAGTGTCATAATTATGCGTTTGAAAGTTTCTGTTCTAACTACCTTGGAACATTGGAACTGAGGCGTCAATGTTGCCGTGATCCATAGCAACAAGCAAAATGTCCGATAAATGTCAATAACTTTTGGATTTAAACAGATGTGTCTGAAAATTGTCAAAAACACAGATACTGTTGGTCCCAATGACCATGCAAAGTTTTAAGTTGATCGGTCAAACGGTTCTAGTTTAAATTTCAAAAATCACAGTAAAGATGGGTTTAAATTTTAACGAAATGGGAGGATTTGGCTGAAACTTTGTATGATTGGGTAAAATGTTAGTGGTAATGACTTGTAAAAATTTCAAATTGATCAAACTAACCAATCGAAAGATAATTTTTTTTAATTTGAACAATCAGGGGATTTCAAAAAAATTAGGGTCTGCAACGCCCGGAAATGGTCAGTACATGTGTGCAAAATTTCAGCTTGATCAAAGAAAAACTGTGACTTGTATATTGTCAGTAACAGAAAAAAATACACACAAAAAAACAGAGGTCCGTGCCAAAAGAGCCAAAAGGAGACGCTCGCTTCGCTCGCTCAACAAAGAGACGGAAACAATCTAGAAAATGCGATTAAAGTGGTCCCACTGCTCCAGCCATGGTGCTTAGAATTCGCCGTAATTCATACAAATCTCTGATAAAATAATACCTCAAACAACAGCATAAAACACTTATATCTTACCGTGTGCTCCAATTATATGTTTTTAATTGAAGTTCCAATTAAAATATCCCAAAATAGTTCATATTTGTAGTGCAATGTTGCCAGATTTATGGTAAATTTCACACATTGTACACATTTTCTTTCTTATTTGGCCCGTGACCCCATATTTTTAAATGGCATTCTTATTATAAAAATTATTGTCTTTAATTTGAGACTATTTTCAATAATTTGTCATTCCTCTTGTGGTTTTAGGAGCAGTTTAAGTCCAATTTTCCGGGACGATTTCATGTCTCCCTGTGTTATCTTATGGGGGAAAAGATGATCTTCAATCAAGAATATCTAATTATATCATACCGTAAGGGGCAAATATTTTTTGCTTGTTGTATGTAATATGGTTTCATTAATGGTGTGAATTACAGCAAATTCTCATTCCTATGCCGTAACCCTGGAACCCCCTTAAGTAAGTGAAAATATTATTTGGATGAATCCGAGAATAAAATCAGGAGCTTTACACTCACCAAACACCAGGAACGCGATGAGGCCGTACAAAGCAAGTCCTATTTTTGGTCCAACTTCATCACTTATTACTACTACTTTCTGTATAGACATCCCCATAACGACTACGTTGATCAACAACTCCAACGCAGCCCAAGGCACCGAGTAACCGATGAAGCCAAGCAAGCATCCGGGGGGCGTGTCCTCATCGCCGGAGCTCTGCAGATGGAAACAAGAGGAAAACGCTCAGTGTACCACGTTGATGAGCGAGTACGGGTACGTGCAATTCTCAAACCGGAAATGCACCACTCACAGTTCATTTCTGACAGCTATTAAAAATGTCAATAAGTTCATACGTTCTTAACTGGTTGACATGACAATTTGTAAAATAAGAGACAATGTTGGTCTTAATGACCATGCAAAATATGAGTTTGATCAGATTTATCGAAGACCATTTTCATTTTTCAACCTAGCAGGAGATATTTATTTAAATTTTAATCAAATAATGGATTTAAAAAAATTGGGTCTGCAAACAGAGAAGGTTGTCTCTACATGTGTGCAAAATTCCAGATCGATCGGTGAACCGGTGCGACTTCTATTGCTCCAGATAGCAGACAAAAATATATATATAAAAAAGCAGAGGTCCGTGTCAAAAGAGTCAAAAGGAGATGCTCGCTTCGCTCGCTCAATTAAAATAACTAACTTCAGCAGTATGATGCAACATGCAACACACGAATCTATTTCACAATGACCAGTGGCGGCTATTTGGCTTTACAACAGGTGTTCAATTACATAGAAGGACGTAGAAGAAAGTACTCTAAGAGGAGAGCCCCCAGCAGATGCGGGGCCGGGGCGCATAACCCCGGATTTTTTTGTATCTTTAGTTTGAAATTGATGCATTTTTACGTCTTTTGGAGAGCAAAATGATTAGACAAAATATTTAACTTCCTACTTCCTGGATTAGGGAGCACTTTTAAATAATTTTCTTGGATGATCAGGTGTGCAATTGTCACACCTTGCACACTGTAATAGCCGCCACTGACAATGACACGCACAAACCAATGCACTTTTAGGTGTGTTGATGTACTTGAACCTAGTATATAAACGGTATCCCCATAAAAAACACACTCCTTGTAAAAATACCAGCCAAGTCTCTTCGATTAAAAAAATAGAAGAAATCTAAAACTTCAGCACTAAAAAGTATTGATATCAAAAAATTGGCCAAGTCTTAACTTTTCAAAAATACTTGGCGCATCGTGCTCTTATAAAAATTAAAGAATTAGGCCGGAAATAAAATATACTCATCTATACATATAATATATCTATGCCCTAAAAAACGATCCGCCAAGTATTTTTTGAAAAGTTTTGACTTGGCCAAATTTTTTGATATCAATAGTTTTCAGTGCTGAAGTTTTAGATTTCTTCTATTATTTTTAGTCAAAGTGACGTGGCTGGTATTTTTACAAGGAGTGTTTTTTATGGGGATATCACTCCTTTTTTCAGTTTATTCTTACAACTTGTAGCATGTATTCTGGCACCAAAGACTATAATTCCTTTAAACTAGGAAAACGCTCGGTGTAACGCGTTGATGAGCGAGCACAGAACATGCAACATTCCCAGACACGATACACGACACTGCAGAAAAGTCGATTTTCACTGCAACTTTCCAAACTCCATATAAATACTTTGGATGAATATCAGATCCATTGTGTCGTGTCTTTCCTTCATACTTTTTCCAGCTTTGACAACCCATACTAAACTCGGAAAATGACAATTTATTAATACTTGACATGTTTAAAATTTTAGATTATGTTGGTCTTGATCACCATGCAAAATTTGAACTTAATCGGAACATTTTGATTGTCGATCAATCAGAAGATAGAGGATTTGGCCTTTGTACTGCATCCGATTTGATATGCGCTAGTTTTACCTTGCTTTAATTAGGTGTCTTTGGTTTTACTGTAAATTGTAGACCTCTTGGCTGCTCTACAGGCCTTGGAGCAGAAGCTTAAAGAAGGCAGGGATGAAAATGTAATGCATACATTTTACAAATATTTCAAGATTATGGAATGAAATGTCCCTAAAATGACACAAACTTTTGAAAATAAAGATAGATAAGACTGAAAATTGGCAAAAATACCTAAAATGTTGGTACCAATGACCACGCCAAGTTTCAAGTTGGTCGGTCAATCTGTTCTAGTTTAAATGTCAAAAATCACATGAAAAATGGTTTTAAATTTTAACCAATGGGATAATTTGGCTGAAACTTTGTATGATTGGGTACAATGTTGGTTTGCAATGACTTAGCTAAATTTCAAATTGATCGGAGCAACCAATCGAAAGATATTTTTTTTAAAACTTGAACCAATCACAGGAGCCCGTTCAAAAACGATCCCAGGGACCGCATAGATTACTTTAGCATATGTGCAAAGTTTCAGATCGATTGGTTGTGCGGTTTAACCTGGGCTGTGCGGACAAAAAAAAAACACACAGAGAAAGTGCCATAAGAGTACCGTGGTGACGCTCGCTACGCTCGCTCAAAAATACGCCTTTTGATTTGGTTACTATTAACTATTAACTAGACTTTTTATAATCGTCCTACATACGTTTAGTGCCATATTTTTACTTATTTGCAGGCACAAAAACGTCTGTTGGACAAAATAAAACTAGCTAGGAAAACGCTCAGTGTAACGCGTTGATGAGCGAGCACGGGTACGTACAAATTCTCGAACCGGAAATGCGTACAGAACGCACAGAAAACTTATACATCCATATTGAATTAAAAAAGGATCCACTCAGTCAACATAAATGTATATGCTTTTCATTGAAATGTGAAAATAGCATCTAACACTGTGGTTCCTATAAAGCAAATCAGATCCATGCGGCAGTGGAAAAACAGTTAGTTCGATACTTCATCTCTGACAGCTATTAAAAATAACTAGGAAAACGCTCTGTGTGACGCGTTGATGAGCGAGCACGGATACACGCAACACCTCGAACCGAAATTATGTCTATCGAAAATGGCATTAAAAGCCAATAATTATTGAATTTCGTCACAGACTTATATAAATATCTCCAAAATCTCCAAAAATATTGGTCCCAATAACCTTGCTAAGTTTTAAGTTGATCGATTAACCCTTTGATTTAACGGTTCCTTGTTAAGTTTCAAAAATCACAGGATATCTTTCAAAAAATATACCTGGGACCACTCATATGATATGATATTAGTGTGTACACAATATCAGATCAATCTGTTGAACGGTCATTATTAGTTTCATTTCGTTTGAAACTTTCTGCTCTGACTACCTTGCCTTGAACTGAAGATTCGAAGTCGCCGTGAATTTGACAGCCAACGAGCAAAATGTCCCTAGAATTACAAAAACTTTTGAAAATAACGACAGATTAGACTGGAAATTGGCAAAAATATCTTAAATGTTGGTACCAATGACCATGCAAAGTTTTTAGTTGGTCGGTCAATCGGTTCTAGTTTAAATTTCAAAAAATCACAGGAAAAATGGTTTCAAATTTAAACCAATGGGAGAATTTTGCTGAAACTTTTTATGATTGGGTAAAATGTTGGTTGCAATGACTTTGCTAAATTTCAAATTGAGCAGAGCAACCAATCGAAAGATATTTTTTTTTAAACTTGAACCAATCACAGGAGCCCGTTCAAAAACGATCCCAGGGACCGCATAGATTACGTTAGCATATATGCAAAGTTTCAGATCGATTGAATTTGCGGTTTAACCTGGGCTGTGCGGACAAAAAAAACAAACAACAAAAAAACAACAAAAAAACAAAAAAAAAACACACAGAGAAAGTGCCATAAGAGTACCGTGGTGACGCTCGCTACGCTCGCTCAACAATAAGTACATACGTTCTTGTTGGTTTTAATGACCATGAAAAATATGAGTTTGATCAGTATTATCGAAGACCATTTTCATTTTTCAACCTATCAGGAGACATTTATTTAAATTTTAACCAATGAATGGTTTTCAAAAAAATGGGGTCTGCAAACAGAAAAGGTTGTCTCTACATGTGTGCAAAATTTCTGAGTGATCGATGAAACGGTGCAAAATCTATTGCTCCAAATAGAAGCCAAAAAAAAAAAAAAAACAGAGATCCGTGTCAAAAGAGGCAAAAGGAGACGCTCGCTTCGCTCGCTCAATAATCCTTTCCAAAATATGAATTTGTTTTCATTTAACTGTTCTGAAGACTCGTACGTTGCCTCATTTTATTAACAATACATTGGTACAAGATATTGATGAAAATCGATTAAAAACTCTTCAAGGTCAAACTCACTACTCGGCCGTCTTAACACGATTCTTACCATGAAGCACACAGCTGCAATTAGGACCAATGCAGCTGCAGCCAAACCGATGCATCCCACCAGAAAGACGATATAAGTCCAAATGGGCACCATATGAACTAAACAGAAGAAAAATATTAATTAGCCTGGAACCCATAGTTATAGGGCATGTGCAAAGCGAAACAATCAGCAGATAGCAGCACAATGCATTTGTGGGAAAAAGCAAGTTAGTCAGATTAGCGAGCTGTGTGTCAGTCAACAATAGGCGGCGGTGACTTTCATTTGAAAAATGGCGGTTGTAGTCTAATACCCACACCATTTCCTTGTTAATAATAGTTATCTACTCACACTAATGATTTCCAATGACTTTAGGGTAACAATGGAACTTTAAATGATTATTTACTAGGCGTGGAATTACTTTTGAACGACAATTTTTAACTACACAGGTTTGAACTGTCAGCTGTCAAGCTGTCAACAAATTCAGCTGCGTGTAATCCAAAGATACTGAAACCAAAGAATGTCAGTATCAAGATGAAACACTTTCCCACGAAACGATCATGACGCTTACTGCGGACAATTTTATCGTCCTATCTTTGGCGCGCCCTATCCTGGTCGCACCCTATCACCATCGTTTCTGATCATTATATATATTTTTTTTATTAGAAAAGCAGATCCTATGCTAGAAAAGCAGATGTATCCTAGATAATGGAAAGTCCAATGTGCTCCAGCCAAAACCTGGGGACAATACTTGGGCTGTAAACCGTACCAGAAAAAAACACTCCGTGTAAAAAAGGCAGCCAAGTCTCTTTACTTTAAAAAAATTCAACACCGAAAAGGAGTGATATCAAAAAAGGAGCCAAGTCATTGACATTTCCAAATATTTAATCGTATTTTTGAAATAAAAGAATACACACCGAGAAATACTTTACAAAAGGACTTGGCGCATCGTTTTTTTAAAGACATCATTCTATCCTAAAAGTAGAAAGAAATTTACAAATAGGTACATTTTCCTCTTTCTATAAGAGTCAGAATCTATGAATCAAGCTACTTTTAGTAATGGCTATTTTATAGTTTTGTCAATGGCGATAGAAGAAAGATTTCATGCTGTAATAGATAAGTAATTTAAGGATGGAAGAATTAAATAACAATTGGAAGTGGGCTCATATATATTCTTGCAGTACTGTTAATATGGTGATATTAGAAGGGAATCTTTTCATAATTTGATCTTGACTGATGGAAATCATGAAACGTTGTCAAATAATAATTACTAACTATCTATGGAACAAGTTTCATCGCGTATATATTCAAATAGAAAATATTTTACAGTAGGTATGTATAATATGTAATTGAAAGATGTTTCCCTATTATTCTAAAAAATCTTATTGACGGTTGAATATAAATGGCATATGCTTATGAATAGAATAATGTCTTTAAAATAAAGATGCGCCAAGTCCTTTTGTAAAGTATTTCTCGGTGTGTATTCTTTTATTTCAAAAATACGATTAAATATTTGGAAATGTCATTGACAGCTTCTAGCACATGTCCGAGCAAGGACTAATTTCTTTAAAACAATACGCCTCAACCGATTTGGATAGGTACTAAGAAAAGTTGCGTTTAGTAAAAGATTAAAATGATTATCCAAAAAGAATAGCTTAGGTTTCGTTACAATCGGTCCAGCCGTTTTCGATATTTGACGTCACTTCCGGTTTTGAAATAGCGGCCGAAAATAATGTCGTCGTGAATTCATAATTAAAAGTTCTACAAAATTACATAATTTGATAACAAACGGTACAGCCGTTTTCGATATATAACGTCACTTCCGGTTTTGAAATGGCGGCCGAAAATAATGTCTTCTTGAATTCATAATTATTAGTCCTACATATTTCCAAAATTTGGTTGCAATCGGTACAGCCGTTTTCGATATATGACGTAAATTCAAGTTTTAACAATGGCGGCCGAAAAAAGTGTCGACTTTAATTCATAATTATTAGTCCTACACATTTCCAAAATTTGGTTGCAATTGGTACAGCCGTTTTCGATATATGACGTCACTTCCGGTTTTGAAATGGCGACCGAAAATAATGTCGTCTTGAATTCATAATAATAAGTCCTACATAATTGCATAACTTGGTTGCAATCGATATATGACGTCACTTCCGGTTTTAACAACGGCGGCCAAAAATAATATCGTCTTTAATTCATAATTATTAGACCTACACATTTCCCAAATTTGGTTGCAGTCAGTACAGCCGTTTTCGATATATAACGTCACTTCCGGTGTTGTAATGGCGGCCGAAAATAATGTCGTCTTGAATTCATAATTATTAGTCCTACACATTTCTAAAATTTGGTTGCAATTGGTACAGCCGTTTTCCATATATGACGTCACTTCCGGTTTAAACAATGGCGGCCGAAAATAATGTCGTCTTGAATTCATAATCAATATTCAAATGTCCAACATATTTACATAATTATGTTGCAATCGGTTCAGGCGTTTTCGATATATAACGTCACTTCCGGTTTTAACAATGGCGGCCGAAAATAATGTCGTCTTTAATTCATAATTATTAGACCTACACATTTCCCAAATTTGGTTGCAATCAGTACAGCCGTTTTCGATACATGACGTCACTTCCGGTTTTAAAAATGGGGGCCGAGAACACTGCAACCTTGAATTTATAATTATTTACAATGTACATTTACTAATATCTATTTAAAAGTATAAAGTGGTGAATTTAGTGTCATTTAGCATATTTATGACGAAATTCATCACATTTATGACGTCATTTCCGGTATAGGTAATAAGAAAACAATCTAGTTTTATCTAGTTGATACTTCATGAACGACCATCTGAATTCATAATCCCTATATTTCCGTAAAATCGGTCATGCCGTTTGTAATATATGACGTCACTTCCGGTTTCATTTAGTGGTTCCTGCCGCCATTTCCGGTACCGTTAATTTGTTTATTCATTTTTCACAATTGATTTTTCAAATAAATAGCAGAATGAATACGCAGGAGCTAGTTCATTTGCAATCGGTAGAGGCGTTTTAGATATATGAGTTCACTTCCGGTTTCATAAATGGCGGTCGAGAACACTGCAACCTTGAATTTATAAATTGTATTGTCTATATTACAATGTAAGTTAATTATGTATGTATTTTAAGTATAATTTGTTGAAATAAGTGAAATATTGCGTATTTATGACGTCACTTCCGGTTTAGAAAATAAGAAAATAATAATTTTTTTATTGATACTTCATATAGATGACCATCTAAATCGAATGGCGCTAATTTCGTTCTAATCGGTCTAGACGATTTTGAGATATGACGTCACTTCCGGTTTAATAATGGCGGCATAAAAAATCACAGGAGGCAAGGTATCATCAGACGCCAAAAGTGCATATGTGGTAAAAATTTCAGGTTGATCGGGTTAGCCGTTTAGGCTGTGGCGGTGACAGCAACTATTCCTGATATCAGAATCAGAATCAGAATCATAATCAGAAAGTGGTGTAATTTCACTGTATTCACGGCCCTCTTGCTCGCAAAAGGCATAACCTGTTGTTCCCAAATTTGGTTTATGGTGTAGGGTGGGCCATAGCTCAAAATTAAGACATTTCACAATGTGAGATTTTCCATTGTTGAGATCCAGTAGGCCGAAAATGCTATGTTGTTGCTTACAGTAAAAGTAGTTGGTCTGCTCCTCAATTTATATAGGCATTTACGGTATGTTGAGTGTGTACGACTTGGCTGAGTAGAGCGACCGCTCCACTAGATAAGAGATGCTTTTTGTAAGATATATCATGTCCATGACGTCATTTCCTGTTTCGATAATAGTAAATACTATTTTGACTATTATGATAATTTTCATAGATGACCGTCTGAATAGCTGGGCGCAAATTTCGTTCCAATCGGTCAAGCCGTTTTCGAGATATGACGTCACTTCCGTTTTCAAAATGGCGGCACAAAAAATTTGTAAGGGCAAGGTATCATCAGACGCCAAAAGTACGACTTGGCTGGGTGGAGCGACCGCTCCACTAGATCTAGTTATTCTTATAAGAGATGATTTTAGTCAGATTTGGCATTTGTATGACGTCATTTCCGGTTTCGGTAATGGTACATTCTATTTCGACTATTGATGTTTTATAAAGAAGACCGTCCGAATCGTTTGGCGCAAGTTTCATTACGATCGGACCAGCCGTTTTGGAGATATGACGTCACTTCCGGTTTCAAAATGGCGGCTCAAAAAATTTGTAAGGGCAAGGTATCATCAGACGCCAAAAGTGCACATGTGGTAAAAATTTCAGATCGATCGGTTCAGCCGCTTAGGCTGTGGCGGTGATAGCGACGTTTCGTGACCAGGAGAATCAGATAGCTTTTAAAAGGGGTGTAATTTCACTGTTTTCACTACCCTCTAGCTCGCAAATGTCATAATCTATTGTTCCCAAATTTGGTTTATGTAGTGGGGTGGGCCATAGCTCGAAATTAAGATATTTCGCAACAATGTGAGATTTTCCAATTTTAAGATCCAGTTGGCCGAAAATGCCATGTTGTTGCTTACAGTAAAAGTGGTTGGTCTGCTACTCAGTTTATTAGACATTTACGGTATGTTGAGTAAGTGTTAGTGTACTGTACGACTTGGCTGGGTGGAGCGACCGCTCCACTAGATGATGATCAAAAAGCCTAGATTACCCTATGCTTTAACATTGTCAAGTGAGGATGTTCGCCCTTGATTCGAATCGTGGCCGAATGAATGAAAATACATTGATCACAAGGCGTTTGAGTTGGGGCATAGTTATTGGCCACTGGTTTGAGCTCGTTTGTTGTCGCGGCAAATTTGATTTAACCCGTAAAGCATATGGTGACGTCACACGCCCAACTCGCCCCATTGTGGAACTTTGTGGTGACAATCGCGTTATTTTGAGTAGTTATCGAGTGAGATAAACCATGATTTAGATTAAACAAATTGACAATATTTTCAGGGGATCGAACCCGAACCTGAACCCGAACCCGTAACCCGAAAAAACCCGTATTTTTTGTGAACCTGAACCCGAACCCGAACCCGTATTACATTTTTGTCTGAACCCGAACCCGAACCTGAACCCTTATAAATAATATTTGTGAACCCGAACCTGAACCCTTATAATTAATATTTGTGAACCCGAACCTGAACCCGAACCCATATTTTTAAAGGTTTTTTATGGGTTTTCAAATTAAATAAAATACATTTTATATTTAATAATTTGAATCAATTTTATTGTAACTCGTGGCCTTTAGTGTCCCAAAATTCGTTTTAGTAGGGAGTAAAATGAAAAATCTCCCTGCGGGGCAAACTGAATGGCTAAAATACCAATTCTGCCGTAATTGCGCATTAATCATCACGTTATCACACATTCTAACCCATCGACGGGATCTAAGTACTAATTTTATAGAAAACAAAGCATTTAAAAAAATAACATTAAATGCCTAGAATTCCTTTTGTAAATATGATTTTTATAATGCATGTGTGTTTCAATTTTCTAAAACCTTGGTTCAAAATGCCTCAAAATTGCACACAAATTAATGACAATGAAAAATATCTCTGATGGTTTCGCCCCCCAAAACGGGAAATTTCTGATGATTTTTCTGAATAATAGCTCTGTATTGGCCACTCGAAATTTTTAATTAGTGGATATTTAAATTATTGAGCGAGCGTAGCGAGCGTCACCACGGTACTCTTATGGCACTTTCTCTGTGTGTTTGTTTGTTTGTTTGTTTGTTTGTTTTTTTGTGGTCACACCCCAGGTCAAACCGCTCAAGCAATCAATCTGAAATTTTGTACACATACTAACGTACTCTATGCGGTCCCTGGGATCGTTTTTGAACGGGATCCCGTGATTGGTTCAAATTTAAAATAAGTTATCTTTCGATTGGTTTGTTTTATCAATTTGAAATTTTGACAAGTCATTACCACTTACATTTTACCCAATCATACAAAGTTTCAGCCAAATCCTCTGATTGGTTAAAATTTAAAACCATCTTTACTCTGATTTTTGAAATTTTAACTAGAGCCGTTTGACCGATGAATTTAAAACTTTGGATGGTCATTGGGACCAACATTATCTGTGTTTTTGACAATTTTCTGACAAATCTGTGTTTAAATCCAAAAGTTATTGACATTTTACGAACATTTTGCGTGTTGCTATGGATCACGGCAACATTGGCGCCTCAGTTCCAATGTTCCAAGGTAGTTAGGAACAGAAACTTTCAAACGCATAATGACACTAATAATCAACAGATCGATCGATCTTATATTGTGTAAACACACTTATATCATATGAGTGGTCCCAGGTATAGTTTTTGAACAAGATCCTGTGATTTTTGAAAATTAACAAGGAACCATTCAATCATAAAGTTTCAGGTTCAATCGATCAACTTAAAACTTTACATGCTTATTGGGACCAATATTTTTTGAATTTTTGAAGATTTTCATACCAGTCTGTGACGAAATTAAAGAATTATTGGCTTTTCATGACATTTTCAATAGACAGAATTTCGGTTCGATGTGTTGCGCATATCCGTGCTCGCTCATCAACGCGTTACACAGAGCGTTTTCCTAGTTATAATGCCATGTATGTAATTTGTATCAACTTAACAAACTCTGTATTGCTTCAGCCACCGGCCAATGTTGCCCAAGCTGAAATTGTAATAATAATAATAATAATAATAATAATAATAATAATAATAATAATAATAATAATAATAATAATAACAATAATAATAATAATAATAATAATAATAATAATAATAATAATAATAATAATAATAATAATAAAATTTATTGTTAAAATTGTTAAAATTTTAACCACAACATAATAATAATAACAATAATAATAATAATGACATTTCAAATCAGAAATTCCACTGCATTCTGGGTTGCTTTATGTACTTAAGTACGTTTTCCATGACGGCGGCATGTCGGCGGCATCTGCGAAATCCACCATGTTTTTTCGTTTAATCCAATCACAGCTCAGATTCAGGTGCTGCCGATGCCGCTGCGAAATCGCAACAGAAGTTGAGTCAACTCCAATAATTTCGCATTGCGATGCGACACCGGCGTTGCGAAATCCTTCTGCGCATGCGCTGAGATCGAGTTGGCGGGTTAATTTAAAAGAGTGTGTTTCAACGTGGTTCTATCTTTATCTTATTGTTTACGCTCCACTTCTATTATTTTGTTTAGACATTTTAAAAATTAAATAATGTATTAAAAATTATTATTAATATTTATTAAGTAAAAATACATGTAATTATTAGAGGTTGAGAGTCGTTTGATGAAAAACAATTTTTAATTAATAATAATAGAATTTTTATCTTTACAATTATATTGTTTATTATTAATAAAGACACATAAATAAGCTATGTAGTTGCCTCAAGTCCCGCTAGGGTCGTGTCAAAATATCGTGACGCACTGCCGCAGTAACGCACTCATGGAAGACGGTGAGTGAAACTGATTGCGAAATCGCAGCGATGCCGCCGACATGTCGCAGTCATGGAAAACGTACTTTATAGCAAAGCAAAGTGTAGGATGGCTGTTCTCAGTTTCAATGAAACATAATGTAGTCAATATGTATTGTAGGTAGGTATAGGTACCTATCTTAAATAATTTATTTCAGGATATGCCATGGATCGTGTTTCACAGTTATAAAAATAACGTTTCGACTTGATAGCATCATATTTTTATACATTTCCAGCCCAATCGGTCAAGAATTTACAGACATATTGCTATTTTAAGTGTTTTGAATATCTGTCCAAAGATATTTATTGAAAAGTATCAGTGCATTAATCTGCTATTTAATTGATCCAGAGTGTTTATGGGAAGTTGCAAGGAAATTTGGTAATACTGTAGTTAGCTATCTTTGATTGAATGGATCGTGCTCGATTGGCGATGTTGCGCGTGTCGGTGCTCGCTCATCAACGCGTTACACGGAGCATTTTCCTAGTATACATAACCCAGCATACATTTTTGTGTCTACCAAATGTTTTCAGAAAACCAAAACGCCTTTACAAATTATATGCCAAAAATCGAGTAAATTCAGACTGATCATTAAGTATTCCCCCCCGCCTACCCCAATGATTTAGCCTGCGTACGATTAAATGGGTGCCATGCGTCGGTTCGACATGCGTTCAATGATATAGCATTGACCAAAAAATAAAATTTTAAGTCAAATTAAATGAAGTTTGTTGATATAATTCAAATTTAATAAACTGTACACCAGAAAATTTATTGGTTTGTAGGTACTGATTAAACTAAGTGTGGAGCCGGACCCGAACCCGAACCTGAACCCGAACCCGAACCCGTATTATTGCTTTGCCTGAACCCGAACCTGAACCCGAACCCGTTTTATTTTTTTGCCAGAACCCGAACCCGAACCTGAACCCCTATTAATTTTTTGCCTGAACCCGAGTCCGAACCTGAACCCCTATTAATTTTTTGCCTGAACCCGAAGCCGAACCTGAACCCGTAAACGATCGGGTTCGATGCCCTGAATATTTTGAATATACCAGTCTCGTCCCAGAAATTACGAGACATGAAACAAACGTCTTGAGCCTAATCAGCCGCGAGATGTAAAGAATAGATTTAGATTATTATGGTTTAACGGCGCGTCAACGACGAGGTTATATACCGCACATTAATTTTTACTTTTAACTTTGTTGATTATAAGTGGAGGACACGGGGAGGGGTCGACCTAACGGGCCCGATCCGGGGGAGTCCAGCACTGGTGGGAAGGCCAGGATGGAATGGAGACGGACCGGGGGGGAGGAGGGTTCGGGCCGGAGAAACCCGATTTCAGGGGGATTACCATCTCGAAGGGGAAGGCCGGCCCAAGGGGACCGCAAATTCAAGGGAGCGCATGGTTAGGCCGATCCAGGCTGCTCTGTCTGGACCTCACCACTGACCTGTCCGGCATGGGTAGCCCTTACACATGAGCATATGCTCGCCGGCGTAGCTGCAGTGGATCATTGACCGCAACACAAACCCCACCACCGCGCTAATGTGGCAGCCGTTGGGGGGGGGGGGGGGGGGGGGCGAGATGTTAAACCCAACGGCTGGTATATTAAATACCTCGGTGCTCGTCAGTTCTCCGAGGTTAAGCAACATTGAGCGCGGTTAGTTAATGGATGGTTGTTGGGGGGTGTCCATTCACTCTGCCTTGCCAGTTGCTGCCGTTGGACCAGACAGACTGGGGGGTTTGGGGGTTAGTCTGACGACCTCCCTCCACCTGTTATCAGTCTCTCGCCGGCGCTGGTTGTAAAGGTCTGTGCTGTAAATGTTACACCGTCCTTCGGATGGGACATTAAGTCGTTGGCCCTCTTGGTATCTTTCGTCAGGAGTAGGCAACATGCCGGTACCGGGTTTCCTCTCCTCCCTTCTCTATATTACATTCTCACTAGTGGAGCCTCCGTTCTGTTGAGAATATTGACTTAATCAATCAAACCTTCAGAACGATGGCAGACAATACAAATCCCGCATTCGGTCTCCGACGACTCTATTTCTATTTTCAAATTATTAGTCCCACCACTGTCTACTGGATATACGGGTTTATTTGATTTCTGGGCTAGCTTCTATTCCCACAAATAAGTGATACGTGATGGAACCACTTCTGGCAAGATGGCTACTATTAGGTACACATATTAATTTGTTTGTTTTTACATTTCGTGTTTCCATAATGCAGTGAAGAAAGAAAAAAACAAATGAAATTGATATTTTGCTATAAATTTACTTTTTTGGCCATAACAAACAACTGTATCAACTATTTGTATTTATATTTATGCAAATGCGCCCTTGATAGCCGCCATTTACCTAGTACCACAAAATTCACTAGAGGTCAGTTGTGTTCCTTATTTTCTCGAATAAGCCAAGTAGTAATTTTTGATTTTTATATAAAACTTTGAGTAGGTGTAATAGAGTAGTGTTGTGTGTTTGATAAGGTGAATACGCAGTTGGAATTCGTGAAGGTTGTACGTAACATTCCATTATGAAACTACTCAAAGTGTACTCAACCCTTTGACTATTTTTGGTTATAATACTTTTCAGTACTGAATTATTATATCTCTCCTTTTTCTTTTTGCCTTTTTGGTTGAAGAGACTTGACTGGTATTTTTACACGGGGTGATTTTTATGGGGATAAAATATCTTTAATTGAATATGAACATTAAATTCACTGAGAAACGATGTGGCTTTGCTGTAATATGAATACATAGGCATATATTTGTACAATATGCAAACGATTTTGAATAATTTTGTTTCCTAGCCCTTATTTGACAACACTACATTTTAGTGCTGAATTCTTAGATTTCCTATATTTTTTTATTGGGAGACCTGTTGTAGTGATATTTTATATTTTTTCTGTACGTTATGAAATTCCGGTCCGATATTTTGCAATTATTTGTGCTCGCTTATCAACGCGTTAAACTGAGCGTTGCACCCAAACTGTTCACCTCCACCACCACCAAACGGGTCGACTTTTTGATAGGGACGCCGTCTCAGTTTAATCAGTATAACTTCTTTTCTAAACAAGCTTCTATCAAACGTGGAAAAGTTAGTCTAACCTGGGGCCGTATTAGATAACTTTAAAATTCCCAATTCTGCTGGAATCTGATTCACGGCCACATGGATTAACATTGCACTGAATCGAATTCCATCAGAATTGGGAATTAGACATTTCTAGAATGCGACCCATGTTCTACTATACCTATCTACTTACTACTCATATTAGGAAGAACAAGAGCCACGCCCAACCCGTAGTTTATGACACACACGATGGCGTAGACCTGTGAACACAAGAGAAAAACGTCCATAATGAAGTCACAGTTGGTTAGACCTTCCTCATTCCTCAAGCCCCAAAAAATGTCCCTGCGGGGCAAAATAGTAACGTCTGTCGGCAGCTTGTTCATAACCACACCCCTTCAGTTCGCTGAATACAAGTCCACGCTACAAGACGAAGGGAAATTTCACTGCTTTGGCGAAAATTATAGCTGGACAACCTAAAAAATAACTCTATGGCTAGACAAACTCAAACTTGCGCAAATTCAAAATAAAAAAAATCGCCAGTGGCGGGAATCGAACCCCGGCCTGTAACATAACATTCTAGCGCTACCGTAATATTGCTGGAACACGCCACTTTTAGACTTCATAACCAAAGATGAGTTTCATTATATCTATGACATATAAACTCAACGTTCTATTATACTATATGACTAATATGTTTTTTTCTGATGACCTCAGATACGGTGATGATCTAGTGGAGCGGTCGCTCCACCCAGCCAAGTCGTACTGTACATTCTCACTCACTCAACATACCATACCGTAAATGCCTAATAAACTGAGGAGCAGACCAACCACTTTTACTGTAAGCAACAACATGGCATTTTCGGCCTACTGGATCTTAAAAATGGAAAATATCACATTGTTGTGAAATATCTTAATTTCGAGCTATGGCCCAGCCTACAACATATACCAAATTTGGGAACTAGAGGTTATGCTCTTTGCAAGCTAGAGGGCCGTGAAGACAATGAAAACACCCCTTTTAAAAGGTATCTTCTTCTTCTTCAGATCAGAAAACACTGCTGTCACCGCCACAGCCTAAACGGCTAAACCGATCGATCTGAAAGTTTTACCACATGTGCACTTTTGGCGTCTGAGGTGCCTTTTTATAAAACCAACCGGAAGCCGCCATTTTGAAACAGGTTGTGACGTCATATCTCGAAAACAGCTAGACCAATCGGAATAAAACTAGTGCCAAATTATTCAGACGGACATCTTTATGGAATATCAAAAGCAGTGTTGTGATTAGATAATTTTATTTTTATCTAGATAAAGATAAGATAACCTGCCTAAAATTTATCTAGATAAGATAATAGATAAAATTCCACAAAACCATCTAGATAATAGATAAAGATAAAAAATAATTATCTAGATAAATGTAATAGATAATAGATAATTTTTTTACCAAACAATAGTACGTAATTCAGTGGACTCAACCTTTTTGACTTGCGGGCCAATAATACGAATTTGCTTTTGTTGGCGGGCCGCATTCTTTAAAAAAATACAACAATGCTCACGTGATCAGGTAGGTTCATTCCTAGTGTTGGCAATTTTCATGAAAAAAAATCTTGAAAATTTTCATGAAAATATTCATGAAATTTTTGATGACTTTGAAAATACTTGAAAAATCGTTTTACATGCGCTGTTTTTGTGGGGGAAAAAATTATGAAAAATGTGCAGACGATTATATTATGTAGATTTTACTTGGAATTCAATTAATACATCCATATATTCATGAAATTATGGATTTGAGGTACACATTTATACAATTATAATAATTTATAATTTATATAATAATTAATTGATAATAGTAAGAATTCTCATATGCTGTACATAAATGAGTGCTAAGATTATTCTCAAAATCAAAATTTGACAATTTTGAATTAAATTAAAATAAGTTATGACATGTGTTAACTGTTACTTATTGAAAATTGAAATATAATAGGTAGTTGAAAAAATATTACTATAAATGTTGAATAATTTTCAATTCTGATGAGAAAGGCAGCGTTGATTTTATACAGCCTAGGATAGCAATTAGTACATAAATATGTTATGACATGTGCTACTTACTGAAAATTGAAAAATAATAGTTGAAAAATAATAAAATAATAGAATATTAGTATGAAAATTTTCATTTCACTGAAAATTTTCATGTTGCCAACACTATTTATTCCAGGCACGTAGGAACTACTTCTTAATGGGGAATGTGGGGGGCGAAGCCCCTCAGTTTTAGCCCCGCAGGGCGTTTTTTTTTAAATTTAATAATTTAAAAGTGATTCTTGTGGGCTCTAAAATGCACGAACTGAAGTTCCCTCGCATTGTGGCCTACTGGTCTGATTCTGGTTCATTCAGTGTCTCTTGTTTATTAGGAAACGAATCGAACAATGTTTCACACGCCAAAACAATACATGTATGGGTAAATCCATTTCAAAGCACCCAAATAGTCAAGATTTTTTGCGTCACCCCTTTTGATTTCGACCAAACTTGGTAGGATTGTTCCATATACAAAATAAGCGGACACGTATTTTTTATTTAGGGCTTAACTGCCACGGGGTCGGCCCTACAGCCCCTTAAATAAATTCGATTTTAACTAAGGGTGGTTTATATAAACTCTCATAACTTTGTAACCATATGACATAGGTTGATGATCTTTTTTAATAAATGTGTATAATAAGACGCGCTTTCATAAAATTATTATTTTGTTTTGTTTTATAATACATTAAGGGGTGACCAAATCACTTTTTGATTTTAAAGGGGTGGTTTCCCCGAAAAGGCCACTTTTAAAATTTTGAAAAAAATATATATTATTTGTGGTTATAATGTTCAAATTCCCTGAAAGTTTGGAAGTGGGCAGATTTTTCGTTAAGGCGCTAGAGACAAAAGCGTATATTAACGTCACTATAGCATACAACCCTATACTGCAAAAAGTTTGTCAAAGAGACCATGGTAAAACATTTAATGTAGTACGAGCACTTAATCCTTTTGTGTAATTGTAAGCAACAATAAAGAGTTAAAAAACATTTAAGAACTACAAATCCCCTCCCCCCCCCCCCCCACTCCCGCCCACCCCTTCTACCAATATTTATTCAAATAGCGTCTAACGTGAGATTGGACTTTCATATGGAGAGAGGATGTTGACGGCAACTAATTAGTCATTTATTTGAAAGCAAATTGACTTCGTATCGTACAAAATTTTTCTTTCAAAATTGGGGACATAAAGTAAACTGATATTTAAAGAAAAAATGTGACAGGGGTGACCATTTTTTAAAATATATATTCTAGTATCTTTAGAGGGATAATTCTCCAATGAGCAATTCTAAATGATCAGAAAAATAAATGCTATTAATGCCATTGTTATGTACACATTCTCAGCACGTTTGAATTGGGCCGTTGCTTGATTAAGAGCTAAACATTATATGTAGTCATGTTTGTGTGAAACTTGCTGGAATCGCGCTATTTACGTTGCACTCTTCTCCAATTAGGCTAATGGTGACAAAGGAAGGGTTGTGAGGATATTTACGACAGTACCTATGAGAAAAACGGAAAGAATTGATGGTGGGAAGGAGATGGTCGCTGTCTATTAGTTAGGAACCTTCCCAGCATTTGCCTCTCGGCTTACCAAATCAAGAAATAGGAAGGTATAGGTTACGGAAATGAAACAGGCACCTCCAGAGTGCAAATTTAGAGCATTACTGTCTTAGGCATAGGTATTACTTCCATGACATATTATATAAGTAATGGTTAGTAATTGGTTGGCGTTGGTATAAGCCCCATAACCTCGCCAAGGTCCCAACCAATGTATGAGGTCTTTTTTTTCAAGTGGAAAGGTTTAAAACCACTGTTCTGAATCTATGTGCAAGTTTTGAATTCTATGGATCATTACTTCGTGAATACAGTTTCTTCTTTTGAATGAAGTGCGGAGGAAAATATTTTCGTTAAAACTTTTGAATTTGAAATCGGAATGAAAGAATGAAGTTTTTGCGTACCAGAAATGGTTCGTGATCGCAAAAACCGATCTCTGAGGACATTTGCTTCTGTCTCGTGGTCCGCTTCAGTGCAGAAAGCAAAGTTGATGGCTTGAATGTTCGTGTTCGCCCAGTTATACAGCTGCATCGGGGTCATTATCTGGTCATCGTAGGGGCGCTGTAAGCTGGCACGAGCGGCCAATCTCTTGACGGTCCCTCCAACCCCGTCACATGCTGCTTTCCCATGCGACGTCGCAAAGAAATGCCACTCTGCCTTGATGTTAAAGTCTTCTTCATGACAGCACAGATTTGCAAAATTCTTCCTATTTTTGTATTGCGACGCAGCGCCGTCAGAAAAATAGAAGATTTTTGTTGGTCTGGTGTTACACACACTGGTAAGAAGCTCAATTAATTTTCTTTGGAACAAATGTACGGCCACCGTATTGTGTGTCAGACAATCGGACACTACAACAAGGCTGACATGATGCAGTTCGCCATCCTCATTGTAGTATGCTACAAATGGGTGGATCGTGGCCGACGAATTGTTCCAATGAAACCCTTGGGCTTCGTCCTGCAACACAAACGAATAGTTCTCCGCGAAATCGCAAATCACAAGGAACTCTCCTGGCTGAAGCTTGGTCTTCAGTTCCTTGTGATATTCCGACTGTTTTGTGGCGGTGAACGAGTGACGAACTAAGATGGCTAATGCGTCGCAAAAGCTGTCCAGAAAATCATCCACTTTCATTGTCACTATTTCCAGAGAACACCTGTCAACTGCCACCCACCTTTTAAACGTAATGTCTTCATATGCATGTTCATCCATGCGTTCTCGTAGGTGCTCTTTGAGGTGCGTTACTCCAGGACACGCTGGGCACTCGCCGAAGTAACAGGACACTTGCGGGTTGTTGCATATGACAGCCGATATGCATTCTTTAAATGTTTTTAAAGGCATCTCATCTTGGGCCGAAATGTCTGCAATTTTCGCACCAATCATCATCAATATCATATTTTGATGTATTGTGCAGACACATACGCTGTGAGTTCCGCTTGCTCCTGGCAACACACATTCCTTGGGACGAAGGTCCGCGAACTTGGAAAATCCTATTTTATGGTCTGGAAATTGATCTTTAAACACTCGATAAAGCTCGCGAAGGTTGCTTAGAATAAGTCTTTTCTGCACCACAACTCGCTTGCCCTCGCGCTGCACTGACTTGCAGTCTTTTTTACCAGGCATTAATCGGCTGACGTCATCGGAATTATAAAATGATATGACGTCATCAACGATCTTCTGAGAGAGAGTTTTCCCTGGTTTGGGATTAGGAGACGAGAGGATTCCCTTTTCTAGAACAAGATCGTGGGCTAAGCGTGCCATATACTCGGTTGTTCCAAACACAGTTTGAACTTTCGCACGTGACCAACTTTGTGGAAGTACTGTCAGTATTTGCACTTGCACGCTCCTGTCTTTTGTAGACTTGAACTTTTCTTTTAACTGTCGAATGATTTCACTCTCCTCGCTTTCTTCTTCAGGCTCAGCTGTTGACGTCGATGCCGTTGGTACAAGTACTGCTTCTATCGCCTTGGCAATCTCCTTCTGCTTCGCTAGCGGGTACTTCCCTTGCGTTAGTTTTTTAAGCACGACAGGAGATATTGGAAGCAGCGCCAAACCTTCGTTCAAAGCCGAAACAACAACTTCTTGCTCATAAGTGCGGCCCGCGACTGCCGGGAGAACTGAGGGTCTGAGGACCTGTGCAGGATCAGCGCCGTCTGAACTCGAAGACAAGCTGGGAACTGACGCAGGGGTGGCTGGAGACGGTTCATCTGGCCCTAGATCTGGCAGAGTCATGTCACTTGCAATCTTACTTCGACACGGACGACAAACCATACTTCCTTCAGGAAGCTGAGGTGTTTTCAACCTCAACAAAGTTGAAATTAGACGCAGTCCTCTCGTGACTCTGTGATGCTGAATGTTGAAGGGGTTGCAACATCTTGACCTGAAGAGCACCTTAGACGTTTTCTCTTGTTTTGGCATATTAACAAGTATGCCAAAACAAACAAAAATAAACACAAACACGTATGAACTCAAAAAATTACAAAATACGCTGGTAAGAGTTTACAGAGTTTACAAAGTTAACACATTTTCTTAAAATCGGATGAAAATCAACTGTCAAGTTAATCAATTCACTAAATCACTTTCAAATGCCAATAGAAGTAGGTACAGTAGATAATACACAACCTCACGAGTCGAGCTTCAAAATCGCACTAAAATGCTGTCTGTTCATTTGGCATCCCTTCGGAGAGCGAAACCGCGCCTTGAGAGCCACCCTTTGTCTTCAAGGGGGGAGAGCAATAAAGCAATAAAGCTTGGAATCCACCCTTCTGCATGGTGAGAAGAAAGGTAGGTCCGAAAGATTTTTGGAAGGCCATTGGGATCTATCATTTGCCAACCTATTCGAGGAGTGTATAAACTATTCTAAATATATATGGTCTATTTCATGGATATATTTTTCTTGATTTTTAAATATATTTTTATTACATAGAAGTGTAGAGAATTACCTCCCTGTTTCTTGATTTGGTAAGCCGAGAGGCAAATGCTGGGAAGGTTCCTAACTAATAGACAGCGACCATCTCCTTCCCACCATCAATTCTTTCCGTTTTTCTCATAGGTAATGTCGTAAATATCCTCACAACCCTTCCTTTGTCACCATTAGCCTAATTGGAGAAGAGTGCAACGTAAATAGCGCGATTCCAGCAAGTTTCACACAAACATGACTACATATAATGTTTAGCTCTTAATCAAGCAACGGCCCAATTCAAACGTGCTGAGAATGTGTACATAACAATGGCATTAATAGCATTTATTTTTCTGATCATTTAGAATTGTGCCCTCATTGGAGAATTATCCCTCTAAAGATACTAGAATATATATTTTAAAAAATGGTCACCCCTGCCACATTTTTTCTTTAAATATCAGTTTACTTTATGTCCCCAATTTTGAAAGAAAAATTTCGTACGATACGAAGTCAATTTGCTTTCAAATAAATGACTAATTAGTTGCCGTCAACATCCTCTCTCCATATGAAAGTCCAATCTCACGTTAGACGCTATTTGAATAAATATTGGTAGAAGGGGTGGGCGGGAGTGGGGTGGGGAGGGGATTTGTAGTTCTTAAATGTTTTTTAACTCTTTATTGTTGCTTACAATTACACAAAAGGATTAAGTGCTCGTACTACTTTAAATGTTTTACCATGGTGTCTTTGACAAACTTTTTGCAGTATAGGGTTGTATGCTAGAGTGACGTTACTATACACTTTTGTCTCTAGCGCCTTAACGAAAAGTCTGCCCACTTCCAAACTTTCAGAGAATTTAAACATTATAACCACAAATAATATATTTTTTTTTCAAAATTTTAAAAGTGGCCTTTTTGGGAAAACCACCCCTTTAAAATCGAAAAGTGATTTGGTCACCCCTTAATGTATTATAAAACAAAACAAAATAATAATATTATGAAAGCGCGTCTTATTATACACATTTATTAAAAAAGATCATCAACCTATGTCATATGGTTACAAAGTTATGAGAGTTTATATAAACCACCCTTAGTTAAAATTGAATTTATTTAAGGGGCTGTAGGGCCGACCCCGTGGCAGTTAAGCCCTAAATAAAAAATACGTGTCCGCTTATTTTGTATATGGAACAATCCTACCAAGTTTGGTCGAAATCAAAAGGGGTGACGCAAATCCTTCCGTGTTTTGACCCGGAACGACCCCTATGCACTTGCACTCTTTTACAATTTTCATTTTTTCAAGTTTCAAGTTTATTTTTATTTTTCCAAAGCATTACAATAATGGTTACATTGGTCTATGTTTATTATACCCTTTTAAGATAACAATATCTTGTGTTAGGGCATAACTATTCTACTTATAATATAATACCATCAGATAATTTAGAGGTAGCTAAAAAAGATACTTATAAGTAGTTTACATTTCTTGAATAATTTGTGATATGCTAATTATACACTAAACAAACTAAATTAAGAAGCTAAACTAAATATGGATCTGAATTTAGAGTAAAATGAAAGTCCCTCCCTAGATCTGATTAGAATTGCGAAAATAAGAATAAGATATTTTGGCACCATAAGTAACTTATAAAACTAATTATAATAATCAATCTAATTTGACTTAATCTATAACAAATACAAGAATGAGAAGTTGTAATGGTGAGGAGTACAATTTGAAGCTTCGAGAATTTCGAAGGCGTACCTACCTAATTTAGATATGACATTGCATCAAGTACCTAAGTAGTTAAATGAAAGAACCTTCCGTTGCATTTTCAGCCCGATGCGTGGGTCCTACAGTGGACACATTTATGAATAAGTTATAAAACATCAGTACTGTTTTATTTCCATATTCAATGAGCACCTTTGAAGAGGTACATACATGGGAAGGGACTCCTATGGTCGACACCATTCAGTGGAGTATGTGGAAAGGTAACATCGAACATATATCAACTGGGGGGCCACAAAAATTTGTGCCGCAGGTTGAGTACCACTGACCTAATACTAAATGTTTTTATGCAAAGTCAAAAAATGAAAAAAATAACTTTCCATAAATTCCAAACTACCTACAACGGGAATATTTTTTGGTAAGTGAGAGAGATTCACTCATTACGCACTCGTTACGTGCATGTTCATAGGAATACACAAATGCATATTTCGAGTTTTATATTTTTTATCTAGATAATTGCCAATAAATAACAATAATTTTATCTAGATAAAGATAAAGATAACCAATTATAAAATTATCTAGATCAGATAATAGATAAAAAATATCTATCTAGATAATTATCTAGATAATTTTATCTAGATAAGTCACAACACTGATCAAAAGTAGGTAGATGTAGAAATATACTATCACCGAAACGGAAATGAAGTCATAAAAATAAAGAATTATACTTTAATCACCTCTTACTACAATAACTACATATTCAGAAGGCTTATAGGCACCGAGTGTTCAAACCCCCAGCACCACGAGTGAAAGAAACAAAGCAACATTTGTAGGAATGATCTTCAACTGTTTCATTTCTCATTGGCCGTGACCTAGCAACCGATCAAATGTCAACAAATGTACCTACTCAAAATATTTCGGTATCAGAACCAAGTCGCGCAAATTACTATTGTGATTAGATTCAGTGAAATTATGAACACTTTATTATCAATATTTTGTAGGCGAATAAACATTAGATAAACTTGTGTAAATTTTAAGAAGTGATAATGCGTAATATGTGCAGCAACATAACGTATAACTGCAGCGACTTGGACGCCTTGCCAAAGTTAAGCTTCCTTCCCACAGCTTAGGGGGCTCTGTCTGTACTTTTTGTAGCGCTATCTGTAATCTAAACACGCTGCCTATAATGATACAAAACATTTGTAAAAATAAATTCTAGGTGGCATCGATTTCAGCCACCATTTTGAAAACAGAAAGTGATGCCATAACTCGAAAACGGCTGGACCGATTGATACAAAACGTTTGTAAAAATAAATTCTAGGTGGCATTGATTTCAGCCACCATTTTGAAAACAGAAAGTGATGCCATAACTCGAAAACGGCTGATACAAAACATTTGTAAAAATAAATTCTAGGTGGCATTGATTTCAGCCACCATTTTGAAAACAGAAAGTGATGCCATAACTCGAAAACGGCTGGACGATGCTTTCGCAATTCTTCATGGTATATCACTTTAAGCTTATATTTAGCACCAAACACAATTTTTCTTAGTAACCAATTCGGAAATAGCTTTTTTTTAAGAAATTAGTCATTGTTGCTCCGATATGTGTTACAAGTTGTGTCAATATACTAAAAAAATTTGTGATATCCCCATAAAAAACACTCCGTGTAAAAATACCAGCCAAATCTATCCAAATATACAAAAATATAAGAAATCTAAAAAGTACATTTAATTTTTGGCATATGCTTCTTACTATCTAGTGGAGCGGTCGCTCCACGCCAGCCAAGTCGTACGGCGCGCACACTCTCATATAAAGGCTGGAGCAAACCCACTTTTAATGTAAGCATCAAAGTGGCATTTTCGGCTTACTGGATCTTAAAATTGGGAAATCTCACATTGTTGCGATATATCTTAATTTCGAGCTATGGCCTACCCTACAACAAATACCAAATTTGGGAACAATAGGTTACGCCCTTTGCGCGCTAGAGGGCCGTTAAAACAGTGTTTTAGGGCGGTTTTCATAATCTCAGTAGTAGGGTGG